>QGDZ01000062.1:0-148365 GCA_004367075.1 Fusarium incarnatum
TATTATTAATAGTATTATCTGTGGTAATAGGCTTTATTAGTTACTGTACGTGTACTGAATGTCCTACGTAAGGGATCTATCAAGGCTGTCTTGGCGTCAGCCAGCTGTATTAACTCCAGGAAAAAGTGGTGTCAACATTAGCGTCAACGCTTCAAATATGGATCTTCTTGTCGCCAGCCAGGTGCATTAGCGTCACAACTCGACTGCTAAGTATCAATGTCGAAGCATCACCGGCTAGATCGAGAACAACTTGCTTACCCTATCCCGGGACTTCGCACTACTACGTCAGTAATGGCAGTGGAGGTTCATGTAAAGTCCCACCTACTACGTAACAGGACCGGCTTCACGCCGATAGCTCCGCCCGTTATCGCCGGATCGTGTCTCTATTGCGGTTCGAGTGACCTGACGTTGAGCATTAATGGACGACAAGATCATATCCATCAATTGATTCACCACCATCTGTACACCTGACACAACATCTTGTTCCCCAAAACACCTCTTCCAAAATGTCTCGTACTGTGACCATCAACTTCGACGGCCCCTTGGCGCGCCATCGTCAGTTGGCCCCTGCGGCCTCAGTTCGTGTCTCGCCACTGTGCCTCGGTGCAATGACATTTGGGGATAAACAAAAGGACCGTTACGGCGAATGCAACCAGGACGAGGCTTTTGCCATCCTCGACTACTTTTACTCCCAAGGTGGAAACTTTATCGATACAGCCAACGTATACCAGCTGGGCCAATCTGAGGAATGGGTTGGCCAGTGGATGGCGTCGAGGAACAATAGAGACGACATTGTCCTGGCTACCAAGTATACGAATGACCCCCGGGCTGGAGACAAGAATATCCTCCATTCTAACTATGGTGGAAACGGGACCAAATCGCTCAAGTATTCAGTTGACCTCTCCTTGAAGCGTTTGCAAACCAGTTACGTTGATATCCTCTATGTCCAATACTGGGACTTTGCGACCAGCATTGAGGAAATCATGCAGGCTCTCAACGACCTTGTTCGCGCCGGCAAGGTGCACTACCTGGGAATCTCCGATGCCCCGGCTTGGGTCGTCTCCAAAGCAAACCAGTACGCCCGCATGTCCGGCCTCAGGCCTTTTGTTCTCTACCAGGGCATGTGGAACGCCTCAATGCGCGACTTTGAGCGTGATATCATTCCCATGTGCGAGAACGAAGGAATGGCCATCATCCCTTACGGCGTCCTCAACCAAGGCCGCTTCCAGACCGAGGAGGGATTCAAGCAGCGTGAGAAGAACAACCCCGGCCGCAATTTCATCCCCCTCTCGGACCACGACAAGAAGTTTTCCAAGGCACTAGAGGTGACGGCTAACAAGAAGGGTGTCAGCATCTTTGCTGTCGCACTGGCTTATGTTCGCAGCAAGGCCCCGTACGTTTTCCCTTTGGTCGGTGCTCGAAAGGTAGACCACATCAAGGGAAACGCCGAGTCTCTGGATGTTCGTCTATCTGATGAGGAGATTGAGGAAATCGACAGAGCGTATCCTTTTGACCACGGATTCCCTCACACCTTTCTCAGTGGCACCATGTTCAAGGGGGATGTGGTTTCTCGCGGAGCATCTGCACCTGGAGACGTATGGCTGACAGAGTCTCTGGGCAAGTTTGACTGGATGGAAAAGCCCAAGTCTCTGGATCACAAGTAGATCTAGTTAGTTTGTAATACTCTATTAAAAGACACGCATGTAACCAGCGGCTCCATGCCCAATCAAGTAGCCGTTCGAGGTCTGCATTGTCTGGAGCTTCAACTTTGGCTTCCGTGAAAGTAGGAGTATCTTCTGATTTCAGCGACAGTAAGAGTTTCAGTCATTGCGGTCTCCGCCCTGTGGTGGAGGTAAGCTTCGTACGTATTGGGGATACAAGGGAAGGCTTTTCTGCAATACCTGGAACTACAGCGAATGTCTGTATTTACTAGCATGCATCTTGATGTTGAATGATTTGGGTTCTTACCGATACTTGGTGACCAACGAAAACTCCCAATAGCAACACTAACGCCGTGTCTCACCAATCATGGAGATTTCGAGAGGACGTATGTAACACCCTCCAATGGCGCAGATACTTCATGAATTCCAGAAGACCTACCCCCAGTATCTTATGCGACTACAGAGAGTATCCACTTCTATGCTGTTCAGAAACCCTAGATGTTCTCCGCAGCGTTTTGCAACACGGTCACTATCTTTGACCTGAATGCCTGCTGCAGTTTGAGGTCCTCCTTTGTATCGTCGACTACGTCAAACCTCCCTTCCAAACATCTGAGTACGATGTCTTTGTACCTATCCCCCATCTTGGAGCCAAGTCGTTTCTCCGCTTGACGTAACAATCTATCTTTTATCGCCTGTGGGTCACGAACCTTCGCAAAACCGTGTTTCTCCAGACTGGTCGCTGGTTGCCATAGACCTGTTCATGTTATTATTCATTGGCGTGGAGAGAGTTGATGGGGGACCAACATACCAATTTCGAGCAGAACTACGCCGAGAGCATATATGTCATGGATCTTGCTGAACACCTGGGTTGGCTTCAGCTGTCGATCGGGGTGTCTGTAGATGTTTCTTCCCAAGCATGTATCTTCGACTCCATGAGAGAAGTAGGCTTCTGGTCGACTGAACTCGAAGCCGAATATCCAAGGTTCGGTAAGGTCTAAACTATCCTCTTGGTTCGAAGTACTGTTTTCGTTGCGAAAGAAGATTATGTTTTCACTTCGAAAGCTTTCGTGAACCTATTGACTGTCAATAATCGTGGGGCTTGTTCACCAAGATTGCTAGCAATTTATATAGCACCTACCCATTTGACTAGTTGAAGCTGCGAGATGCACTTCGCTAGCTTTGATGCAAGGTGGAACCTTTGGCTCAACGAAGGGGTCGAGATCTTATCAGACTGCAGTGCGTCCAGCAGCCTCATAGGCAGAGGCTTCACTGTCTGTGGTATGTTAAAAAGATAGACAACCCTGTTCTGTTGCATCTGCTTGACCCAACCCTGACACTTCGGAGTGCGAAAGAGAGCCTCTTTCGGTTGATGAAGGAGGTTTGCAAGTCTATCAACCAAATCCCGCGTGCGATTGTCAATGTCCACTGGCACTGGCGACTCCGCAGCGTACGATCGGTACTCAGCCATGATATTCTGGCCCTTCCAGGTCAGTACACCAAAGCTCTCCGCAAGCGGCTCGATGTTGAGCAGGTCTTGGCGCAATTCTAGTTCGTTGATTTCCAGAGTTTGCGGAATCGGACTTCTCTGGCCAGTAGCTAGCTGAAGTCTGGCATCAGCATCAAAACCTAGTTTTTGAGAGTTGATATCGGTCTCGAGCCTCTCGAGGTGTCTCAGATCAACTCCTATAGAGGTACCAAGGCACCATAGCTTGATATTCTCATGTATTCGGTCATTTGAGTCCGAAAAGTCTCGCAGAATAGCCTCCACCCGCTTCTTATCCATTAGAGACCATCGAAATCGCTGAAACGATCCTGGTCTCCGAGTAGGTGTGTCTCCCAGGACTAACGAGTCATGACTAGGAGTTGGTGAGACTCTTAGATACGTATTCGAAGGACGATTAAGGATGCGATAGGCTCGATCCAAGACATCTGAAGCTTGCTCAAGCTGTACTCGGATCTCGTCCTGAATATCCACGTCAAACTGTTCGAAAAGGCATTGACCGTCATAGATCTATCTCTTCAAATTAATATTCGAATATCGGAGCGTAGAGATGATACGCACACCTGATGAATCGAAAAGGAGCTTCTGAAGTGCTCTGGTCTGGTTGCTCTCGTCCTTAACTTTGTGCTCCATGCTCCTAGAGTCCTAAGCCAGGTGAGTCACATAATTCCAGGTCTAATTAAACGTCTTACATTGTCAAAGTCTCTGAAATTAGCGACAAGATCGGCTGTCCGGTCCCCCAATTTCCATAGTTGATCGAAGACTGCAATTGTCAACCCCGCAACGCTAAGAGGATCCATCGTTCAATATAGTCCGTCCAACCACTATCGGAATGGAATGAGAGAATCTGTTCAAGCTCTCTAAGGTGGGTGGTGCTTGTTTCTGATTGATTTTGTGCATTCGTCCGTAAGGCAGATTCGTTACCCCGCTTAGGCGAACAATGGTTGGTGATTACCGAGGCTTGTGACCTTGCATATCGTCCTTGCTTTGATAGGCGGTGCGTATGACATGGGGGTTGAAAACGCCACATATTGATATTGATGGCTAATTACGTGCTTGCGGGCGCTGTTCCTCCCTTTGGACTATTGTTCTTGCGCATTCCGAGGAATGAAGTCCCCTCTTTTGCTGCCTCGAATGAGGATGGGGCGAAAGGCAACACACCCAAGTTCAACCGCGTCTTCTCTTCCCCTCTATGGAAGAGGCATCTTAACACCATGGAACACACAGCTCTATCAGTCACATCAAATCTGAGTTGGAACACTCGAATCTCAAGAACATCAGTGTCTAGCCTCAGTTGTGCCCGGTTCTCCGCCGGAGAAAGTCTTTCCTCCCATGGTCTTCAAGATGTAATAAGGACTCTTCAGACCCTGAGTCTCCCACATTACCGTCTAGGAGAGCTGGTCAGAGAAGAGAGACTTGGACAGGGGGAGACCTATGTTGTCGAGAGATGTGTTGATAAAAAGGGGGGTGTTCTCGCCGTAAAGCACCTCAAGGTCACCACCGAGGCCGACGACACAGCCTTGCGTCAACGATTACGTTCTGTTATCTTGGAGATCAAAATTATGAAACATGGCCCTCTACGAGCACACCCCAACATACTTGACGTTCAGGGATATGGCTGGAATACACCGCGAGGTCTCATCGTGCCGTATATACTGGTCGACTACGCCCCACTTGGCACCATGAGAGAGTATATCAGCAGAGTCAAGCCACCGCTTAGCCACGTCGAAATCCTCGCCGGGGATGTAGCGTCTGGCCTTTCGATCTTGCACACATGTGGAATTATTCACGGCGATATGAAATTGGATAATGTGTTAATATTCCCAAACTGGGATCGCCCAGCGAAGGCAATCGCGAAAATCGCAGATTTCGGACACGCTGTGATTTTGAGCGAGAAGAGCTGTGGAGAAAACCGTTCATCTGTTAGATACAAAGGCACTTCGATGTAAGATATCTATTCCTGTGTCAAGACTACCACTTGCCATGCTGACTTCTGTCATCAGGTATAATGCACCAGAAGTCCATACGCAGGACGATTACCCAATTGATCAGCAAGACCTTTTCAAATGCGATATGTGGGCTTTTGGGCTTCTGATCTGGGAGGCCTGTATTGAAGGGGATGAGTATCTGTGTTATCTCACAAAGCACGACCTTATTATGAATGAGGCAAACGGCCGAAGCGCTATCAATTGGCAATATCTTCTCAAGTACGCTAAATCTGCCGTGCAAGGGCCTTCTATCGGCCCGGTCATGTTTCTGCGGGCGACTCTTCATATGACGTTACAGGATGTGGCTATGAAACGTGTGATGGATGCGCGAACTATTCCTATAGGCACTCAATGGAAGTAAGAAACCCATCTTTCCTGCCTTACACACTCATGTATCTGACATCACAGTTCGAAACCTCTATTAGATCTTCAATCAGACATGGCATTACACTTGGAATCGCCAACACCAACATACGAGGCATGTGAAGGTCTAAGTCTTTTCAAAAGTTGGAATCCTCTGACAAGATCCGCAGATGTTTCGCTTAGATAGCGGTCGTGAGATTACTTGGCAACACCAGCGGCAAATCTTTCAGGAACTCACGCAAACCCATTCTAAGCGACTAATTGAGGAGATGGCTCCTGTACTATGGCAAATCGCATTGTGTCACCATTTTGGCTTCGGAACTGCGCCAAACCAGGAAGAGGCCTTCCGCTACGGCCAAATGGCTGCCTCTCAGGGCCATGCGGTTGCGAAGGTTTTTGGCTGTCTTCTTGATTTCAAGAGCGACTTACCGCAGGAAACTCCGAAACCATACGTATCGCAGATTTTGACACTGCTTTCTTGCGAGCCTGATCATTCTGGAAACATGCCCGATCTTGTCAAAGCATGCTTCCAAGGAGATTATATAGGCCTTTGTCATATTCTATCACGGGGCGCATCTGTCTTCTCCTCAACAACTGATGGTTGCACATTGTATCACTGGTTATTTGTGTTTCAAGAAAGCCAGCTCCTCCAGGATATCTCCGAAAGACTGTCATCGAAATTGAACTACAATTCAAAACACTTAATCTTCGACGATAACATATCTCTGGAAGATGTTCATAAGGGCTCAATGGAGGAAGCAACACATCTTTGCGAAGCTATCAACTATCCATGTACCACAATACGTTATGTACACAGTCAGTGGCCTACGCAGCTTTTAGGGACTCCTCTTGCCGTTGCCATTTCATTGAACTCCCTTGGAACTGTCGAGGTACTTCTTAACCTTGGTGCGGATCCTTTCGTACCCGTATACGATAGCACGCAGTTCTCTCATGCTGATCCTCGATCACATTGGACTGCTTTTCATGTTGCAGCAAAATACCACTGCAATGACATCTTACTTTATCTAGTGGAGCGCACGAACCAGGAAAAGCAACAATGCCTTGCACCTCTGGCCTGTGCCCTAAGTTTCTCGTCCAATCTAGAGCGTCTTGCAATGCACAGTTCACATCATAGGAAACAATTACGTTTGACGATCGCTACTATACAGAAGATACAAACTCTCGACGTGGCAACAGATACCGGCATGACGGCTCTTATGCAAGCCATCGACTTTCAAGACATCGCTGTCGTATCGGAATTACTCGAAGCGGATCCACGCCTTGCCCATTCTCCGTTTCACCAGCCACTCAACGACAAGGTTTTCAATCTACCAATCCATTTCGCCACTCAGATCGGTGCTCGGCGTGACGACGATAAGACACTGTTGATTCCACAGCTTCTTGTAAACTATGCCGACTTTCTCAAGAGCGAGGCACCGGTGCCCCGGGATAGCATGGGAAGGACGCCCCTTCACTTTGCAGTTACTGGCTCCTCAAACAAAGTCAGTGACTGGATTCTTAACCAGCGAAAGGGCCTCCTCTATGTCGAGGACAACTTCGGTAAAGTTCCGTTACACTATTGCGCGTCAGTCTCCAATTGTGAATTGTTGCTTTCGCAAGGAGCTACCATCAACTACACTGACAAATCTGGCATTACCGCCCTACACCTGGCATGTTACAATGGGTCTACAGAACTGGTTCGGTGTTTGCTTCGTGGTAGCCCTGACCTATCTCTACATAACAACCAATATGGTACCCCACTACATTGTGGCGTTCTCAATGGATCAGTCGATACCGTAATATGTCTTCTGGAAGCTGGAGCCATGGTCAATGGTATTGACCAGAATGGGAACACCCCCACGCATGTTGCAGCAAGGCTAGAGCGTCATAGCATTCTTCGAATATTGATGCAATACGGGGCTGATGTTCACATACGCAACCGAAACAAAAGAACTGCTAAGATCATTGCTGCTAATGCTGGGAACATTAGTATCTTGCATATCCTAGAGCGCGGTTGGGAAACCAAGGTTGACCAGGAAATCCTGAGGCTTGACAAAAACATGTATCACCTACCACAGGCCATGGGGTCTGACGGGAAACACATCCCAGACTTTGCTTGGGAGGCCAGTGCCGTCCCAACAGACAATGGGTCTTCCACAAAGGTCAAATACAATACAGACAAGACAGCGGATGAGATCAAACCTGCAGATCATTCAGAAACACATTTTGATCAGAAGCAGGCAGTTAAAACCCTTGAGACATTCTGGAGTCATTGGCTCCCGTCACTGCTTCCATATGATGATTCGATGTCTCGGATAAAGAGATTAGCTTCAATGACTCATACCGGAAAGCTTTGGCAACCCGGTTATGCCTCCCGCTTGATCGAGTTCTGGGCACGAACCGTCCTTGTTATAGCCGAGATCTTACAAAATCACACATCACCTGAAGTAATAACAGCCGTTGGGCAACTAGCCAACAGCGGCGAAATGGACAAGTCAATCGGTTGCATGGACATCTCCGGATCCAGAAAGGCGGCAATCTGGATAGCGACTGAATTCTTGACTCTTTCAATCGTAGCGACTAAGCCCCGTGAGGTGTATCCAGGAAGAAGGAGGACCGACTTCAAAGACATGATTTACTGCGAGCTTCGGATGAATTACAAAAGGTCTTGTGATGAGAATGAGCTATTAGACTTCTTTCCCGAACTCGATTTCTTTCATGAAGCTAAAACCGAAAAAGAGTCACAACACAAACGTTCCGACTCTACATCCTTTAAGCCAGAGGCCATGCATGACTCAGACTATTTAGGTGCGTTTCTTATGGCGGGAGGCTGGAACGATTATGAAGGCAGGGAGCCGAAGTCCGATCCTGGTTCAAGAGCCAGCGATGGAGGCTTTAATTATCCCGTGTTGGCAAAATAATTATGATGACTTGTCTTATGATGACTTATCCAAAGCGTCACTCCGTTCAGAAACCGTATTTGATGGAGACTTCAAATCAGGAGACTAGCATAAGCTGACTGCTGGACAGCATCAGACATGAATAGCCCCTAAACTCATGTCATCGTTTCGTTGAGGCAGCAGAGGGTCAGAGTAACGATAGCTTGATTACCTATGGTTTTTGTTTAATTGCGATTTTCAATTTACCTTGGCAATTCAGAACCAGCGCATGCGTCACACGTCACTTCTGAATAGCTTCATTTCCGAAAGACCACCATTAGTGACGGGGTAGAATTCAGCAAACAACATTTTCTTATGACAGTGACAGTATGCAAGTTCTCTCATTTGTTTGTTAAGGTGCTTCAGAATGAATCTAATCTCTCAGATATTTAAAGAAATCCATCAAATGGACGTCCAAAATGGTTCAATCCCACATTTGTAACCGTCGCATTGACGTCACCTTGATAATCCCCCTTCTGCGTCGTGAAATCTTCAATGACGCCCAAATCCTTAATCCTTCCCAACAACTTCTCCACAACTCTGTATCCAGCACCAGCACTGTAACCAGGCAACTCATGACCCGCAAGCTGAACCTCATAGTACGTCAAGCCACGCTCATAACCCCACTGTCCCACAATACCAGCCTCACTGAGTCTTCCGCCGTTGAACTCAGGATGGAAGGGCACGTAGAATTGTTTGTCTTGGGGGTATGATTGGTAGCCTTGTTTGCCGTTCCATGTTACGTTCTGAAGGGCGAAGAGCGTGCCGTTGGGGGGTAGGATGAAGTCTAGACGGCCTACACCAATGATGGTGTTGTTGGTATGCTCGATTACACGCTTGAGAACGTCGTTTTGAGCGGGTGCGAGGGAGGTGTCGCTGCGGGTGGAGTTGGGATTGCCGAAGCCGAAGACGTTGTTGCGCGTGCATTGGAACCATGATGTGTTCACTGGGGCATGAAGAGCTTTCTTGACGTCTGTGCGGTTGAAGTAGACTTCAGCGTCAGGAGGAGAGTAGTCGCCCTGAAAGATCAGTATGGAATGAGAGCTGATGGTGGATAAAACTTACCGAGTTGACAATGCCCAGCTGACTGTATGTCTTGGGACAAGTATCAGTGATGTGGTAAATGTTGAAACAAGGGTTCTGGTCCAGTGCGGCTGCGTATGCGTAGTCGAACATGTCACAGGTATAGTTCTTGGTATCAAGATAAGGATCGGCCAGAACCTCGAATTTGCCCTCGGGTGGAGGGAAAGTACCGTATTTCTCGAGATACTTGTCAAAACCACAGTGCTCATGTGTCCAGCGCAGGGCATTCATTGTCGTCTCGTTAAGATAGAACAACTTATCCCAGTACTCGACAAACGGGAAAATAACAGCCTGTTGTTGCAGAGTAGCATCACCAATGAGAGGATCATTGATAGCTACGCCGCCAAGCTTGTAATAATCGTCATCATCAGCAGTGATGAACGCGTCGGCGATGTAAGGTACGTAGAAACCTGCGTAGGATTCTCCGGTGATGTATGTTGTGAAACCTTTCATGTCAAAGGTGTCGATGAAGTTCTTCCAGAAGCCGGCGAATTGGAGACCGAGCTCTACTTCATTTGTGATATTGGGCTTGCCTTGGGAGTAGCCTACTCCGACGGGCTGTTCAATCCAAATGACGTTGGTTCTGAGATGTTAGTGAAGGTGTTTTAGGTTGCGGGTTTGGGTACTTACAGGTTTGTCCAGCTGTAGGAGTTTGGTACGGGGGAGAGAGTACCCTGCTGCCACAAGAAAGGACCGTTCTCGGTCAAAAGACCACTGAGAGAACTACATCCAGGACCGCCGTTCAACCTATAAAGTCAGCCAAATCCCACCCAATTGAAAATATCACTTACCAGATGAGCACCTCCTCAGAGGCATTGGCATTAGTACTAGGAAAGAACCAAAAGAAAAGTTCCCTCTCTTCATCTGGATCTTGCGAAATGGGCAAGAGTCCAGCATAAGACTCTCCGACATCAAAGTCGACCTCAGGAATAGCACTCCCGTTAACAGCAAACTTTTCAGAATTCTTGTTCAAGAATTTAGACTTTGCTCGCTTGGCAAGATTGGGTTGAGGAACGGGAGCGCGCTTTTGATCATAGTGTCGAGGATGAGGACGGTTGAAGGCTTTGATGGCGCCTTGGTTGAAGCCCGCCTCGACGAAAGTGCCGAGGGCTAGGACGCTGGTGATCAGACTGAACCGCATTTTGGATAATCACGGGTAGAGTGGTCATGAGACGACTTATGCCAAGTGGCTGGGTAGTCTTATATAGATGTATGTATAGTAGTGCATGGAAATTGTGTCATTGGACTGATGTCACAGCACGGAAACACGGCACTTTGCATGCTCGCGTAAAAGTCCAAACATTAATCGGTAAAGAGTAAAAACGGTTCGAACGGCATCTTGCAGGATCCTTGCACCATGATTATCTTACCCTGAGCTGCCCCAAGCGGAACAGCGTCTCAAAAGTTCCGTCCCGGTAAGACGGATGATCTTTGTGCTAAGATATTGTTGGAGATGCTAAGACCTTCCTTTCTTGGCGAGCTTCTTCTCCAATTCTTGTTTGTAGCCCACTGTACACTACAAGGATTGGCTCTTATCGGCACTGGATCTTTTGTGATTACTGGAACAGGTTTAGCGGTGAGTTGTAGATCGGCAGTTTTTGACCCCTCATCTCGCGGACCTTTTGACATGTACCCTTGTTCCTTCAAGTCGTCATCATTTTTATTCACTGCGCTACAAAAGGACGAACCGAGGCTGTGTATCTTATCTCGTTACAGTATCTTCTCTGCGCTGGACTCATTTTGTGGCACCAATTGAACAAGTCTAGACTGATAGCCCTTGTGGCACATTCCAGTTGGAGGCTATAGCCGATGTCGTTATAACCGGCGAGCCGCATACCAGCGTCACCGAAACGTAGGACAATCACAGTACAGTACCAACTCAGCAAAGCCCAAGTAAGAGTCTAAGTTCAACAGAAACAAAATGTGTCACGATGCCTCCCCGCATACGACCACGCGTTCGGGGTCACCCGTCAAATAAACTTCTTTAGCAATTTCGTATCTTTGAAGAAGCCACACCTTGGATCTCAGGGCGTTTTTAGCGCCCGCCATCTTCATCTACACGCGACGCTGCCTGTAATTTACCCAACCCAGGTGTGGCGGTCTCGGAGGACTCGGTTAGCCATGTCGTCATACGCTGAGTAACGTTCCGCAGTGTTTGAGTTAAGGTTATTGAACCAACGGTAATTTCCCAGCCTTTGGAGTTTCTGGAATTGAGAATTGGGATTTTTAGGCGCCCGTGGGATCTTCCAGTTTCGGTGGACGCGACGATTGAGCGTCAAGTAGATGCCTTGCAACGTTTATAGTATACGCAAACCGAGGATGGGGGAGACATCGCGCCATTTTAGCAAAGTAATTTATTAGAGTTAATTGATCTGTTGAGAATATGTTAGGTGTTTTACTGATCGGATGAATTCGCTCGCTTATGCAACTGTCGTCAATGCGCGTTTAATGAGTGATGTTTCAGAAGCCTCATCCTACCCTGGAGTTGTAAACTCTGTCTTGGAACGACGGCGTATATTGATAGAATGGATCAGAGAACTTAACACTCCAAGACGAAAAAAAATTAGGAAGAGGGACAATATTTCCCAATGTTGATTTAGGTAGTGTATGGTTAGATCTTGTTGAAACACTTGTGGTGACCTGCTTCTTTCAGGGGTGTGCTCGAACCTCGCGCAATTCACCCACGACCATGTGTAGTTCGAATTGAACGGAAAAGGATAATATGAAAACTAGCTATTTTACAATCCGAGCATGTTGGATTCCTTCCTCTCGAAATAAAGGATCAACGTAGGACCGCGCGTGATAAGCCTGTGATATCTTCGCCCCCAATCTTACGTGAGCATAGATTTTGCAGCCACAAATAGATTCTCCTGTCAGCAAATGCGGTGCGCCGATTGGTCGAGCTTACGTCACGTGGATACCCCGCGCGATGTGATCAAAACAGCGCATCTTTCCCCTCAATTAGTTAGAAGAAGAAGGCTCTTGAAATCCTCTTCTGTATTAGCTCGATTTGAGATCTCCACTATCGCATCAGCTTCTGATCCTGCGAAGCTATTTGGGGTCCGGTAGTGAAATATCTGATCACGAGATGCCCGGCAATGCGTCCTCAATATAACGAAAACAAAGAAGCTTAGACTGTTCATTCCTTGCAGATCCTATCCTTTGCAAAATATCAACTAATACATCTCTCCATTCACTAAAACCGACCCATGCCAATATGTGGCCTTTTTATTGTTTTTTGTCCATCGCCTTTTGGGGATTTACGCAACATTGGACAATAATTTCAGCAACTGCCTCTGATACGACAATCGATCCGTATGAGCATTCCCTCACTGTCGCTCTCTGCTACGTGCAAGAACAAGTACGAAACCACCCGAAGAACACCGGCGTCTGGACAAAAGGATCCAGATTCCATCTCACTCTTTGACGTCCTTGGTCTCGACCCGTATAAGAAACCGTTTCACCCAGTTCGCGAATCCTTATACCTCGATGGAGAGAATGGGAAGGAGGCGAGAGAAGCACTTGAGAATAGCGCTGTGGGTTGGAATGAGGCTAAAAAGATACTTGGGAATGATGATATGTCCGATAAAGAGGTGTCAGAGTTTCTGAGAACTGCAATTAATCAGACTGCGCTCATAGAACTGCCGGACCATGCCTTTGATAGGTTGATGGGTATGGCTATGAGGGATATGGTCCATGCTGTATTGTCTGATGAGGATAGAAGGGTTGTGTATCAGGTCAAGTTCCTCCCTCGACTGAAACGTGGACGTGGAGAGCTGCAGAGGTTCTGTCAGGATATCATGGAAGAGACTCACAGTCATGATGAGCTGTGATATGCAGACGTATGAATGGAAGGACGGACAGGATTGAACACAGGGAGCCTGTATACAAGGGACTAATATCGTGCCACGGAAACGTCTAGCTCTAGTGGTTGTTGTGTGTTCTAGGTCCCTTTAAGTGCCTGGACTTATGCTAACTTGGATGTTGAGGATGGCTGACTATTGTAATGACTTAAGTGGTTTTGTAATGTGTAGGTGTTAATGGAAGGAAGCGGAAAAATCGGATAGAAGCAAATAGTGCATTTTATGTATAGCTAAAACCTAATATTAGGGTAATTAGTAAAGGAAAAAAAAAGGTCCTGTGTAAGCATTGGAGTTATAGTGCTTGAAAAGTGTAATTCAAGATGAAAAACCGTATTATTAGGTCTAGCTCTAGATACACCACAACCCCATCATATCAATCAAACCTCCCCATAGCTAATAGAAATCTCATCAGTCCTTCTAATCCCACCCGCATCATTCATATTCTTCGTATCCCTCAAAATACTCTCATCACTAGCATTCGCACCATAAGCAATAACCGTTTGATGCGACGGCCCTGGATTGACACCAGTCCCTGTCCCATTCTTACTACTGTGATTTCCATACTTCTTGAGGTTGTAGCTACTTCCACCAGTAGAGCTATCGCCCTTGCTTCCGTATCGGAAGCGGACGTAGAGTGGACGGAGGACGGGGATGGAAGAGCACATTATTGTGGCTGTGCTTTCGGTGGCGGACCAGATGAGCATATCAACTGTGTCGTCTGGAGTTGTTAGTGGACTCTTTGGTGAAGAATGAAGAAGGGACTTGCATATAAATTCGTCTGCGTTGAGACCGTCCAGCGCGACCGTTCTGACGATACCGCAGATGCCAGCGCTAGCATTGTCAGTATGCAGAACGCTTTTATCAGTGTTGGTGACTTACAAGATACCAAGGCTCAGACCACAAGCAACAGTTATTTTCTCCTTGCGCTTCATGTTGAGCTCCCAGATAATGAACCATGGGAAAATCGCAAAGAAGAAGTCAGCAACAACAAACCAGGCTACCCAATTAGTACAAGACCCAACATTAACAGGAGGGAACTTACATCCAACAGTCAGCCCGACCTTGGAAAAGTCAATCCAACAATACCCATCAATCCGTTTATCCCACGTACTCTCCACAGGATCACACTGCACCACCACGACGACACTCGCAAACAGGGTAATGCCCACTGTCCCTGCCAAAAAGGTCCATATAGCCCATTTCTGTATTTTGTTGCGTATGATTCGGAGGAGAAAGATACCGACAGCACATTTTCCTACGCCGATGAGTAAAATGCCTGATACTTGGGCGTAAACTTCCATTTCGACGGCTTTGAAGTATGCATCTGGATTGCCGACGTCTGCAAAGAGACGGCCGATACCGTACTTTGTTCCGGCGGATACGAAGGAGGAGTATATTATCTGGAGGACCTGTGGAGTTGTTAGTCATCAGGGCTTTGGGAAGTGATGAGGGGTTAAGGATGTACCAAGGCTAGAAGGACGAGATAGTCATCTGCTCCAATTGAGTGGAGTATTCGAGAGCGAGTGTAGAGTCGAAGAGAGACAAAGAACATGCAGACGACTACCTGTGCCCAAAGAACACCATTGAGCATGGGCCCGTGGCCACCGTAGTAACTAGTCATTGTTACACAGACAAGGCTGAAGATAAAGAATGGACAAAGTAGGAAAATAATGCGGACTCCACGACCTCATCAGTATAAAACACTTCAACGTATCCAGTATTGTTCGGGGAGTTCCCCTGATCAACAAGAAAGATCATGCTGTTCAATGATCGCCACCAACATCGACAAAGAAAAAGAAAATAACAAAACATTGGCGTGTTTGAGCCGCGCTATAGAAAAGTGACAGGTTCGTTAGGTAGAAATTTCACGGGTTGGAGAACTGAGACTTACGACTGATGGATTTTATCCTTGTTGGTGGCTTGGCCGTTGGCTGTTGAAGAAAAGGGCTCGGGTTGGGTGATCCGAGTCTTTCCATTACACTAAGTCGAGAAGAAAACAAAGCAATTAGAGTACTGGCTATGTTTCCCGGGTGTTGAGAACAGTCACTTTGAGTACTGTGTATTCCAGTCGATAGCTCTTATTCTTGGCTGTAGTTATCGCATCAGGGAGGAAACTTCATCAAAGCGTCAACCATAATGCATTGACCAGTAAGATCATCTTTGGACATCGGGGAATAGTCCGGAACTGCAGCCAAGATCCTGCAATGAAGATCGGAATGCAGCGGGTAGTATCATACGACAAATGCGGTTTGCGTTTCCTCAAAATCGCTTGGACAACAAACCTTGGCAGAGAAAAAACGATAACGTCTCTTCTCTCTTATCTTGTCTCTCATCTCGTTCCTCATCTCCCCGCGCCAAGATGTAAGCGAGACCTCGCTTATGCTGTTTGCCCAGCAAGCAAAAGCAATTATAGGCCATCACCAACAAAACATGCACGTTAGAGGGGTAGAACTCCACTGCGGAAATAACAGTTGCGTGATCTGAGCCGTTACTTTAATTTAATTTGCTTAGACTATTCGTTGATCTGTGATGGCCAATGATTTCTATGTATGTCGGGTCTCAGTTTGGTGATCAGACTGTACTGCGCCGCTATGGGCCCGGCTTCTGGGGAGATGAGGTGCTGGAATTTGGTCAGAGCGCCAGAGTTGACCCTTGCAACGAGCACTTGCTAGCGGCTCTGTTATTGAAGGTTGAATCTAGAGTACGTTTGAGCTGTTGAAAAGAGCCTTCGAATTAGTCTCGTGCGAAGCTGAGAACGCCGAGATTGATAGTCCGAGATCATCGTGCAATTATTGCAACGGGCGCAGAGACACAGTTGGCTTACCACTCCAAGGATCTGGACCCCAGTTAATGTTTTTGTCCTGCATTTACTCGGCCAATAACCACGAAACACTTTGGACGACCAACAAATGATAGATCATAGAGATATCAACTCTCAGTGGCGGGGGCAAGATCATGCGTTCTGCGATTACCCATTGACCACTTAAAAGGATAATAACCAGATCGCTGACCCACTAAGGGAAAGGGTCTTGATCCTGCGTCGGGGGGGATATTGCAGCGATTGATGCATGCTCTGGGATGCAGCATCTGCGATGAAACGCAGTTGAGGACAGGCCGTTACTGGATCTATTTGTACTTAAATCAAGCTATGCTTTCACCAGGGTTCTTCCATCATGCCAGATACCCATCAATTTTGACAACCTTTCTTCACTACATCCAAAATGGGTTCAATCGGCCCCTCAACCAATTTTCTTATCACAACTCTCGACAGTATCCACCCATCTCAATTCAACGGCGATGAAGTCGAGCGTCTCCAAGTCCGAGCAGCAGCTCGCCGTCTTCTAGCAAGACTAGAAACCCCAAACGAGCGAGCATGGGGGTTCGAATTTGAACAACCTGCTGTCAATGCCGCTATCCAGACCTGCATCAACTTGGGTCTCTGGAAGGCTTGGACGGAGAGTGGTGGTGGGAAGAAGACTATTGATCAGTTGGTCAGATTGATAGGACGAGATGTTGAGCCAAATTTGCTGCGTGGGTGATTGACCTTTGGCGGTGATGGGCCTTTTACTAATGATATGCAGGACGTCTGTTCCGCATTATGGCTGCATTTTATGTCGTCGAAGAGACAGCCGAGGATACCTTCAAACCGACACCCTTCTCCCACGCCATTGGCGACGAAAACACCGGAATCCGAGGCTCCATCGAAGCAGGGTGCGTCCCATCACTCTAACAATAGACCTAACTAACACCAACAGATCCCAAATCTACATCAGCGCTGCTCTGAACCTCCCCAAATACCTCGCTAAAAACAGCTACAAAGAACCCACAGCAGCAACTCAAAGCAACTTCGCAAACAACGACCCCGACGGTCTAAACTACTTTGACCGTCTCCAAAAGACTCCAGAGTTTTACGAAGCATTCACATGTCACATGGAGACTTGGACTGCGTGGAAGACACCCTGGACCAAGATCTATGATGCGAACAAGTTGCTTGACGGTGCTGACTTGAGTAAGCCGCTTGTTGTGGATGTTGGTGGGAACACGGGAATTGATATACAGCGTGTTCTTGAGGCGAAGCCAGATTTAGCCGGTGGTTTACTTGTCTTGCAGGATTTGAAGGTTATTCTTGAAAAGGTTGATTTGGATGAGAGGATTGTTGTCCAGGTTCATGATTTCTTTACACCTCAGCCTGTGATTGGTAAGTCGTCCTTCATCCTGATCGATAGCACTCGACTAACTATACTAGGTGCTCGCGCGTACTTCATGCACGCCGTCTTCCACGACTGGCCCGATGCCGAAGCTACCAAGATCCTCACTAACACCAGAGACGCCATGACGAAGGGCTACTCCAAGCTGTTCATCTACGATATCGTCATTCCAGCCACGGGAGCTAGTATCAGCCAGACAACCATGGATGTCCAGATGATGTCCCTTCTTTCATCTGCTGAGAGGACGAAGAGTCAGTGGGAGAGTCTTTTGACGGGTGCAGGTTTCAAGATTGTCAAGTTTTGGCCGGATCCGCAACAGTATGAGATGTTGATTGAGGCTGAAGTAGCTTAGTCGATTGCATTGGGGTAGGGCTGTATCGCAGATTGGTAGTTGTCCATTGATAAGCTGGCTGGGTCTAGACCACAAGAGGCTCATGATGACCAACAACGTCTCGTTATTGTGCCACCGCCCTACATGGCTCAATACTCCATTCATCTGGCTCGGTGTAATAATCCTCCGAAATACCACCTGACTTTATACTGCTGCCTGCATTTGTTTTAACACATTTCAATCATCATCTCTTCATAACGGCCACTCTCCGCCACCTGGTCTTCGTTCCGTACCATAACTCTCGTATGCTCGTGCCGATATGTCAACTTCATCAAAGACGGTCGCTTTCTTCGGCGCAAGCACAGGCATCGGCCTTGCAGCTCTCAAACTCACCCTCGCAGCAGGTCATACTTGCATTGCGTCATGTCGCGTCCCTTCTAAACTCGACGCTCTCAAGGCAGAATATCCCGCGCTTCGTGTCGTAGAGGGCAACGCCCATGACTCAAAGGCTGTCAGCCACTGTCTGGTCAAGTCAGACGGCACACTGGTCGACGAGGTCCTCTTTTCAATCGGCGGGAAACCTGTCCCATGGAGCTTGACCATCGATGACCCAAAAGTCTGCGAAGTCGGCATGGCCGTCCTTCTCAATTCCATCACTGAGCTTCGAAACCAAGGCAAAAATGGAAAACCCCTCATAATCGCCGTCAGCACAACTGGAACGTCGCGATTCGGTCGTGACTATCCCCTCGTCATGTACCCAATTTACAATTTCGCAATCGCAGTTGCGCGCGACGACAAAATTGCTATGACAGATAAAGTAGCGTCCAGCGGCGAGAGCTTTTGTGTCGTGAGAGCTAGTCTGTTGGTCGATGGCGAGAGTGATGCACCTGTGAGAGTTGGTATTGAGGATCCTGAGAAAGGAAGGGAGAAGGAGGAGATTGGGTATACGATTTCGAGGGAGGACGCTGGAAAGTGGATTGCACAGAATCTGATTTTGGAAAGGAAGAAGGAATACATCCATAAGATTGTGTCGATTACCTATTGAACATTGGAGCGGCTGTGCGAAAGCAATTCTTATTTACACCTTTCCCCAGCGAAACCCAATTTGAACATATCTAGCAGCCCCATATACAAAGACAGAAGCAATCATAGTGCATCCACAAAACAACTGCAACCCAAGAAAGCTATCGCCGCCCGAAATCAACGCACCACCCAAGGGACTTCCCGTCAGTGCTCCAAACGCATTGACCAAGGAGGCAAGACCAATTCTCATGCCGATCTCTTCCATTGGACTGATCTGAGCCACACAGCCGGGGAAGATGGACACATAGCCACCTGATCCAAAGCCAAAGGCTACTGCATACGCCACAATGGCTGCCGTATTGCTACTACCGGGGATCCACAGGACCAGTGTCAAGATGCTAGTGAAAGAGGTGATTATCAACATGCAGTTGAATTGGCCGATTTTGTCTGCGAATGCACCGGCTGTTAGACGGCCGATGAGACTTATTCCGTTGACGATGGGTAGTAGATAAGGCACCAATCCCTCCGACACACCA
This sequence comes from Fusarium incarnatum, assembly GCA_004367075.1. NCBI lineage: Eukaryota > Fungi > Ascomycota > Sordariomycetes > Hypocreales > Nectriaceae > Fusarium > Fusarium incarnatum. The sequence continues at coordinate 19,497 of QGDZ01000062.1, forward strand.
CTGGCTTTGGCTTGGATGATGATGTAGCTCAGTGGTAGGAACATGCCCCAGAAGAATAGAAAGCCACCGAGCATAGTAAGAAGCATAACAGGCTCCTTGAAGCACCGCTTGTAATCCGATACTGCAAAAGGTCGAGGTTTAGGCGGAAGACGAGATTTGATAAGGACACATGAAATGGCACATAAAGCCAGAAACATGAATCCAACCACCCTCATGGTCCATGCAAAGCCAATGGTCTTGAACAGGCGGGATAGCATGATTGGCAAAACCACGCCGCCTGCTGAAGAGCCAGAGTTGATTATTCCAAAGACTGTGCCGCGTTTGTTCTGGAAGTATGATGTTGCAGATGTTAAAGAGGCAGTGAAGATGGCGCCTGAACCAAGAGAGCTGACGATAGCCTGCGAAAGTAAGATTTGGTAGTACTTTGTTGAGAGAGACAACATCATTAGACCGAAGATGTATACCGGTGTACCGATACAAAGCAGCCAGCGTGGTTCATAAGAATCATAAACGCGTCCCCACTGCGTTCGTCAGTATTGTAACAAGAGTGGATGAGAGGGAACGTACTATTGCAGAACCTCCAACTTGAAAGAAAACCTGCAAACTCGTGATCCAGCTGATAGCGCTGGGGGAGTAAGATGCTAAAGGTCCGCCTTGGTAGTGTTCTAGGAAGACTCCGACGCAAGTGACTAAGCCAAAGGTACAGAAGAGTCCGAACCAACCGCCTAGGACGACGAGCCATGCTTCGCGGCCACCTTCGGGGAAGTCAGGCTTCGAGGGGATGGGAATCGCATCGGTGGTTTCTTCCTGGCCTTTCTCTGAGATCATTGGATCTCGGTTACTTTCCTTCAATTCTTGATTCATGGTGAAGAATGATGATTTGGGGAAGGGTAGCGGTAAGGGAATATCCACGAGATGAGAAACTAGTGTTAGGGAGTAGCTGATGATATCGCCTCATTTCGTTCTATATGGATTACCATCATTTGCCGGACTCTAGATCCGTGCCGATCGGCCCCAAGATCCCGAAGCCCGAAGACAGCCAGTACGGCAGAGTAACTGCTTCGAGAATCAATCACTGATTTGTAACCTTCTGTGTTCCATGCTTAGTGCAGTTGTGGGGAGCCGACGGGGCCGCGCGGGGTTGGCTTGGTAGAACGGAAAACAGTTCGGCCGAACCAAGATGTCTGTAAGATTTTCGTATCTCTTCTTCCGTTTTGTATATCCCAGGTCATCATGGGAGTATAGATCCATATGAAACGTTACTTCATTGCCGGTCTAGCTTAACATAGATCTAATTCTAATAAAACTCTGAACCTCCACCTCTTCCACAGCCATTCGAGCCAAGACCGTCACCCAGAACACTTTTAGGCACCTATTTCTATATATCTTGGCGGCCCGATCGGGATGAATCTGCACCATATGCCCCTCCTGTTTCATGCGAAGGCGTTCAATTCGAAAGTTGAGTCGAGCCTTGAGGATAAGACATCTCAGACTGGCGCGTACGAAGCGGCTCCTCCCATCGTTGGTATCTACAATCCAAGGGTGACGTAAAGCCTCCTGAATATCTTGAGTCAGCACCGGAGGAAAAAGGGAAAATTAAGAATTGCCGTCAAGCCTCATACCTCAATCGCCCAACGGTCTTCTTGTTTGGGTTGAAGGCATCGCCTAATAAAGTCTTTCGCGGAGGTACTAACACCCTTCCAGTACCGCTCGTGAAAGACAATAGAACCCATTGTGCATTCTTCAATTAGGTCGGCGAGAGTTTCACTTCGAAAGGGCGAATACCCAGCAAGCATCATATATGCAATCACACCGATGCTCCACATGTCGGCTGGTTTGCCAGAACGTTGCTGATGCATAATTTCGGGTGCACATTCCCCGAAATGCTTGTCCTTAGAGGTAGACATACGTCGATACGATGGAATGATATGCCTTGCTTCAGTCTTCTCCCAATCGGCATGGGCTAAGGAGATGAGTATGAGAGGGGAGCTTTCAACCTTTGTCAGGTACCTGAACTTGTGAAGCGCAAGGTCTAGATTGATACCCATTAGTTCGCTTGCTTTTGTCAACTTCAGAGTAACATACGTCGATGCACGATGCCATGATGGTGAAGGTATCCCACTGCCGCAAGGATGTCGTTCAAAGCGCGCGCAGCATTCAGCTCTGTGAGCTTTCCTTTCTCTGTGATGTGGTCAAAGAGGTCGTCACCCTCGACTGAATCCGTAACGATATAGTAATCAACCTTGTCATCAGTCAGCTCGAAAAAGTCTTCTTTACTGGATTAATTGGTACCTTGGACTCGAACCAGTCAACATATCTGACAATACTAGGGTGCTTAACATACTGCAGCAATTCTATCTGCTGATGTATCTCCTGCACTTTGTGCTTGACTTTGTTCTTAGCTATCTTTTTAATGGCGACTTTGCGGGCCCCCTCCATTGCATTGTAAACACTTGAATACTTTCCGTTGCTGATGGCACGACCGAGCCGGTAGTCGGATCTACCAAGACGATACATGTTAGTGCTACCTTGCTTCGCAAGTCCATAGGGGGACTAATTGGGCGTAAATACAGTTTTTCATAGTTTGTATCTTGCTTAGCGTACCATGAGGATAGCCTACGGTACCATAGAGGTTAGAACAAGGTCTTTTCGTTTAATGGTAAGCAGGGGAAAGACGTACCTCGATACATATTCGCCGTCATCTCTAGGTTGCGAGACATCGCTTTCTTCGGTACCAGCGCTTCTCTCAACAACGCGGTCATCATCGTCAGTATCCCTGGATAGATCATGAGCTTCGTTAGCGATCTTCAATGTCTCGAGATCACGCTTCCTGTCGTCTGATGCATCCATTTCGTCCTCATCATCCTCTTCTTGGGACCCATCATGTGCACTGTCCCACTCAATGTCATCGGGTTCGTAGTCGGTCTCTACATATACCTCTCCGTATACGGGAGATGGCTCCTCCCGGAGTTCTCGTTCGATGGTTCCATCTGAGACTGTTGAACAGCTACTATTGTCTGAGTCCTCTGCAAAGTAGTCATGGGTGTCAAAATAATCGGGGACTGGCGAATATGATGCTGGCGTTTCAGCCAAGCACTCAACGACCGTCAGTGTCGGCGAAGCGAGGTTGTGTTCTGTGAGCCAAGGCTCAACCTTTGTCGCAGCTTTTTGAACAGCAGCCTCCGTCTCATGAACTGTATCCGGTGCCCAGGGTAGGGCGCGCAGGGAAAATGCGTGTACATGCTCTGCGATGTGGTCCAGAACTGCCATTTGACTAATCTCGCCCTCCTCCAAAGTTGGCCAAGCGCACAGGGGACATGATGTGATATCAGCCGTGATAGATGTTCTACAAGCAGCTGCAAGGGCACGGATCTGGCCTTCTGAAATGGTTTCGCCGTGCTCTTGTATTGTATGCGCTAGAAAGTCGGCTTCTGCCTCGAACTGCAGGCTGCCGAGACAAGCGAAGCACGTCCACATATCAGTACTTCCATGGTCGTCTCGAAGATGTGATTCCCAAGCCTTCCTGGTAACATGAAGGACTTCCGGGCTTGCGCAACCGGGTAATACACAGGTGTATGGCTGGATATCCTCAGCAAGATGTTTCCTACGCAAACGAACAGGTTAACCGTTACCCCACAATATGCATGATAGGGGACCAGCGATCGGGATAAGTTTCCAATTATTGCTCCATGCATACACGAGGTAGTAGGAAGGGAGAGCAAGACTTACTTCCATCGGGACGTCTCCAGGATACCAACAGGCAGTGTCTGGCAGCAACAAGGACAACTGAAAACCATAGCATCGTCATCTACCTTTGGTGGACGGGGATATGGTAATTTAATGACCGTAGTGGATAAGTTAGTTCTTGTGGCGTGGGAGGAAACCGGTCCTTTTGGCAAAGTTGGTAGGACTGCTGGTAAGTCTGTTATACCAGAGGCACTCGTCGCCATAGCCACAGACTTCGCCGATGGCTTTTGCACGGGTGTAGAGCCGATTGGTCGTGCCGGCAAGTCTTGTGCTTCGGGCTTGGGAGTTTCAGTGGAAGGCATTGTGCTACATGACAGTGTATCAAGGGCTTCAGAATGCCGCTGCGCATACAGAAAACGGTTTCTGCGCTTCAGGTTACAGTTAATCAGTCGCCATTGGATTGGTGTTAACTTTGACGCGTCTGTCTGATCAGAGGAAAACGTATGATCCGATGAGAAGGGTCCCTGGGATAGCATGATGACGACAAGATGTCGTTGAAGATCCTCATGGTCTTCGATCTTGAACTTTCGATCTGCCTTCCGTAGGCGAGATTGCGTCCCTGATCGGCGGATCGTGATGGCGATACGGACGAGGAGGTCTAGTAATGAGTTGACGGTTTCCTTCGCTTTGGCTAATGGCGACGAGGAATCCTCGAACACGGCCTCCAAGTCTGAATCTGACTCGGTGCCATCTGACCAGGGGGAGAAAGAACGTGGAGGATCTTCTTCGTGATCTGACCTGGAAAGACCGTCATCGCCACCAGTATAAATGGCCTCAGCAGATCCTCCAACTTATCAACAGTCAGCGACAATCGCTTTATGGGAATTTGCGCTATTTTTGACTCACCCAAGTCTTTACATTCTCCAATCGCGCCGGTAAGTACATGTAAGAGGTTGGCAACAGCATCTCGAGCATCTGGTCTCGTAGTCAATCTCGCATCCAAGGATACTTTCCCTTGAACTGAGGCCCCTACACCTGAGGCCCAAAGGTTAAAGTCAGCAAGGCGATTTTCAGCCCACTCATTTTGCATGAGTTCTTCAAGTTGGATGCAATCGCTCAGTGATTTGCGGCATGTTTGTGTGGCGCTGTATATCGCCCCTTGGAGAATCTCCTCGGGAGGCTTCATGTTCGAATCGAGGTAGGTTAACCTCTGAGTTTGGCGGCGGGCCGAGCCGACTTGCGGACGGGCCAGCGGGGTTATGTGGGGATTGGGAATATCAGCCACAATCACTTATCTTATCCAGGATATCTTATCGCTATCGCTATCGCTATCGATGTCGATATCGGCATAGGGTAGGGACAATTGGATAAATTGTCAATTCTATCATCAGCCTCAACGCAACGATTAATTCATTCTCAATGCATGTTGATGCTGGTTACAGGTCCACTCACTATCCACTGTACTACAACTAATAGTAAAGTCTGATGTTTGAGATATTTGTCATCCTTTGTTTGAAACCTCAGAACTTTACATTGATTCAGTTGCACGTTTACGAAACATGTGAACAACGATCAAGAGCCCCATAGCCCTATTTTGTTATCGATAAGATGGATAGGCTAAAATGAGTTTAACTGGGGTGCTAATCTTAGGGTATCAAGGAAAGAATCCACACACACTTGACGACCTGGTCTGGTTAGCTTGAGCGTGCGAGGATCTTGTCACCTTGTCAGCCAATTTTATAGCAAGGACCAGCGGCCACCACCTCGCCCTCAGAGTCCCTGTCTCAAGATATCCTAGACGATCCTTCTCTTCGAACTTTCACGCAACTGTAGTGCCATGTGGGATTCTGGGTAACTCATCTTTTTCTCCCACCCGCTACCTCACCTGGCTGCCGTACGAAAATTGCGCGCAAGACCCTCAGCCTCACTTACCCCTCCGAGCTCTGACGCTTAACTATGGACCCCGAGGAGGCTCTAGAACTCGGCCAGCACGCCATCGAAAAGGTCTCACGAATCGCCATATTTGTAGGCCAAAAGAAGCAGCGTATCGTCTGTGGTCGGCTAGGTGGCGAGCTATTCATTCTCGCAGACTATTTGCAGGGCCTCTCAGACCAAGTCGACCACATATCGAAAGTTCCAAAGCTGCTTCGTGACATCGAGAAGATATGCAGTGTGAGTTATCATCCTTGACTTGGCCGAGGCCGATCGTCAGGTCTCAGTCGCAGTAGAAATGGTCCTCGAGATCAAGGGAGATTGAATGCCGCTTACACTAAATAGTGGCCCGACAAGCCGAAAGATGACTATTGCCCATGCCTCAGGGCTATATCAAACACCATATACGGTACAAACGCATACAGGCAAGCAGAAGCGAGCATCATCAAGGGCCTGACCAAGATAACTGCTGGCAATGGCGAAGAGGCGGAAAAGGCTATCTTGCATATTCGACGATTCACGAAGCGTGGTGGAATTAAGAAACAAAAAACCGAAGAAATCACCACTTCTAAGTCAATGCCAGTAGACCATCTGGATGATGCCAAAGAACTGGTGTATCAGACCTTGAGGAAACACGTGCGCTGCACCTGTGACTGTGACTTGGTTGACAAAAGAGAGCATTCGGCAAATCTCCTCCTGTCTCTACCCTCTGAGGACCAAGAAAGCGCTCTGTTCAATATGCTTTTCTCATCAGACCCTTCTCGAGAAAGACTGATCAGTGGCAGGTGGCAGGACGTACAACTGTCTGTTTCAAAGAGTTCCAAAGGCGAAAAGAAACAGCATAGACGAGCACGATTCGATGAAATTATAGAGCACACTGACAGATGCTCCGAGGAAGTCCAAGACGGCAAATTCTGCAAGCTCATTAGGCAAGGTGACAGCCATACCCGCCTATGCCTGACTGTTCAGGATGGCAAATTACATCGATTACTCGACTCGCAACCACTTCAACATATCGTTGACCACACCCCTGGTATATCCTTGGCGAATGTGATCCAAAGCTATTACTTGACACCCAAAGTCAAAGCTATTTTGGTTACATACTGGCAAGGTCAGTGTGGCAGTTCTACGACTCCGATTGGCTCAGGGCACCATGGACAAGCCGAACGATCCAGTTCATGAAGCACTGCAATTCTCCCACTGGAGACGATGAGCCGTGTGTCTTTCCTTCGAAACCTTACTACTCGGTTCGCTTTGGAGAGGATGATGCTACTGCTAAAGAAGCGACGACTAACTCTGGCGAGATCCATCGATATCCACGCGTGAGGGACCTCGGGATCATGCTTGTTGAGATTGGTCTTGGATGTCTGTTAGATGACTCAGCTCCAAAGAATAACGTGATATCGAAAGCAAATCAGGATTGGCTTCACGCAAAAGGATGGTCTGACACGAAAGGTCCATGGCGTGACTTTGACTATCCTAAGTATAGGGCTGCAGTGGAAAACTGTTTGGACCCGAATATCTTTGCGAAGGCTCCGTTCACACCTAGCGTCAACGCCGACGAATTAGCCAAGAGTCTGCATAAGAGGAGGAAGATATTTTATGAACATGTCGTCGCACCACTCGAGGAGCTTGTCCAGGGTACTGGATGGAAGGATATCGTACATAACATGCCTTCTTTACGACTGCAGACGACAACTACCCAACAACCACAATCTCTCCAGGATCTTCATCCTCCTATAGAACAGACGAAATTGTCTAAAGATCAGAAAGATGCAAAGAGGTGGCTAAAACGAGTCCAGCTACTAAATAAAGAGCTCAAGTCGCAGAGTCAGGGTCCGGTGAGGCGAGCTCGGATAGCTATTCTTGATACTGGTTATGATCCGGATGCTGTCTTCTTCCAACCAAACTTACGGCGAAATCGACTTGTTAAGTGGAAGGACTACGTCGAAGATGCAAAAGAACCAACCGATAGCAATGGTCATGGAACCCACCTTGTATCGTTGATAATGAAGATTGCGCCAGAAGCTGATATCTACGTGGCGCGTGTGGCGAAAGATGCGATGGGCCTCAACAACGCGAGTGAGGCAATAGCAGAAGTAAGCCTACTAGCAAGAAATACTTGGGAGAGTACTGACAAGAGCAGGCAATTGGATGGGCGTCAGAACATGATGCGAACATCATCTCCATGTCATTCGGGTTCCCAGATAAGCAACCATGTATCAGCAAAGCCATCCGCAGTGCAGTAAACGACCACGATGATTCGATCATATTCTTTGCCGCAGCAGCGAACTCTGGTCTAAATGAAGCAGAAATGTTTCCCGCTCGGCACGAATGCGTTATTTCTATACGCGCTACAAACAGCAATGGTGCCTTTCAAGATTTCAATCCACCACGGAATGGAGAAGTAGTAGGAACTTTGGGATTGGATGTGCCTTCTTCAGGCTTGAGCCATGAGGTTGGAGATGTGTATCGAAAGGGAACGTCGGTTGCTACGGCTGTCGCAGCGGGGATGGCCGGGATGTTACTGGGATATATAGAAAGAAACGCTGGGAGAGGCACTTATGTTGATGTTAGGAAGAGGGTGCAGACGAGGGAGGGGATGATCAAGTTGTTTGAGGCTATATCGCCTCCGCCGAATGATGGGCAACTGTACGTAGTGCCCTGGGCGCTGGCAGGTCTGGATGATGACCGGAGATGGGCCAAGCTAGGAGCACTTGTATAGTAGTATGCTATCTATACGCCTCAAATAAATACGAGACGCATCCGTCTAGCTATCGCTAGGATAGTGAATAATATACACCTGGCTACCAGATGGGCCAGCCATGGTAGAAGTTGCACGCTTCTCCTTGTCAGCGGCTTCCAGATCATGAAAAGTGGCCGCACTTGCAGCAACTTGAGCATCACCAGCATCTTCATCTTCATCTTCATCCTCGTCCTCGTCTTCATCAGAATGATCATCGATGTGCAAGCAAGCTGGTTTGGGCCTAAACTCATCAACGTCAACTCTCTTCGTCCTCCAGCCTTTCAGTTCAATCTTCAGAAGCTGGTAAGCGAAAATGATATCCTCGCCTGCCCTCCACGAGTCACTCGAGCTGACCTCGACTCCCCCGCTGATATTGGCTCCGGTTGTGATGCCTTCTGCTATTGGGATCCCAGCCTCCACACCTGCACCCTTCCGCTTTCCCGTAGTAGTGGTGGCAGAGAACCCCTTTGCGATCTTGAGAGCATTAATCATGTACACAGGTTGTCGAAGGCCAAGCGACCCAGCCATGACAGCCCGTACTCGGGGCTCCTTGACCCTAGCCTCAATCTCAGGCTGATCTGGATCACCAACAAAGTATTGCGTCTCTAGCGAATCCATGGTATATTCCGAAGACTTCTCAACCGCGCGATCACCAGAGATTGACGCACCGACGCCCTGGAGAAATTGAGCCCAGACAGCGACGGCGACATCATAGCCTGATCCGCGGGCGATGGTGCGGTCAAGCTCAGTAAAAGTCTCAATGCGGGGGTAGCGTGCGGCCCGGGCCGCTTCGTCAATCGCGGTAAGCACGCGATGGGGGCGGAAAGGATCGGTGATGATGTTGCCAAGGGCGATAGGGCCGCCTCGAGGCTTGAAGGTGAAGTTTGGGGCGAGGAGGTACGTTGGTTGCTGGGCCATTCTGGAACGCGATTTTGATCTTGGAAGCTCTTGGCCTTGTCGAGGTGCAGCGCCAATGCTGAACACCCTGGTCAAGACATTTTACTGGTGTTCAATACAGCAGGCGGGTCAGGGCAAGGCAGAACACCCCACACTTGGCAGTACCTAAAACAGACCGACCTTGAAAGACGGGAAGTTGATGTAAATTACCATAATTATTTATCAGGTTGTTTGACACCGTCTATATATCAAGCCCGCATACACGAGCATGTTGCAATTCCAGCACTCGCGTCTTCCCATTGCTCTCAACAGCCTCCGTAGCAGCCCTTGTATCAATCCTCCAAGGTGGAATGCACCTAGAGCACAGTTAGTCTTAAATTCTTTGCTTGCAATGCCGACTTACGCTTCATCATGTAAACACCAGATAACCGTCTCTGGACATTCCAACCATCCAACCTTCGTAGCTGCAAACTCAGCCGCACTACCATCAAAGGGTCTGCCATTCAAATTCGCTCTGCCCGCAACAGCCATGATCGCAATCTCAGGCTTTGGCTCCAAGTCTCGCAAAATACCCTCATATCCACCGAGATGGGCAGACCACAGTAGTGCCTTTTCGCCAATGATGAAGTTGAACATCAACTGACCACCATCGCAATGTGAGAAAACGTTCTTAGTATCGTTAACGTACTCGATAAACGAGCGATGACCCGGCGTTAGCTTTTCGGGTGGCATGAGATCACTGATTTTTAACAAGCCGTATTTCATACCCATCGTTATATCAAGCGTACAGCTGTACGGACTTGCCGAGCCTGTATACACAGTGGCTGTGTCGATGACCTCAGGGTGATCTTCTGGCATGAAGCAGTGTAACGAAGGCCATACGTCTACAGACAGAGCTGCATGCGTGTGCAACGGGCGCGTCGGTGCACCAGGAAGACCGGGTGCTTGTAGAGCAGGATCATTTCTGACTTTGTGGGTGAATAACGGGATACGCTCGCCGCCTTGAACAGGGAGGAGTTGGTCTTCTGGGACACCTGCTTTGCGAAGGAGGTTTATCGCCTCATTGTTTGCTATTACTACGGCGCCTGTTTTGATGGCAATGCGATCAGCTCCTGGGAGACTGAGCTGTTAGTTAGAGGGTTGGTGAGAGGATGTGATACTTACTGGTCAAAGTGAGCGTGGGATATGACAATGTAATCTGCCTCTGTTACTTCTTCGACTGACAGAAGTGTTGGCAATATGCTCGGTTTGTCGAGCCATGTGTCGAGGAAGATGGTCACGCCTCTGGTGCGAAGGCGGAAGGTTGTTGCACCAAACCATTCAAGAGTAGTCTTTTCCATGATTGGATACTCAATAGCCGTTACTGTTCAGGTCACGCATTACAACACGTCCCAGCTTTTATTGTGACGACTCGTTCTCTAACCTATTCTTCAGTCCAATATGGAAATAAACCGCTAGTCCGATTTGGCCACCCAAAGCAATGTGGGGCCGACGGGGTAAACCGACCTCGGCCCGGCCCATCAACAACCGTCGGAATTTCATCAACTCTCATCTCTCTTAACCATCAACCGTATACAATCCAAGTCCGCAACCCCGAAGCGACGGGGTAACTGAGATGGACCCCGATACAAGCCTCAACCCACTATTCTGCGAATACTGCGGCGAAACATTCCAGCGCCGGGAACATCGCGATCGTCACCTCCGACGACACACGGGCCTCAAGCCGTTTGTCTGTCAAGTCTGTCAGAAGTCATTCTCAAGGAAGTACGAGATATATGATCTTTATGGAGACTTGCTTAGCTAATCTAGCATGTATAGCGATACTCTCGTTCGTCATCGCTCCTTGCATGGGCCACTGCATAATGAAAGACCTGCTCGTCAGCCTGGCCAAGCCTGTTTACCATGTTCTAAGTCCAAGTTGCGATGTGAGAGGGGGTTGCCCTGTAAGAGATGTAAAGTGAAAGGATTCGAGTGTAAGTATCCTGATAGTGGTCCTGGTCCTGTAACGCCGTCCAGTAGTCGGAATGCAGGGCATATCCACAGTCCAATGGGCTCAGCAGCTTCAGAGTGTATCGCTGTACAGACAGAAGATACTACCGGTTTTGGTGACATAAGCATAGAAGGATGGAACCATCATTCACCGAATACGAGCAGCATATCGGCCATACCGGCTTATACCACATTCGCTACCCACCTGGACGGTCCAGCTTGGTATCAAAACTCTACAGATGCCTCAAGCAACAATATGGGTGACGGGATAGAGAACTTCGGGACGTCCTGGAACCCTCAAATGTCCAACTTCGCTTTTCCATGGTTTATGGACGGTCTGGATATGACCTTTGATGTACCCGACTTTCAACATGACACATTACCTCTCTTGACTCCTTCAGCTTCTGTATCAAATACCATGCCGTCCCAACCAAGGTCTGAGAGCTCCTCTCAAAGTTATCTCAGGCCTATAACCATATGCTCGCCATATACAAGGACTTGCAAATCCTTCCCAGAACCTCAAGACTCTAGTCTCCAGATGGCTGGCGCTGAGGTATACGGCCACATCCAGCATATTTCACAGCAGGCATCTGAAGGTTTAGAAATCTTCTACAGGAGTCAGTGCCATGGCTACCCGCCTTTTCTACCACCCTCTATTCTACATGCTTTTGTAGAGCTTTACTTCGAGTACTTCGATCCTCAGTTCCCGTTCTTACATCCGTCCAGCGTGGAAGATTCGGAGATGTCTTGGGTTTTACTTCTAGCAATTGCGGCGGTGGGAAGTCACTACTCCGAGATCAAAGAGGCGGATCAGTATAATGCCGTGTTATGCGACCTGCTTGCTCGAGCTGTGGAGGTTACAGTATGTTAATGGATACACCCTATTAGACTTGCACTGATGGATGTGATGATAGGTATTGGAGAAGCTGATGAAGCCTGTCCTAGCTACTGTGCAAAGCGTCTTACTTCTTCACATATTGTGGATGTACTCGGGATCCCATAGAGACAAGGTTGTGCTGCAGCATAAGCGCAATGGTCTTGCAACTATGTGTTGGGACTTGATCACCGCAGACAGACGAAGCAATAAGCTGCAACAACCTGATGCCGAGCAGGAATGGCATGTGTGGTTGGAGGCGGAGAGCTTACTTCGCCTTGCCAGTTGTATTCGAGGTAGGATACAAGATTCCAACGGGAGGATAGAATTACTTACTGATCGCCTTCCAGGACTAGAATGCATAGGACACCTCTTCCTTGGGACGCCTCTAATCTTCAACTTCAGAGATATTACACGTCAACTACCCTGCTCTGAAAGCCTATGGCGTTGCAGAAGTCCACAAGATTGGAATAGAGAGAAGGAAATACCTAACTCAGATACAGATACTAAATCGACCTTTGTGTCGAAGATGATTCTACTCGAGCTTTTCATCGATGAGCAGAACATAGCCCGTCAACTCCGATCTTCGCAACTTTTAAGATCGGCATTCACCAACAACCAGACCACTCGAATTACGGACTACGAAAACCCTCAACTTGAAGCATTAATTGACAAGGAGGCATTCAACGGAACAGAAACTCTTTTCCATGTCTTAGCGATACTTAAACGCCTTCCGCTAGAAATACTGCACTCTGCTACCGGATGGCAAGCGAGCAAACAACAAATGCTCGAGGCCAAACAGAAGTTCAAAGCCTCTCTACGGGACGGGAAAAAAGCGCGGCAGTGTCTCTGGCACGCAGCATCTATCTTCAAAACGACACGCTCCTCCCGCCGTCTAGCATGCTACGACGCCCTCAGTCTGACGGTATCGATGGGATATATATACTGCTATCTTGAGCTCTCACCGCCCAGGCCCACAGCAGCGACGCGTCCAGCCATCGTGCGATTAGACCAGCTTCACGATCCAGCAGACTGGATTGAGAATGGCGATGATAAGGTTGTTCACTTAACGGGCGTGGGGCTTTTGGACTCTGACTCTCGTGTAAGGCTGCTGCGGGACTTGGAGATGACTTTGTGTGGACAGATTGCTTGGAGGGGTTTCTGTAGAGCTTTCGCCGCGAGTTTTGCGCAGTTGAGACGTGGGGAGACGCCGACGAAGGAGTCCACGGTTCATGTGGGGGATGAGTGAAGGCCCGCTCCGACCGGTGGACCCGTGCCGACGGAGTACCAAACCGGATCGGTATATACTCCCTGGACGTGTAAGCGAGAGTATTTCCCTTGACATTCATGTTACTGAGCCCGGGTAGAGGTATTAGAACTAGGGTGTGATAGCAATTTAACAAGAGGTCGTGCGGCTCAATTTAAACCTTCAACACCGACACATCTCATCATTTCCATCATGGCTCCCTTCAAAGTTGTAGTCATAGGCGGTGGCCTCGCAGGCGCCTGTCTAGCAAACGGTCTCCTCAACCACTCCGACTCAATCTCAGTAACAGTCTATGAACGTGATCCCCAAGGGTCATCAAGAGGCGGGTACCAAATTCGTCTGGGAGCTCACGCTTTGACCGGCTTCAAAGCATGTCTCACATCAGAACAATACGCCCAGCTCCTCCCACTCTTCGGCAAATCTGGAGGTGTCGTTTCATCCGCACCATGCATCTTCAGTCCTTCTGACTTGAAGGTTCTCATTGATCTTAGTAAAGCTCCCCTCTACGAGAAGAGTGCTCCTATTGCAAGGACTCGATTGAGGGACTTCTTGCAGAAGCCGTTACAGGAGCAAGGTGTCATCGTGTATGGGAAGAAGTACGCGAAATATGAGATCTTGGAGGGAAAGATGGGACAGAGTAGTGTCAGGGTGCATTTCGATGATGGAACTTGGGAGGATTGCGATGTTCTTGTCTCTGCTGAGGGTAGTGGAAGCCGGACTAACAAGCAGATTGGGTTGGACAACATCATTACAGAAGTCAAGCCAGGGCATGGCGGCTTTCTGGGCAAATGTCATCTCCCGTGGTCTGTTCTACAGACGTTACCGAAACAGCTCTTGGAGAAAGGCACGATATACACTGGTAACTCTAAAGCCATGGTTTTCGCAGCTGCATATCTACCGGACAGCTTATTCAAGCAATCCTCCGACAAACCTATCAACTACGACGAAGAACAAGCATCACTGTTCCTGGGCATGTCATGGACAACAGGACCGTCAAGCAAGGATTTACCAGAAGACATTGACAAGAAAGCCCTCATGCGAGAGAAGCTCACCGAAGCGGGTTTCCACCCCGACTTTCACAAATTAGTGGATGCTGTGGATAATGAGGATCTCATGACTACACCATGGCGATACGCGAAGAGCGACACGCCCGTCGACTGGAGGCAAAAGCTCTTAAACAAGAAGTTAGATGTGGAGATTGCGCATCCAAGAGTCTGGCTCATTGGAGATTCGATCCATCCAATGCTTCCGTCCCGGGGAATGGGCGCCAATAACGCTATACACGACACGGCCGACGCACTTGGTCCATTACTTGAACTTGCACGAATGGATGGAGTTATAACCGATGATGCTGCGTCTGCGCAGTTGACTGTTTACGAAAAGGCTATGATGCCGAGAGCCTTTGATTGGGTCAAGAAGAGCAGCAATCAGCAGGTAGGCTACTCGTCTTTCTACAGTGGCTTCAGAGCTAACATCTACAGCTGCCTGATCTTGACAGCCTTACTGGAAAGGGAATTATTCTTGGACTGAAGGTTGTCCTTTTGTTCGTCAGTGGATGGGTTGGTGTTTTGAAGCTTTTTGGTTGGACGCCGCCGGATGATGCCCCTGAGCTTGCTTAGACTTCCTATTCCAGAGCTTAATTTCAGACATTGAGATTCTGGTTTACTTCTGGCTTTAAGTCCTAGTTGTACCGTCTTGCGCAGGTCCTGGCCTGTGTGATTTGCAAAGTCGAGTTTCAATATAGTTTCTTGACCATTCTTCCCAATAGTCTTTCGTCTTAGAAGATCTCTAAAACTCGTCTCTAGGCCACTGTGTCAGGAAAATGATGAAGATTAAGGTTCTACCTCGACAATATTACAGTTTCTTCAGAATCCTGAGGTCACTACTTGCACGAAACCTTGTCTGCCTGGGAGTAAAGTTAATATTGGTTATAAAATACCTTACCTAGTCCCTCCAGGACGACATATCTTCCTTGTTCAACATCAGCAAGACCCTCTATTCATCAGTCATCAAGTATGAATCGCGGACATCTTTATCACCAGATGTGTGACAAGCAAACCGAGGATCGACCCCTGTCGCGCCTTGAAAAGCTTCCTAATGAAATCTTGACCTACGTCCTCGAGGACCTATGCCAGCACTGCAATGATCAATACCCCGAATCCCCATCGAGCGATCTTGTGAAAGATAGCGTAGCCCTCTTGAATCTGGCCAAGACCAGCAGAAGATGTCGCTCTATAACCCTGCCATTTTTGTTCCACTGCTTCTACGACTACGATGAAGCCAAGTACATATTCAAGATGCTCAACTGGCATCCGGACCTCGCTGGGTTTACAAGAGCCATATCTCTTCCTTTCGAAAGCGGTCTTTACAACCATCCCCTGGTGGAGCGTACGGCTAAGAGGCTTTCGGTTGCGGATCTAAAAGCTGTCGACTATGCGTTGATAAAAGATCATCCATCCCTCGAGGCAAGTCTGGCCTTCACACTTTGCTCTAAAATAGAGCGACTGCAGATTCGTCTTGATACTCTTGATAGGAGTAGGGCTTCCTTCAAACCCACGTTCTATTTGTTTAGGGAAATTTCAAAGAAGCGGCGTACCCCCGCTCTCCTCCCATCTCTGAAACACCTCGAAGTACGGACGGGCCTTGAACCAACTGACGGTATAGTCGCGTCTGGTGTCTCCCTGATTCTTGAATTTACTCCACGACTTGAAGTCTTGGTACTTAGGGGCAGAGACGGCTTCAAGTTTTACAACTCTGAAAGAGGGTTCTTGGCAGATAAGGTCCGTCCCGCGCTCGAAAGCCTTGTCGAGATACAGATGATAGGATGGGACTTGACAAAGAGGAACACCGACAGCTATGTCCTCAAGGAATTTCTCGCTTCGACTAAGAGACTCAGGACATTCAAATATCTCTCCAGTGTCAAGAAACCTAGCATCAACAGTGTCTGGGACGTGGGTTTGTTCCATCACGAGTATCCTCCGCAGCACCTTATCAACATGTTGCTGCGAGTAAAGTCAACTCTGCAACATCTGACACTTGACTTTGGAGAGCGAGGACTTGAGAAAGAGCCTCATTCTCCCGATACACATGAAATTATCATCGACAGTCATCAGCTGAAAGAATTCACACATCTCGAGACTCTAGAGATCGACCAATTCTGTTACTGTCCCCACCAAGTTGAAGGACTCAACCGCGACATAGAAGGAAACACGTACCTCGCAGACATGCTCCCCACTACCGTCCGCAAACTGACTCTTTCGTTTCCAAGATACAGAGGAGGATATCGATGTCGAAATTGCATCATGCATCTTGGTCAGCGGGTAGTACTTGGGGACTTTCCTTTACTTCAACACGTCGAAATCAACGCTCGTGTCGCTACACCAAAATACGATCCGAATCACGTAGTCAGCCCGATGACGCTTGTGGACGATCCTTCACGAGATATCTCGATTAACAGGCGCGAGATTGAAAAGTCGTTTATGGGCTCAAGTGTTGTAGTAAAGTACAGGTTTTGGGCTCCAGATAACGGTAAGCGGTACCGGTAGACAGAAAAAAGAATCCGTTTGAAACAAAGCTGAAAGAGGGCCTGAATACGCAAGAGTGAATCACGTGAAGGGTTAAGTGATTTACTGTTTCTACTGTTGCTGCCGTCTGGGTCATTCCAATCAAGATCGAGTGACACATCTTTGACAAGGTTTTTATGATGAATTTAAACTTTCGTTGAAGGATCATTACTCCCTTGCTTCAACCGAACCTTTTTGCTCTTCCTTGAAATAAGGTTTCAGCTCATCATAAAATGAGCCTTGGTCCTCGCTTTCTTTCCCTTGTTCTCTCTTGCTTCTACTTCCAGTAATCACATCGCACAAACACTGTAGTCATTACACATAAAAACCGTGCCATTCTGCAATCTTTTTATCTCTTCATCGAAATCTACCACCTTCCAGAACACTCAGAACTCATAATACGAAGAGGCATCCACCGAAGCATATCATCATGCCAAATTTCGAAGATCTTCCCGTCGAAATCATCGACTTGATCTTCTACCACCTATTCCGCCAACCTCACGAGACATGGGCGGAGGCATGGTCCGAATATATGACCAGTGTTCCCAGGGTTCATGTTGGAGACTTTATCAGTTTAGCCGGAACTAACAGATTATGCCGCTCACTCGCGCTGCCTGTCCTTTTCCACTCTATTAGCCGATCCCATGGGGCAAAGTACACATTCAACATGTTCAACAACCGCCCGGGTTTGACAGAATTTACGAAGAGTCTCGTCCTGCCTCTTTCTGGGCGAGGCAGCTCAGGCTATTCTTATGTGGAAGATATGGCGTCAAGACTTGGTGTTTTTGGTCCAGTCGTTCAGTCTATATACGACGGACGTCCCGAGACCGCTGAAGTGAGTCTTGCGCTTGCACTTTGCTCCAGTGTTGAAAGGCTGAAAATACGTCTTCCTGACCACGACCTCAACACCGAATGGCAAAACAGATCGTTCAGACCAACGTCCGATTTATTCACAATCATCTCGTGTCAATTGGGAACAGTCCCATTCCTTGTAAGCTTGAGATACCTCGAGTTCTATACAAGATCACACAGATGCTCTGACGAACCTGAGTCGGATTTAGCCCTTTTTGATATCCCTCGGTTCCTCGAACTAACTCCCAAGATTGAGGTCTTGGTCATGCGCGGCTTTTACGACAAGTATTATCAGATTGGGGCGCCATTTGATGTAGACGTTTGCCGTCCTGCGCTTGAGAGCCTTATCGAGATCCGGCTGTTGGGTTGGACGTTGTATGAGGACGAGGATGACGATATCAACGTCGTCGGCAAAATTGTCACTGCAACATCGAGACTAAAGACATTTGTTTATGCTAGTCGTCCAGCCAATTTCTGGGGAGACGAGCATCCTCCACGGAGACTCATTGCCATGTTGCGACCGGTACAATCAACTCTTCAACATCTAACACTTGACTATGGAGAAAAGAGTCTTTTGCCACGCGACGAGGGCCTTTATACATCGGAAGAAATAGTTATCGCACCCGATCAGCTCCAACGGTTCACGAATCTCGAAACCCTAGAAATCAGCCAATGCGCATATTGCTACCACCAACTCAACCGCAAAGCAGAAGGAGCCACGTATCTAGCAGATCTACTTCCCATAACGATCCGAAGATTGAAGATATACTTCCCAAGACACTCTGGCGCGGTCCAGTGTTTGGACTGCATCTTATACCTTGGCCAGCGTGCGGTAGCTGGTGACTTCCCCGCGCTTGAGTTCTTGGAGATCAAGGCTCATTTTCACCAATACAGACGCAAGAAGCATAGACGCCGCTTTGGACACTGGAGGTTTCATCCTTGGACAGCAGAGGATTCTGCAAGGCAAACATTGGAGTATGACAAGGAGCTGGCAGCCGCCGCAAGGAGGGAGCAAGGGCGAGAAGAGAAGGTCAAAGAGGCATTTGCTGGTTCTGGAGTTGAGATAAGGTACACGGTTTCGCAGTCCGTGTGGGAGACTGAGGGGTTTCAATTCTCGGACACATAAATGTAATTTCAACACTTCTTGTTCTAGAGGATCAAGGCAAGTTTTTAGAGACGTTGGGACTATTCACATCGCTAGTGAAAATACATCAGTCCTTATCATCCCAGCTGCAAGATCATGTAGAAGTGACTGTGATCATTCAAAGACCTGATGAAGAGCATACTGACCGTTACACTCCAGCAGTGAATTATGTCCTGTCAATATGCTCTCCCAAGTCCAGATGTACAAGTCTATAGAGATACACACCTGCCACCACCCCTCCGTACCTCCTCAATCAACAGTTTGAACTCCATATTATCCTCCCCACTATCCAAGCGAGCGATATTCACTTCCCAGTCAGGAAACATAGATCCATACTCCCTATTCACCCACGCATACGGCCAGATACAAAACCCGTCTTCCTCTCTCGCCCTCTTCCGAAACTTCCTGATCTTCTCCTCTTCATCAGAAGGCGGCTTATAAGGGCCATCCTCGCAGTAGTAGTATTCTTCTTGAGTGATGGGCCGCTTCCTTGTCGGCACGAATACAACTTCTGCAGGCGGCTTCATAGCTTGACGCACAGCTTTCCATAGATCTTTCCAAGTTGGTAGCTTATCGTGGTGGGTATCCGGAGCTAAAGACACGCACTCTATGATGTGGATCTTTGACAATGTATCGTGTACGTCCTGGAGAAAACCGGTCAAAGCTGAGGTTACCGCTATACCGTGCACATGCAAAACACGTAGTGCTGGCATGGAGCCCGGAGCCAGGTATAACGAGCCATCACCTCCGAGAAAGCCCTTTTCGTGAGCTTTAATTTCTAAGTACTCCAAGTTCTTCGCATGCAAAAACATGGTAGCTGGCAAGTCGTGGAAGAAGGCATGAAATCCAGACAGCACATTAACCTGCCAACCAGCGTCCTTGTTCCCGCCATAAGTATGAAGCGTCAACTTCTTTAACCGACCTAGAAATCCAGCCCATTTATCCTTTTGCCAGAATGAAGTCTTTCGAGGTAAGAAGTTCAAGATCCTTAAATCGTCGACATTTGAGAGGGTTGCAATGTCATGGTACATATCCCGCAGGGCTACGCGCCACGGGTACTTCTGCTCCTTGGCCTTGGTTTCTTCCCAATTTTCAGGTTTAGCGCAGAAATCAATGTAGTTGTTTTCAAGTTCATTGTCATCCCAGTCCGCCTTCATCTTGAAGTCCTTTTCGCCGTTGGTGTGAAGGGTGAGGGTTCTGCAGCGAGGTAGGTTTTTGAACTTGATGAGATCGTGGACGATGGATACATCTGCTTCTTGCCGTGCCCAGACTGAAGCGGGAGGGCTTCTCCAGTACCACTCGGTGCCGCTTTTTTCTCCTTCATTCTCTTCGTCTTCAGATTGTGAGTCGTCACTGGACTCCTCTTTCTCCAACTCGTTCGGAAAGAAAGTCACATCTAGGCGCAGTTCCAGGATGTGAGCTCCATATTTGGCGACAATTGTTGGGACAATGTGGTCTTCTACTAGCGGACAATTGACTCGAAGGACCTTGAAGAGGCATGACGCCATTGCTCGCCGGAGGCCGGAGTTCATCAAGCTCAGGTTCTTCCGATCATCCGGGTCAAGATGATCAGAAATGTCGAAGAGCACCTCTGGGGGTAGTCTTTCTAGTGATGATAAAAACATAGTTACAAAGTGTACTTTGTGACTGGAGGATCTCGCGATATGGAGTGTACAATGCAGGGTTGTCCGCTTTATACCCACTCCAGAATAAAATAAGCGCTTATCGCTTGCTAGGTTTAGCCTTAATGCTAGGCGATCCACACATCTGAATACTTCAATGGTAATTGGTCAGCACGACGGTGCATGCCTTTAATCTGTTAATAAGCTATCCTCCCAATCTGAATGATGGACTGACTTTGTTATTGCGGATTTATCAATGGTTCCCAAGTACATAGTGTCATGTTGTATCTGCTTGATGTAGCGTGGATTTGTACGTCTATTACTATGTACATTGAAGCAACTCAGCCTATAGTATATGGTCCAAACTCATTGAGGATATTCTTGTCTAAGCCCTATGCTCCTCTCTAATCTCGTTGGGATCAGACCTCAGAATAAAGCATCCTATTTCTGGTCAGGTTTGTCAGCATGGATCTTCAAGTACGACATGATGAGATGAACTTACAACCCCGGCACTTGAAGGACTGGATGTTACCCCACTTGTAACGCTCGAGGGAGGCGCAGGCCCTGTTGGTAGGACCATTGCTGTCCTGGTATTTACCGCCGCAGTTGGGTGAATCATAAACGATGCAGTTTCCAGCTTCCTGGATCATGGAACGAACGCTGAATCCACCATTGCAGCCGCGGCTGCTGGTGCCGCCGTTTAGGTACTCGGTGCACTTGGTGTTGGGCCTATCTCCGCTGAAGTTGATGCAGGCTTCGTTGTTGGTAGCACCAGTGATGATACGGTAAGTGCTTTGCTTGTTGGCTTTGCAGTTGCCAACATTGTTGTAGGCGGTAACTGTGTCCGGTGTGTCAGTTCGTCAAATGAGATAAGTTTTCTGAACATGAGACATACCTTGCCAGGCCTGAGTACCAGTGGCCAAAGTAGCCAGGACAACGGCGGTGATTGATGTGAAATGCATTTTGAGTGTTTGGGAGAGAGGAGGATAGATGATGAATTGATGTCTGGATGCTAAAAAGAATATTTTACTCGGAAATGGCCCCCAATTTATAGCTTTAGGAAGACCTCTATAACGTTCAACTATGTGAAACTGTTGACTTTTCATAAAGGTTACCGTATACTAAACTGCTGTTCCCCACCTACAGTAACCTAGACTGGCCGCATCCGTGACTTCACCGCCGAAGATGTGGATTTTACCCATAAATACTCGTGCAAATTACCCATTGTAAACTAAGCGAGTCTACCTCGCCGCACAGAAATTCCGAACCTGCCATATCGTTATTAGCCCAGAATCCTTCAGCCATCGTAACTGCCTCAATGATTTAAGCCAAGGAATCCTTCGGAAAATATCCATCCGAACCCCAGTTCCACCTCCACATACCCTTACTGCTTAGAGAAAAATCTCCGTACAGAAGATCTAGATTCATCGTTGGCATTTCCCAAGAACCTATCCGGCCAATGAAAGACACGAAACTCGCAACGTTGCGCTGTCGCCGGTTATTTATTCCGGCTGATAAATCACTTTCTTTCTCTTGGCAGCCCTAGGGTCCGGGTATACGCGACTGACGATAGTGGCGGCCTAAGTGAACGAACCCGTCGGTCCCGAAAAACCAGAACAACTCATAGACGATGTCCACTTTCATTATTTATGCAAAACACAAACATCAACTAAGATCCCGTTGCTCTTGCCATTCGTCGTCCACAAACCAATGATGTATAAGAAAGTAAGTCACTGTTACGTAAAACTGAAATGCTGTTTCTACAGCCGAGATATCTTCAGATTAGGTTTCGATGGGGCAAGCTATAGCCTATAGTCCTGCTATCAAATAGTAGCAGGAGATCGGATTAGTTCTAGACATCCTGAGCTGTAATAATTACAGGGACAGCCTTTGTGAACTGACATTTGTATACACAATATTTACTAAGCTCTTTAAAATAGGAGGGTGTTTTAAAATGTAAGGTGTCTAGGACAGAGGTTCCACATTAGGCCATTTTACAAAGCCTTTGTACATAAGCAGACAAGCAAGGTCCTTCTACCTCAACGTTGACTACTATGCTATTGATGTCCCCAGATCTCTTTCTCTTGCCGTCTAATCTTCGCTATAATGAAACGAGCTAAACCATCGAGACATCTATTACTTGCCCTATTAATCGCATTGACTTTATTAAGACTTTCAAGATGAATGCTCGCACCGTTCTCCAGCAAGAGATTCATGATCTCATAATGATCATCATCGACCGCAATCATCAGAGGAGTCTCTCCTTTGACGTCTTGAATGTCAAGATTCGCACCTTTATTTAGTAGTTGCTCAGAGAGCTCGTAATTCCCGGTATAAACAACAGGAAATAAAGCTGTCTGAGCATTGATATCCATCGTGTTGATAGCAGTCGATTCATGCGCCAGAAGGATTCGGGCGTTTTCAACGCGACCCTTTCGTATAGCTTCCTGCAACGGAGTTACCCCTTCCTCTCCACTCAAAGCATTTACATCTAGAAGACTGTCGGACATAGGGGAAAGTAGCTCCTCGAGAACCCATGACTCTTGAAGACTAGCTGCGATGTGAAGAACGCCCAATATCCTGTTGTAGACCGTCGCATATTCAGGCTTTAGTCGTGAACAGAACTTGCGTATCTCGGTTTGTGCCGCCACTAGTCCACCGTTGTCAGCTGTTCTTAGCGCGTGATGCACCCAGGACCCTCTAGCGTATATAAATATCATGAACGAAGGCTGATGCGCGACGAGATACACATATAGCAACAGACAGGCATAAATCTCGTCCGCTAAAGTCCAGTTCTCGAGGTCTTGAGAAATCATGCCTTCTCGATAGTGAGGTGAATAAGATTCACAAGCTTCTGCTAGTTCAGACAGAACTCCTTGTACAAGGCTTCGATCCGATGAGCTTAGCGCCTTCACTGCACCGCGTGAATCGGGTGCAGGACTCAACTGAACTTTGCTTAACGGTTGAAAGATATCGCGATCTAACTTCATGTTGCTCACCATGGCTGTTATGACTGGGTCGAAGGTTTCCATCCAATGCAGGTCCATTCCTGACAGATCAGTTTCGGTAAGCCACCATAAGCATGAACTCAGCAGTAGGCCGTGACCGCTTGCCATGACCTTTTGATGCGTATCCTGTTCTGGATCAAGGATTTTGAAACCTTCCTTTATCAAAAAGTCCTTGACTGATTGGTGAATTAGGACAACGTCGTTGTCCTGCGCACTAACTTCCGCAAGTCCTCCAGAGAGCGTGCGTATGAGTCTTTTCAGCCTGGGGTGGCCATCGTCCTCTGGCACATCAAAGAGATCTTTGAAGGACGAGAACTTTGTTTCCTGAACATCGACGTTGGAAGCAAAGCAAAACGTTCGCAAGGGCAGAGTCTCTCCCGCGAAGCAGAGCCATTGAAACACCTTCAGAGACATCTCGCATGTTTCTCTTGCTAATTGTCGAACAATGCGCTCATAGATTATCGAGAGTTGTTCAGGGGTATTACGAATTATTTCTTCAACGGGCAATCCCTTTCTGTGGAACGCGATAGCCTCCCTTGTCACCCAGCTTGCCCACAAAAAGTTTCCGTTTGCGGAATCAATTATCTCTGTGCGAAGAATACTTCTCAACTCTTCATCTCCGGTTATCCGTAGCAACTCCCGCTCTACGTACTCCTCGATGGTCCCACCATTTTCCTGTTCAGTTTCGATATAAAGATCTTTGTTCAGGGAGGCTAGTTGTGGGAAGTGTCGACAGGCGAAGCACAGACTGAGACTTTGTGGTTTGGCGCGCATTAACTCCTCCATGTCTCGAAGCTTTTGCACCAGATCCTCAATCTCTTGAGTATCATCTTCTTCTCCTACACGGCACTCATCGAGGGCATCGATGAAAATCCGGATGTTGACATGCTCGAGGACTGCTGCAAGTGCTTCTTCAAAAAGTTGCACCAAGTATGGCGCGGTCCATCTTGAATCATGTAAACCTTTGGGTGCATCTATATCGAGTTTGTTGCAGAAAGAATGCATTTGGCCAGGGGCCTTTTCAAGGAGCTGTCGTAGAAGCCCACGAAGAAGGCCCTCGACTGTGTGCTGAAGACGATTTCCCTGATTGTGGAAAAAGAACCACAGAGCTAGGGTCGAGTGTTCGCCTCGTAGTTCCTGGTCCTTCTTAATGGCGTGTTTGATAAGGGTGCTTTTTCCACTCCCTGGACTTCCAATGATCCAGAAGACGCCATGTCCTTCTCCATGCCAGTTAGAGTACATGGGATGTTCAAGCATCCATTGACATGTTGTTTCGCTTGCTTCGCGAATTTGGCCCGGCTCATAGTTGATGCCACCAAAATACAAGGCCTTGAGACAGCTATCGTGTAATCTGGCTCTTTTGCTTAACTTAAGCTCGGCTTTGCTCTGGAACTCTCTAAGTCTCGAGGTTAAGTGCTTGAAACCCTCGTTCAGTGGAGAATTGAATTTATGCAGCATATTATGCCTGACATCAAGGCCGATTTTATCAACGCCTTGAAGACAAGCGGAACTTTGCTCGACAACCTTGTTTCGTTTCGATTAACAAGAGGAATGAACGAATATAGGTTTTGACCTACAATTCCGTGGCCGTTTGGGTCTAGTTGCCCAGCGTACGATGGTGGTAACTTGTTCCTATACGGCGAAAAGTCTGTGTCGCGTGTTTCATAAAAACAGACAATCCCGAATTTGAAATCCTCATGACGGATCATATAAGTGAACTTTTCAACGAGATCTTCAAGAGGGCTTGGAGCATCTCTTGTTCCTGGTCTTAGATATGAGATGAGTTCTCGATTATATTCTTTGGAGGCATACGCTGCGCTCTTCACACGAAGACTGGCAACGAGATTCCCTGTTTCCCAACTGCCTCGGAAAGGAGTTCCGAGAAACGCTACACCTGCTACACAATCCAGAATCTTGCGATTATTCGTGTAACGTGGAAGGTATGTCTCTGTTGCTCGAACTAGAGACTGCAATTATTAGTCTCCAACTAAATAAGTCCCAACAGTAACAGCTTACCTGAGCTAAAAGAAGGCCACTGTAGCAAGAAGCAACAAACATCAGAGGAATACCTTGTCGGTTCTGACCATGTCAGTATAGATCTACACTTAACATTTGGGGTCATACAAATTCCTCGCGGTCCCGATTTATGCGTTCTAGAAGAGCATCTGCATGACCAACAAACCTTTCTCGAGAGGCCGTTCTGTCATAGTTGCCATTCCAGTCATATGTCAAGATGCGAGCATCAGGCATAGCGGCAGGCAGCATGTGGTCATCGCTCAGCCAATTGACATTCCCGGAGGTAGGATCATCTTCTCGGACCCAAGCGATCCATGTCTTTGGAGATTGTGCATCCAGGCCATGCATAAAAATGATACTGAACATGTCAGACGCCTGACAACACGTTGAATGGGACAACTTACTCCACCTTCTTATTCGCTATTGCTTCATTGCCGGATGTTTTTGGATGAACCTGGACGAGTCCAAAATGTCTTTTGTCGGTAGGTTTGTGAGAAGGGAGTGAGGAGACATCTATAGAATCGTCTGGGGTTGGGGGTCGGCTCATGATTACGTGGAGTATCCGTTCAGTGCCATTACTAGCTGGGAAACCGAAGATGGATTAGAAAGTGAGTTCTCACGATGCATGTGCGCGAGATAAATACAAGCCTTTGCGTCTGGAGGTTGGGCCCCTTTACCCAGCTGCAAAACTGCCTCGGGTCCGAGCTGCATCTTGCTTTTCACAGCGCTCGGTTGTGGGTCATCATAATCAGATAGTGGGTATTTGTGGTGCTGCTGAGCATACAGCCCAACCAGGACTGCTCGCTAGGCGCTCTTATAGAACGAACAGACGCCAGACTTTGCTTTTCAATTGGTTCTTGGTTGGTTGAAAACACACGCGTTTCAAAATGATATCTGTGCGTAGTCCCTATCGGCGCGGTATTATTATATGTCAACTTTCTTACGCCATCACAAAACCATTAATAGACTTCGATAATTACTCGAGATCTCATAACATGGAGAATGACAACTAAGATGGTGGTTGTTGTGCATTTTTATCAGCTACCGATATTCGGCTTGTTCGGCTAACCACGGCCCTCGATCACCATGTATCTGGATAATATGAAGTTGCAGGGTTGGACAACCCACCTCCTTCCTATTCAACAAGTCACGCTTGAATCCCGGGTCAGCCTCCAGAGGTAGTACAAGATGGGGACGAACTCATGTTAAGCAAGAACCTCTCAGCGTGCATCAAACGACTGCAGGAACTTTGTTGCCGAAACTGTCTGCGGCATATTTGGATTGAAAACATTTACATCAACTAGACAGATACAGCTGTGAAGTTTGCCAGACCAATACAAGTCGTCAGGTGACTCAAAGATGCAATTGCTCAGCGGGGACAACTCACCAGGGGACAAATCGATATTAGAGCTTTCTGGCTTCAAAGCCGACCGGGTATACGGCGCGCACCGGCTGGATATTAATTGTCGCAAAGACGGCCAAGAAACAGATGACCTCGGAACTAAAATAATTCCACCATTAGAACTCGCGATGTCGCTTGTCACACATCACGGTATCCTGCCATGGGCGATAAAATCTATACAAAGTACTACTGCCAACCACCATCAACTGAATGGAAAAGATGCTAGTCACAGTTTTGCTGATGGTGCAGCTTGGCTACTCGCGTTCTTCCGAAGACTAGAGGATGTTCCACCAGCACTCAGCACCTTGATAGATATAATGCCCCAACTTGAGAAAACGATCGATGGCGGTACACTAGAGCGTTATGAACCTTTTGTAAGAGATTTCCCTTTTGATCGTGCGTTCGTCACGACATCGGAAGGACGAATGGGTATAGTTCCTTCAAACAGACAAGTGGGCGATGCCACACTGGTCCTACCTAGGGGCGGTGTGCCATATGTAGCAAGACCTCTTGGTGATTGCTGGTCATTTGTTGGAGAATCGTACATTGACGGACTTATGGAAGGTCAAGCGCTTCAGCTCGAAAAAAGCGTTTTCAACTTTAGGTGATAGGGACCTAGAGATATATTCTACTGCTTGAACACATTGATCTTGACAGACTTGACCTGCGTCCAATCACCCAACGCATCAATCCCATTCTCCCTCCCAAACCCACTCTGCTTAATTCCTCCAAAAGGCGCATTGGCACTAATACTCCCCCAAGTATTAACAGTCACCATACCAGCCTCAATTTGATCCGACACCCTAACAGCACGACTAATATCATTTGTGAACAAAGCCGCCGCCAAACCGTACTCGTTATCGTTGGCCAACGCGATAACCTCTTCCTCGGTCTTGAACTTGGCGATGCTGGCAACTGGACCGAATACTTCTTCGCGCATGATTGTGTCGTTGGGTGAGACGTTGATGAATGCTGTGTTGGGAACAAAGTTGCCTTGTTCTTCTGATGCACCATGGAGGAGTTCGGTTCCTTCGTTTTTGGCTTTGGCGATGTATTCCATGATTCGCTCCTTTTGGGTAGAGCTGATAATAGGGCCTTTCGCGGTTTCAGGCAAAAGAGGATCACCAGCAACAGCATCCTTTGTCCTCGCTGTAAACTCGGAAATGAACTTATCGTAGATATCCTCCTGAACATATATTCTACTTCCGGCAGCACAAATCTGACCATTATGGAGCGTAATTCCCGCCGTCGCAAAAGCAAGCGCATTCTCAAAGTTGCAGTCATTAAAGACAATACTGGGTCCTTTACCACCAAGTTCGAGAGTCACGCGCTTGAGGTTTGACTTTGCTGCACTGATGAGAATTCGGCGACCGACGGCGAGACTGCCTGTGAATGAAAGTTTGCGGACTTGGGGGTGGTCAGCAAGGGCTTGGCCTGCGATATGACCTAAGCCGGGAAGGACGGAGACGACACCGGCGGGAAAACCGGCTTCAAGGACAAGCTGGGCGAGCTTTTGGCCGTAGAGGGGCGTTAGTTCGGGAGTTTTGAGGATCAGAGCGTTTCCAACTGCTAGAGCGGGGGCGAGCTTCCATGCAGTGATCATGCTGTCACACGTCAGCATGGTTCATTGTGGGGTCAGGTAGGAGTCTTACAGAGGAGTGTTCCATGGCACAACAGCGGCACAGACTCCAATAGGCTCACGCTTAGTATACGCCAGTCCTTGATCAAAATCCATAGCCTGTCCATCGATCTTATCCGCCCAACCAGCGAAGTAGCGAATGGTCTCAACAGCCTGCACGACACAGAAACCCAGCGACATATTGTACAGCATACCGCCGTCAACAGCTTCTAGAGAAGCAAAGTCTTGTGCATCGCGCTCAATCAGATCAGCGAGCTTATTGAGTAACCTTCGTCGCTCTCCGTGGCTGGTTTTCCATGTCTTCAAGGCTTCCTGTGCTGCGGAAACTGCGGCGTCGACGTCGGCGGGTTGGGCGGCTGAGACTTCTCCTAGAGGGGTGTTGGTTGTAGGATTCAGAGTTGTCAAGGTTTCGGAAGATGTTGTGGGGACGAATTGGTTGTTGATGAAGAGGCCAGTCGGGACTATATGGTCAGTTCATGCTGTGTAAGTGAGGGTCGGACATACCTTGGATTTTGCGGTCGCCCGCGCCAGTGATAGTAATATCCGCCATATTGAACAATATTCCGAAAAAAAGAAGTAGTATAAAGAATTCCGAGAAACAATTTCAGAAATAATCATACGATTTATATACGTTACAACGTGTACGGTGGATCTCGGAATGGATTCGGAAACATATAAGCATCCCTTCCGGAGCCGCAACGCCGCGGGCCCATGGCTCCACAACTCCACTACTCGGACAAATAAGACACAACCACCTACCAAAGTGATCCGCGTTTCCCGCAGTTTACAAGGTATTTGCTTACCTTATTTGTCTCGCCGAGCGTAGCGAAGACCCTGATCTCCATCTTGAAGCAGATTTGCGTTTCACTGGGTTTATGCTTATACAAAAAAGTCTCAAAATCTCCACTACTCAATCAATCGTATGATAATAATCACATCTAGCTATTAGAAGAAATAATCTTCTCTGTCTCTTTCACCACATCCCACCCATAGAAGAAATCCCTAACAGGCTTCGTGAAATTCATCGCCGAAGCAGGAAATATTCCATCGCCGTAAATATCCTCTGCACGCTGTCGTAAGATGCTTGCCAATCCAGGTTGGGCGTCAGACAAGAGCTGGGTAGCGTGGATACGACGTTTGAGAATCTTGTTGTATAATCCCAGACGCGCAGTGACATCCTCGGGGTCGGTAATGTTTTTGAAGAGAGTTCCGAGAGCTGCTGCTTCTTCGATTGCGAGGACTGCGCCTTGTGCTGTGATATTTTAGTGCTGAGAATAGGTCAGACGAAACCCGCTTACCATGAGTAGGTTGAATAGGATGTGCAGCATCGCCAATAATAACCCCCCGCCCCCTTGTATACGTCTCCAAAGGGTCCCTTCGGAAGACCTTATGCACACTCACACTCTCTGCGAGGCGAAACATCTCAGACAGAGCAGGATTATACCGTTCAACCATAACAGCAATATCCTCAACATCCGTATCATTATTCCACTCATGCGCATGTTCATTCTCTGGCCTAGTCGGATGTCGAAGTGCGACGTTCAACATAGTCCCATCTCGGCAGGGATATGTGACGACGAATGTGCCGCAGGAGAGGTCGAACGGGACCCAGAAGCCAGGTGCTTCTTTGAAGATTGGGGCTAGTGTGGGGTTCTGGGTGATGGAGGACATGGGGATTAGACAGCGATAGAAGGAGGAGAGGGTGTCTTCGAGGGGGCCTGCATCTTGGGCGATTTCGTTGATGAGTTGGGTCTGCCGTTGTCAGTATGTCACCATAACCCATTGGAGCAACTTACATGAACTCCATCAGCGACGACGATGAGATCTTTCTCAAAGATATCCCCACTCTCAGTCTCAATTCTTCCAGCCTCACAATCGACACTCTTAACTCTGACTCCATTCCGAATCTTTGCAGGTGGCCCTTCACCCTCATCGCCAATAGCCATGTTCTTCAATGCCGAATGCAAATCGATTCTATGATAGAACATGAATGGTGCACCGTAATCATCTTCTACCCCACTAAAGTCTTCGACAATCTGAGGTTCGAGAGAATGAGGGTCCACCATGCGCATTTGTTCACTGTATACTCCCTTGGCTTTCTTTGCGTCGAAGTCAAGTGATTGAAGAACGCGCATTCCGTTCGGTGTTATCGTAATTGCTGCGCCAATTTCGTTTTGGAAGTTGCTTCTCTCGAAAACCTGGGAGTGTGAGTTTCATTTAGTGCAAGATAGGAAGAATGGTGAACAGACCTCAACCTTGGCACCGGTCCTACGAAGAGCGACGGCGGTGCTCAAACCGCCGATCCCAGCGCCAATGATCCCAATTTTCAATACCATGATTGACAAGTTGCCAAGGAAATCGGGAAGGTCACAGACGGGGTGCGGCGTTTTATGGTCTTGCTACGCCTTAGGGTAAGCAGTAAGCGCTATTTTAGGATCTGCCATCACCCCCCGCTAAGGTGATAAGCCGGCTTTTGTCCTTATCTAAGCTATCCTCAGCTGATTGGTCGCCTCACTACCATTCGGCTGAGACATGACGATATCATCGTTGGGAAACCACTTCTCATGGTGTTCGTATGTACAACTCAACGAACAAAATAAAGATCTAACTAAGTCTGTGTCTCTACTCTTTCCTTCCCATATGCCACTGTAAGTCTATTATGCTTTGCCACTGCTCGATATTCTTTACCTTTTACATTCTTCCTCTCCTCCTTCTCCTTCGAGAAATTTGTCAATTTATCCCACTGGATTTCTGTAGCACTTACCTCTCCGGCCTTGGCTTTAAGCCATCCGGCTGAGTTACGTACAGTACGTATGTCCTGAGCAACCGCATGTGTCAGAAACGCGAGCATATCATATAACCCTGCTGCAAGGAGATAGCATTCTTCGTCCTTACTCCAATCTAACAATTCCGCCACCTTACGCAAGTAGAAGTGGCTTTTATGTCACCAACTCATCTTGATTCCTAATTTCCCCTACCGCTTCATGGAGGCCGAACTTGACCTATAGCTCCACATTGTATGGTGGCAGGTCGGCCATTTGATGATCCTGCTGGCGCGATCGCTGCACTTACTGGCGATATTTGTGACGACCTCTTTTAGACCAAAGATTGTGCTCGCGCTTCTTCTTTTTCAACTCTCCTCGGTCTTTGACTTTGCCCTGGTGGGTTATGTACCAAAGTGGCGCTTGTATCTTGGCAGCTTCAACCATACCCTGGACGTGTACACACCACGCGATTATCCGGCCCAATCGGGATGTTTGAAGATAGGGAATGAACATGACATGATGTTTGGGAAAAGGTTGTTGGTGACATCCATAGACCTTGCTGCATATTGTTGGTAGCTAACGATGAAATGTAACTCCGTCAAGCTACGATTGGTTGCATTACTACCTGAGATCCACAAAGCAAGTCACGCAGTGCGTGATATCCCACTTCGGTCTCGTCAGGCAATCAATAACAAATGTCAGCCGCCGAGCGGGAGATGATGTTCTTTTGTTCCTGTGCAAGTCATAACCTAATAATGGCATCGAGTTCGGATATCCCGGTTCCAACCATCACTTTGGCTTCCCTTCCATCGGGGCCGACCGTCAATTTGGAGGACTCTTCCTTTTTCTCTCGAAACAATGGACGATCTTTACCGTCCCTGTCTGAGGTTCGGGCAGAAAGCTCTCGCCAACATTCGGAAGTTGAAAACGAGACTACCAACCCCCCGCCCGTCGTATTCGGGTCTCTGGGGCTTCTAGTCAAGTATGGGAAGAGCAAAGTTAAAATCGCTGAAGGGCAGTGCCTCTGGGCGCTTAAACGCTTGCTACCGGAAGTTCCTGTTCCCGAAATATACGGATGGGCGACTCAGGGCGACTACGTCCTTCTCTACATGGAGCTTATCGACGGCGTCACGATTGAGAAGCGCTGGCCATCGATGACGGAGAACGAAAAGACGGGTTTCTGGAAGGGGGTTAGGGCTGTAGTTGACAACCTACGAAACCTCTCCTAAGAGTCGAACGATCATTTCATCGGCAAGTAGAAAAATACAGAACTGAAAACCTGCTAACAACGACAAGGGCAAATCAATCGCGGTTCACTCCACGACCACGCTCTCGACAATTCTCAACAACCACGTCTAGGCCCCTTCGCTAGTGTCAAAGAGTTCCACGAGTGGCTATCCATGATAACCACTCTACGTGCAAGGAACTGGCCAGGAAGGGAGAATGTAGAGATTTTCGATCCCTATCGCCATATGGTTCCTGACGATGCCGCTTTTGTCTTTACCCACGCCGACCTTCATCCAACTAATATCATGGTTCACGCGGAGGATCCTTCCAAGATCGTAGCTGTCATCGACTGGGGTCAAAGTGGCTGGTGGCCTGATTATTGGGAGTTTTGTAAAGCTCAGTGGACTTCTGAGTATGGGGATGATTGGCATCAGCATTTGGTAAAATATTTGGAGGTCCCAGATGAGGTCACTCAGGATGGATTTGAGAGTTATGTCAAATCCTTGGGCAATTAAGCTAGCTTATCTATGGGAATCAAAATTGGACGTTCCACAAAGAATATCGCTCACAAGAAAATGCAGAAGGAGATCAAGAGGATACCATCTTCTTTCTTCATATCTGTATCACGATAAAGATTCGGGGGCTGCGTTTGAGATAAACCTAAAACAGTCACTAGAACTATAGTTGCTATGCAGGATAGTGTTAACTTATATAAGACATGAACTAATAACTCAATCTTGTGATGGAAAACTACAGTACATACATAGAGAAAAGGCTATAGGCAGACTGTGAAAGCTGACAGTACAGTAAACAGACAAAAAGAAAGCTATGAGCAGAGCATAAGAGCTGACCGTTGAGCGTAAAGACATAGAAAAAGCTATGAGCAGAGCATAAAAGCTAACAGTTGAGTGTACAGACATAGGAAAGAGATTGAAAGCAGATCTGTCGACAGATCGAGTGCATAACCTGACATACAAAGAAAAAGAATCTTCAGGGATCGTTTGAAACAGTCTATACCGAAAGGTTGTTGCTGTTGATGCATCGAGCTCCATCGTTCCAAGTTGACGAGGGGCCTGTTGCTACAAAGACAGGAGCCCCTACGGTTGGGGCGATGGGGAACTTGTAGATGTTTCCGTTGGAGTTCTCCGAGCCATAGAGGTTGCCATCTGCCGAGGCATATACGGCCCCGAATAGGTTGGAGCCGGTAACCATGCCGTATGCCCTAACGGACGACCATGTGTAGGCGGTACGACTGAAGCGGGATAGAGTAGCTGTAAGTCCGGCTGAATCATACATAATTCCATACATAAAGTCGCCACCGCCTGGAACAAAAGCCCAGTCGGCTACACCCCCGGTGGTGACAGCAGTGCCACTCATAAGAATCTTGCCGTAGGTAGATGAACCGGGCTTAAGGTCGATACACCACCAAGCCTTTCCTTGATTGGAAATCCAGTAACGGCCCATATTGTCTATGTCACCCATTTGAACATTGGGATCTGACGTACGAGTAGATAGAAGTGTGTAGCTGCCGTCGCCACCGATGCGAATAACCTGTGAGCCCGTACTATCCTGAACCATGCCGTAGATGAAATTGTCTAGCGAATTGTATCCGATAGCATTGAGATTGCCACCAGGCCCAATGGGGCTGGCAATAAGCGTTGTTTTTCCAGTAGTGATATCGACACGGTAGAAGGAAGTCTTTTGTGTGAGGTAGCCGTTGGGGTCACAATTCAGTGTAGGTGGACCAGAAGGCGCCGCGCTCGTACTTGAAGCAACCACTGAGCTCGTGGTTACAGGTGGAGACAGGTTCAGTGAAGTGGTGGGATCCAATCCTATGCACCTAGATCCATCCCCTGACAGTTTGAGGATAGCGCCGCCCGGTATAGCCGTAGGGTTGGTAGAGCTTCCTAATGTGAACTTCCATGTCTGGCCAAGAACATTCTCCTGTGCATACAAAGTCCCACTAGGCCCTGACCAGGCGGCGCCCCAATTCAAGTTGAGAGTAGTAAGGACAAAGTTGGGGTACGACTGGAAGATTTCCCAAGTATGAGTTGTACGCGACCAGCGGACAATGTTGGTGCGTAGTAGACCGGATTGGATGATTGAGGCCTGTACAGCCCAGAGATAGTCTCCTGCACCAGCGATGTATACCCAATCACCTACGCCCGAGATGATGTCGACAGCGGATGTTCCGCTGCCAATAACCTGGTTGACAGTCGACGAGGTAGGGTTCACGTCGATACACCACCACCTCTTACCGCTCTCGGATACCCAAAGCCGGCCTTGTTCATCAACATCGCCCATGGTGATCGTATTGGAAGGAACGGTAGCATCTAGAGTCTCATAGCTACCATCAGAGCCGATACGGATGAGCTGGGACTGAACGCCGCCAAGGACTGTATTGACGGTTCCTGAGATCAGATCTTGATTGACAACACCATAAAGATAATTATCGAATTTGTTGTAACCGATGCCGTTGATACTACCGCCAGCACTGATGGAAGACGAAATGGTTGAGCGAGCACCGGTAGTGCTATTGACGGTTGTGAGAGTATTACCAAGCAGGCTTGACACCACTTGGGCGTTTCCGTCGCAAGTAAACGGTGGGAGAGGAACCTTGGCAGTAGAACATCTGGCGCCATCTCCTTGTAAATTGAGGATCGCACCACCGGGTATCTGGGTTGGATTGGCTGTACTGTTGATGTTGAATCTCCAAGTCTGGCCAAGAAGGTTTTCTTGACCATAGAGGGTACCACCAGGTCCTGCCATAACAGCACCCCACTCCAGATTAAGGCTTGTAAGCACGAAGTTGGTATACTTTTGATAGATTGACCAAGTGAATGTTGACCGTGACCAACGAACGATGTTTGTACGGAGCAGGCCTGATTCGATAAGCGATGTTTGTATGGCGTAAAGGTAATCACCTCCGCCAGGAACATAGGCCCAGTCGCCGACCCCAGAAATAATGTCAACAGCTGAAGTGCCACTGTTGAGCACCTTGCCAAAGGTAGACGAGCCAGGCTTGACATCAAGACACCACCATTTCCTTCCACTTTCAGAGACCCAAAGTCGGCCCTGCTCATCGACATCACCCATGGTGATAGTGTTCGAGGGGATAGTAGCCGGTAGGGTTTGATAGGCACCATTCGAGGCGATGCGAATTAATTGGGAGGAAGGACATCCGGTAAGACCGCATAGAATTCCTGAGACGAGACCTTGGTTGACTACTCCGTATATGTAGCCATCGAGCTGGTTGAATCCGATACCGTTGATCGCGCCCGCAATGCCACCAACGTTCAGCAGAGTTCCGCCGGGGCCAATTCCACTCTTGATTGTCGTACGTTGGCCAGTGTTAAGGTTGACCTTTGTAAGAGTATTGCCCAGAAGCGTTGAAATGGTATATCCGTACCCGTCACAGCTGAAAGTTGGTCCAAAGGTAGCTTGCGGGTAGGGCGACGTCGTACTTGATGTAGATATAGCCGCCACAGGAACGGAGCTGCTGATCGCAGGAACAGATGTGACTGGAGGCGGGACCTGAATGATAACAGTCCCAGGATCGCCCTGATTGGCAGGAGGCAAATAGGTGGTCGCGATCTGGCTGATGGTGGCGACGGTCTGAGTGCTTGTCTTGTTATACGGAATCGGGAGTTCAACCAAAACTGTGCCAGGATCACCTTGGTTCCCAGCGGGCATGTATGTTGTCATGGCTTGACTAATGGTACTGACGGTAGTAGTAGTTGTTACGTTGTATGGAACTGGGAACTGGACCAAAACTGTGCCAGGATCGCCCTGGCTGCCAGCAGGGTTGTACACGGTAGTTACTTGAGTGATAGTACTGACCGTTTGTGTACTTGTCACATTATACGGAAGCGGAAGCTGGATAATGACAGTTCCAGGATCACCTTGTGTGGCCCCAGGGTTGTAGGTAGTCTGAACGCTGCTGATGGTACTTAAGGTTTGCGTAGTAGTGACGTTGTAAGGAACTGGGACTTGAACGATAACAGTATTAGCGTCTCCCTGTACGCCGGCAGAGCTGTAGAGTGTTGTTGGTCGAGTGATTCCGGTAATTGTCTGTGTCGTTGTTACAGTATAGTCGGGTGGTAGCTGGACTATAACAGTGCCGGGGTCACCTTGTGTAGCCCCGGGGTTATAAGTAGTCTGAACCCTGCTGATGGTGGCCACAGTTTGCGTAGTTGTGACGTTGTAAGGAACTGGGACTTGGACGATAACCGTATTAGCATCTCCCTGTACGCCGGCAGAGCTATAGAGTGTCGTTGGTCGAGTAATTCCGGTGACTGTCTGTGTCGTTGTTACAGTATAATCGGGCGGTAGCTGGATCACGACAGTGCCGGGGTCGCCTTGGCTTGCACCAGGATCATATCTTGTCATGACACGAGTGATAGTCGCCACTGTAGTCGTTGTAGTGACATTATAAGGCAACGGGACCTTGACAAGGACTGTACCAGGTGCGCCTTCAGTTGCCCCTGGCTCGTAAGTAGTTGCTGTCTGGGTGATATCACTCAGGGTTGTAGTTCTTGTGACGTTGTATGCTGGCGGGAGATCGACATAGACGGTGCCACGGTCACCTTGTGCTCCCGGGCTTGAAAATCGGGTAACAGGTGCTGTAATGGTAGATACAGTTGCTGATATCGTGACGTTAGAGTTAGGAGGAAGTTCGACGATGACGGTGCCCGGGTCGCCTTGTGTTCCTGCTGGAGCAAATGTTGTTGATGCCTTAGTGAGCGTCGGGATTGTTGTCGTAATTGTGACATTGTAGTCGGCCGGAAGCTGGACAAGGACAGTGCCTGGGTCACCTTGCGTTGCGCCAGGGTTATAAGTTGTTCTAGCCCGACTAATCGTACTAACGGTTTGAGTCGACGTCACGTTGTAGGCTGGAGGAACTTCCACCAAGACTGTATTCGGATCGCCTTGGGTACCGGCTGTCAGGTATGTGGTCGTTAACCTGCTAATTGAGCTGACCGTTTCGGTTACAGTCACGTTATACTCTGGCGGAAGGTCCACATAGACTGTTCCAGGGTCGCCTAAGGATGCTGGGTTCGCAAATCGTGTAGCGGGCCGACTTATCGTGGGAACAGTTGATGTTACTGTGACATTGGAGTCTGGCGGTAGTTGAACTATAACAGTACCAGGGTCTCCTTGTGCATTGGCCGAGGCAAATGTGGTAGATGCGCGTGTGAGTGTTGGAATGGTCGTAGTGACCGTCACATTATAAGGTGGCGGTAGGTCCACATATATGGTTCCGGGGTCCCCGATAGAGCCTGGCTTTGAGTATAGGGTGGTAGGCTTTGTGATTGTCGAGATGGTTTGAGTAATTGTAACGTTGGAATCTGGAGGAAGCTCGATTATTACAGTGCCGGGGTCTCCCTGTGTACCAGCTGGAGCAAATGTGGTTGAGATTCTTGTAATTGTTGGGATAGTTGTAGTGACTGTAACATTGTAGTCAGGGGGAAGATTGACATAAATGGTTCCAGGATCCCCGATTGTACCTGGACCAGAGTATACAGTAGTGGGCCTTGTAATTGTCGAGACTGTTCGAGTTGTCGTAACGTTGTATGTAGGAGGCATTTCAATAATAACGGTACCAGGGTCGCCAACTGTAGCAGCTGGGGCGAAGGTAGTAGACTGCCTTGAGATAGTCGGCACCGTTGTTGTGATGGTTACATTGTAGGCTGGCGGCATGTTGATGTAAACTGTACCGGGGTCTCCAATAGTTCCAGGGCTGGAATATACCGTGGTGGGCCTCGTGATAGTTGAGACTGTTTGTGTTATCGTTGTATTATACTCAGGTGGCATCTCAACAAGAACAGTGCCGGGGTCACCCTGTTCAGCTCCCGGAATGAACGTCGTGCTCTGCCTTGTGATGGTGTAGATCGTAGTAGTGGCCGTGACGTTATACTCAGGCGGCAAGTCGATATACACGGTCCCTGGGTCGCCAGTTTCAGCTGGAGCAGCGTAACGAGTTGCTGGCCTGCTAATTGTCTGAATAGTGTCGGTTGTTGTGACATTGTACTCAGGAGGCAACTGTATAAGGACTGTTCCTGCGTCTCCTTGACTGGCAGGAGGTATATAGGTTGTGGTTACTCGACTGATTGTGCCAACCGTTGTAGTGATCGTGACATTGTGATTCGGCGGTACATCGATATACACTGTGCCTGGGTCTCCCTGGGTACCAGGAGGCACATACCTAGTAGCGGGGCGCGTAAGTGTAGACACAACGTCGACAATGGTCGTGTTAGTCTCCGGTGGCTCCTCTATGATGACAGTGCCAGGGTCACCCAATTTGCTTGGCGATGCATAGGTTGTGGTAATGCGAGTAATCGTGCTGATGATTTGAGTAACCGTAACGTTCCGGTCAGCAGGTAGTCCAACGATGATAGTTCCAGGATCCTCAACGTCGGCAGGGGATGCATAGGTCGTATATGGTGTCAAGATAGTAGCTGCTTGTGTCGTGATAGTGACGTTCCTCTCTGGTGGAAGTAGCACGACCACGGTTCCGGGATCACCGCCGCTACCTGGAGGCGAATACGTGGTATAAGCCTTGGTTAACGTAGGAACCATCATTGTGGTCGTCACGTTTCGGTCGGGCGGTAGTTCGATTAGAATTGTGCCGGGATCGCCTTTGCTTCCTGGTGGAGCATACGTCGTGTAAGCTGCTGTCAGACTAGCGATCGTTGTGGTAACAGTGACGTTGCGGTCAAGAGGGTATTCAAAGATGACCGTGCCAGGGTCGCCTGCCTTCCCTGGGGCAGAGTAGGTTGTACGAGGAGCAGTCAGAGTCGGTACTTCTGTTGTAACAGTAACATTTCTGTCCGGAGGTAGTTGAACAATAACAGTACCCGGGTCACCTTGACTTCCCGGTGGAGCATAGGTTGTACGGACAGCAGTCAGAGTCGGTACCTCAGTTGTGACAGTGACATTTCTGTCCGAAGGTAGCTGAACAATAACAGTACCTGGGTCACCTTGACTTCCCGGTGGAGCATAGGTTGTACGGGCAGCAGTCAAAGTCGGTATTTCCGTCGTAATGGTGACATTGCGGTCGAAGG
Organism: Fusarium incarnatum; assembly: GCA_004367075.1. NCBI lineage: Eukaryota > Fungi > Ascomycota > Sordariomycetes > Hypocreales > Nectriaceae > Fusarium > Fusarium incarnatum. The sequence goes on from QGDZ01000062.1 coordinate 59,191, forward strand.
GTATCTCCACGATAACGGTGCCAAGATCGCCCTTGTTCACAGGAGCTACGTAACTTGTGTAAGGCGCAGTCAGGCTCGCGACTTGAGTTGTCAATGTAACATTTCGGCTGGGAGGTAACTCCACAATGACTGTGCCGGGGTCTCCCTGTTTCGTGGGGGAGACATAGGTTGTTTGTGGTGATGTAATGGTGCTGACTACCTCTGTAACTGTTACATTAGGCAATGCAGGTACACCAATGATAACTGTGCCGGGGTCACCCTGTTGTGCAGGCGGCGAATATGTGGTATAAGGCGAACTTTGACTGTCGATTTGGGTTGTGATGGTGACATTGGAATTGGGAGGAAGTTCGACAATGACGGTACCAGGATCCCCAGCGCTAGCAGGTGGTGAATATACGGTATGAGGGGCAGTTCGAGTGCTGACAACAGAAGTAATCGATACGTTCCTCTCGGCAGGCATACCAACAATAACCGTACCTGCATCACCTGGAGTTTTAGGTGGCGAGTATGTTGTGTATGGTGCGGTAATAGTCGCGTCCTGCTTGGTGATCGTTACATTAGTTTGAGGAGGTGGAACTCCCACCAGTATAGTTCCAGGATCACTTGCAGCACCTGCTGGAAGATAGGTCGTATAGATTGCAGTGATAGTGTTGATCGTTTGGGTCCTGGTGACGTTGAAGTCGCTGGCTGGGCCGGGTGTCTCTACGATGACAGTACCATTTGCGCCATCACTTGCGGGGGGAATGTATGAAGTTACCGGTCCGGTAAGTGTTCCTGGGCCAGGTCTGGTAATTGTAACATTTTGACCAGGCTGACCATCCGATACACTTTGTGATGTAGACATGAGCTTCTGGTCAGGCACGATAATCTGGATAGTGCCGGGATCCCCTTGGGAGGCTGGAGGGTTATAACTCGTAATAGTACCGGTAATTGGAACAGTAGCGGCACTGGTAACTGTAACGTTATACTCAGGCGTCTCAACCAGGATAGTTCCGGGATCACCAGGTGAACCTGGGGGTAGGTACGTGGTGATTGGTGCATCGATCCCAGTAGCACCTTGGGTTGTAGTGATATTGTAAGGGCCAAGTGGTGTTTCAATGATTACAGTGCCAGGGCTACCGGGGCTTTGAGGTGGGATGTATGATGAACGCAATGTCGTGACTGTTCTGGGAGCGTCTGTCGTAATCGTAACGTTGTAGTCAGGAGTCTCCACGATAACGGTCCCGGGATCACCAGGCGTAGCCGGTGGGGAATATGTTGTGAAAGGTGCGGTGATTGAAGCACCCCTCGTTGTGGTGACGTTGTAATCAGGGGTTTCCACAATGATGGTTCCCGGATCACCAGGTGTGGCTGGAGGAGCATATGTTGTCAGGATTCTGGTGACTGATGCAGGTGCAGCCTTTGTGACAGTGACATTATATTCGTTGTTCGGCGTCTCAATGATAACAGTGCCAGGGTCACCGGGTGTAGCTGGAGGTTCGTATGTGGTTTGAACTCTAGTAACAGAAGCAGGTGCCCGGCGCGTAGTTGTAACGTTGTAATCCGGAGTCTCAATAAGGATGGTGCCTGGATCGCCTGCAGAACCTGGAGGATAATAGGTTGTCAGTGGTGCTGTTATGCTAGCCCCTTTAGTAGTGGTGATATTGTAAGGACCAATAGGAGTCTCTATAATGACAGTACCGGGATCTCCTGAGTTCGCAGGAGGTGCATAGGATGATCTCAAGGTCGTGACAGTCTTTGGGGCCTCCGTCGTAATCGTAACGTTATAATCGGGAGTCTCAACCATAACTGTACCAGGATCTCCGGGTGAAGCTGGGCTTAAGTATCTGGTGAGGGGAGCTGTGACTGTTGCTCCCTGGGTAACAGTAACGTTAGAGATGGGCAAGTCGACGGAGGAAGGAGCTCCAACTCCAGGCACCTCGATAACGACAGTACCCGGATCTCCACTAGAGGCTGGAGGCTCGTATAATGTACGGGTGCCTGTAAGAGATATCGATGCTGTTCGGGTCAAAGTTACGTTGACAGCAGGTGTTTCGATCAGAATCGTGCCTGGGTCCCCAGATGAACCAGGAGGCATGTATGTCGTGATGGCTTGAGTGATAGATGCAGGACCAGCCCTAGTAACGGTGATATTGTAGTCATTATTGGGTGTCTCCAAGACAATCGTACCCGGATCACCCGATGCTCCAGGGGGTAAGTATGAAGACCGAAGGCTTGTCACCGATGCAGGGGCCTCCTTCGTGATAGTCACGTTGTAGTTGGGGGTGTAAACCATAATCGTGCCAGGGCTACCAGCAGACGCAGGTGGCAGATACGTAGTGTACTGGGACGTAACGGGAGTGGAGGCGGCTGTCGTAACCGTGATGTTGTATAGGCTGAAGGATGTTGTATCTTCCGCGGCAGTGGGGGTTCCGATAACGACAGTGCCTGCTTGGTCGGAAGAATCAGGTGGAAGATAGATTGTGGAAGGAGCCGTACCAGAGATACCACTATAAACCGTAACGTTGCGCAGTGTTCTTGAGCTACCCGGAGTCTGAATCAGAACTGTGCCTGGTTCTCCGGTAAGAGAAGCAGGGACAAATGTTGTCCTGGCGACAGTTCCAGAGATCTCCGTGTAAACGGTAACATTACCGGGACCGTCTTTGGAGTCGGTAGAACCGCCTGGCGTCTGGATCATGACTGTGCCCGCCTGTCCCGAAGAAGCAGGAGGTATGTATTTGGTGACGGGTGCTGCGACGGAACCAACAGTGTAAACGGTCACATTCGTTTCACTCACTGGAACCTCCGATATATCAAGAGACCCAATTGGAGTTTCGATAATCACGGTTCCTGGATCCCCTTCGGATGCAGGAGATGCATAGGTAGTGAAAGGGACCGTGACTGAAGTGCCGCCAGCTCTGGTGATAGTCACGTTGTAGTCTGGTATCTCAACAATGAATGTGCCTGGATCAGTTGACACCGCTGGTGGGGCGTAGGTTGTCATAGCTTTCGTGACGCCACTGGACGCGGGTCTTGTTATAGTAACATTGCCATGCTGAGCTAGCGTTTGGTCCAAGTAGACGCTAGTCTGTACGACGATGGTACCTGGCTCCATTCCGCTGGGAGGAATGACGATAGTGTTAATCTCCGCGCCGGTGGTGAGAGTGTCAGTTCCCAAGTTTGACTTCACTCCGGTAAGGGTAGCCGGGTCACCGGGAATTGTGACTGTCGCACTGATGGTGACATACTCGCCAGTCTTAGAAGCACCGGGGGTTGCTTCTGTGGCAACTGTTGTGTCAATTGGTGTGTAAATGATTTGGGTTCCCGGGTTTCCATTTGAAGGAGGAATGATTTGTGTGACATTCTCCACAGCATCTGGAAACTTGGTGTTGGGTTCAATAATCGTCACATCGTTATGGCTGTCAGTGGGAGTGATTGTGATAGCGTCAGGATTTGAGCTTGTCGAGCCTGGCGTCGTGATAGAGTCGGTTTGAGAACGTGCATCAGTGGTTACAACCGCCGGTATCGAAGCCGGTCCGTTCGCAGAGTCTGCCGAGACAGAAGAGGTTCCGGGCGTGGCAGCAGTTGGTGTCTCAATAAGCACTGTACCTGTACCCCCTGACTCGGTAGGTGGGAGATACTTTGTGACAGGGGTCTCAATCGCTTCAGTACCGGTAAAGGGCCGGAATATAGTTACGTTAGGGCTGCCGGAATTGGCGGGAATAGTGATACCAATGGGTTTCGATGTTTCCCCGGCCGTGATAGAATCCATAGTGCTTTTGCTGGTAGGATCTATGACTGGAGTCTCGATGATGACTGTTCCTGGCTCTCCAGACGCTGTAGGAGGAATATACCTGGTGATAGGCTCAGTGATGGAACCTGTACCGGAGTATGGTCTGATAACAGTTGAGTTAGGACTCTGAGATGTAGGAGGCAGAGTTATCACTGGGTTGTCGGACAAGGGGCCAGGACTCTCCGAAGCGGCAGTTTCAATGATAATTGTACCAGGCTCACCAGAAACCGTGGGGGGTAGATAGCTAGTAATAGCGGCAGTAATTGAACCCGTACCGGTGTATGGCCTGATGACTGTGAGGTTGGGACTGTTGGAGCTAGGGGGGATGGTGATGCCCGATATGTCCGTAGTCGCTGGGATAGAAGAAGCGATAGCGCTACTCAAATCCTTCGAGTTGATGGGGGTCTCAATAATTATAGTTCCTGCATCGGTTCCAGTTGGCGGCACGTAGATTGTGCTGACTTCACTACCTGTGCCACTTCGAATGATGGTAACGTTTGGGCTTCCAGGATGGGCTGATACGGTCACCGGAGCGTCAGAGGAAACTTCAGAAGTCTTCGATACCGGTGTCTCAACCACAAAGGTACCAGGATCGCCGGACGAGGCTGGAGGTAGGTAGGTAGTGATAGGTGCAGAAAGGCCTGGGGCGCCATCTCGCGTGATGGTCACATTGCTTCCAGGTGGGTACTCAATTATCACGGTTCCTGCGTCGCCTGACGAGGCAGGAGGCTGATATATGGTAGTTGCACCTGTCAGAGAAAGACCCCCTTGAGTGAATATGGTTACATTCGTTTCTGGAGTCTCCGAGCCAGACGAAACAGTCTGGATGAAAACAGTTCCCGGATCACCACTATTGCGAGGAGGAACGTAACTGGTGATCGGCGTCTTGATACCTGGTGGGGCCAATGTGTACATAGTCACATTGACAACTGGCGTCTGTGACATACCACCAGTAAAAGATGCTGGAGTCTCGACAAACACGGTTCCAGGCTGACCTCCTGATGCAGGAATAGTAGAAATAGTGACAGGCGCTGTGATGACGCCGGTACCCGTGTAAGGTTGAAGAACTGTGACGTAGTTATCGTCCCCAGGTGGTAAAGTAACAGGGCCACTTCCACCATCGCGGTCTGATGCCATCGCTGTGCCTGGAGTTTCTACTATGATAGTGCCAGGTTGATCTCCTTCAGGGGCAATCGTCGTGATGGTCACAGACCCTGTAGGGGTCTTGGTGCCAGAGTACGGGCGGAAAGATGTGACATAAGAGATAATTGCTGAAGGGGTCGAAGTAATAGGCTCTCCTGAACCAGCTGTCCCTATAATAACTGTACCAGGCTGGTCACCTTGAGGTGCAATGGTTGTAATGGTAACTGGAGCAGTGATCGGCTCTGAACCAGTGTAAGGCTGATAGATTGTAACATAAGGTATGGATGTAGGAGCTGATGTGATCGGAGCCGCTGAGCCGGGCGTTTCGATAACTACAGTACCAGGCTGATCACCCTGGGATGGGAAGGTTGTGATGGTAACTGGAGTAGTAATAGTACCTTCGCCGGTGTGAGGTCGATATACTGTGATATACGACATGGGCATAGGCTCCGACGTGACTGCGGGATTAGAGCCGGGGGTTTCGATAATCACGGTACCTGGCTGATCGCCTGTGCCATCAATTGTAGTAACGGTGACGGGAGTAGTGATGCTACCTTCACCAGTGTGAGGTCGATACACTGTCACATACGACATAGGCGTTGATGTAATTGGGGGTTCAGAACCAGGCGTTTCGATAATCACGGTACCTGGCTCGCCACCCACAGGCGCAATTGTTGTAAGCGTAACCGGTTGAGTGATTCTACCGATTCCTGTGTGTGGCTGGTACACCGTCACGTAAGGAAGGCCTGTTGATGACCCGGGTGTTGCTGATGTTGCGGCGGGTGTCTCGACAAACACTGTGCCAGGCTCACCAGCTGATGCGGGAGGCTGGTATTTGGTCTGTGGAGCCGTTAGAGACGCTGCTCCCTCAGTAAAGATGGTCACGTTGCTTCCATCTTTGGAGGTCATGGGAGTCTCAGAGGCTATGGTTTGGATGAAGACAGTTCCTTCTCCACCCTCTGTTTGTGGGGGAGCATAGCTGGTGATTGGAGTCTTCACGCCTGATGGTGCCAAAGTATAGATGGTAGTGTTTGTGCCAGCATGAGCCATATCCGACGAGGTTTGACTGATGGGAGCGGGAGTCTCAATGATGACGGTTCCAGGTTGCCCAGGCGTAGTTGGTGGCTCGTATGAGGTAACAGGGGCAGTAATGATGCCTGGACCTGGATACTGGCGAATAACAGTGACATTAGGGCTTCCATCACTTGGAGGAATCGTAACAGCGGGAGTTGACGTTGTTTGGTCTTGAGACTGGGATTCCACTGTAGACAAATCTCCAGGAGTCTCAATGACAATAGTGCCGGGCTGACCTGATGTGGCGGGGGGCATGTAGCTGGTAATAGGTGCTGATATTAATCCAGGGCCAGGGTAGGGCTTGATCACCGTCACGTTACGGTTTTCATCATTTGCAGGAATCGTAATAGCAGGCGAGTCAGATACCTGGCGATCGGTGGTAGGTTCAGGGGTAGGAGTCTCAATAATGACAGTTCCTTCACTCCCAGACACAGGAGCAATAGTCGTAACGGTAATAGGCTCTGTAATATGTGCTGTGCCGGTGTATGGCCGATAGATAGTTGCATAAATGGCACTTGCAGTCTGGGGTACGGGCGTTTCAATGATGACAGTACCTGTTCCAGAAACCGCAGGCATAGTTGTAAGAGTAATTGGAGTGGTAATCCGATCAGCACCTGTATATGGCCTGTAAATAGTTATGTAAACATCTGCCGACAGGCTGGTTGTGGGTGAGGCTTGAGTGCTAGCCTCGGGTGTTTCGACGATAACTGTGCCAGGTTTACCGTCTGAGGGACCGATAGTAGAGACGGTTATAGGTGCTGTGATTGACTCGGTACCAGTATAAGGCCTGAAGATCGTGGCATAGTTATCACTTCCGGCTGGTAGAGTAACAGGAGCATTCAAGGACGGAGTGCTGGGAAGAGTGCTGAGAACATCCTCTTTCACTGGAGTCTCAACAATGACAGTACCTGGCTGGCTTCCTGAGGGTGCGATTGTAGTAACTGTTACGGGGGCTGTGATTGGAGGACTTCCTGTGTATGGTCTGAAGACGGTTACTAGGTCATCGGCTCCAGCAGGAATAGTCAGGGGAGGGTTTGCATCCTTGATCGTGCTTTGTACTGCAGGAGTATTGATGATAACAGTGCCGACCTCGCCACTTTGCATTGGAGCCAGAGTGCGAGTAATTTCTGCGGTCATATCAGTAGCTCCGTCAAAAGGCTCGTAAATGGTGGTATACGAGACAGTAGGTGCTATAGTAATGGCTTCCTTTGTTCCTGGTGTTTCAATGATAACGGTACCCGGCTCAAGCCCCTGTGGCTGTATTGTTGATATCGTCACTGGCGCTGTTATCTGACCAGTGCCAGAGTAAGGCCTGAACACAGTGACAAAAGCTAACTCGCTTATCATTGCTGGGCTCGAAGTAGCCGGTAATTCAGAACCAGGTGTCTCCACAATCACAGTACCAGGCTGATCGCCTTGAGGCTGGATCGTTGTAATTGTAACAGGGGCCGTGATGGTACCCGCTCCAGCGTGTGGTTGGAAGACAGTGACATATCGTTCTTGAGGGATGGGTGATGAGGTAATCGGAGCCCCCGAGCCGGGGGTTTCAATGTAAACTGTGCCTGGTGCGGTACCTTGGGGGGGAATCGTAGTAACTGGGATAGGCTCTGTGATGGTACCTGCTCCAGTGTGCGGCTGGTAGACTGTTACGTACGAGGCCATGCCATCAGGAGCTGATGTAACGGGAGCCCCTGAGCCGGGCGTTTCCACAATTACAGTACCAGGCTGACCGCCTTGAGGGGAAATCGTAGTGATAGGGACTGTTCCATCAACACTACCATCACCTGTATGAGGCTGATAGACAGTCACGTAAGACGGTTCAAGGACAGCTGTTGCTGTGGTTGCAGGTTCTGAACCAGGTGTTTCGATGATAACGGTACCGGGTTGATCAACTTGCGGGGCAACTGTAGTAACAGTGACTGGATTGGTGATGCTGTCCTTACCAGTATGAGGTTGATAGATTGTTATGTATGAGTCCTGGATAGCACTAGTTGAGGTTGTCGAAGCGGCAGGGGTGTTAAAGATGATAGTGCCGGGCTGATCTCCTTCCGGCTGAATAGTTGTGACAGCAACGGCTTCAGTAATGACACTGGTGCCAGTGTATTCGATGTAAATCGAAGTGTACGAAGGAACTGGAGGCGTCGTAGTAATAGGAGGTTGAGATCCAGGGGTCGCAATAATGATAGTACCGGGCTGTCCACCGTTGGGAGGGATACTTGATACAGTAACAGGGTCAGTAATCGAACCAGATCCGCTATACGGCTGATAGATTGTTACAAAAGGCGCCTGTGTCTGAACAATTACAGTGCCAGGTTCATCCCCTGAAGGAGGAATCGTCGTAGCCACGATTGGTGAAGTAATCTGGTCGACCCCGGTGTACTCAACCGTGGTCGTGACATACGATCCCTGTGTCCCCACAAAAACAATACCTGGCTGATCACCCCGAGGAGGGATTGTAGTAAGTGGGACTGGACCTGAAACCAAATCGGTCCCGGTATACAGTGTGGAAGAAGTGACATAACGGCCTTGTGTCTGCACAATGACAGTACCGGGCTGATCGCCCTGAGGTGGGATGGTGATGGCCGTAGTTGCCTCAGGGGAGAGGTCTGACCCAGTATATAGTTTCGTGACCGTCACGTATGATGGTATGGGGGGCGTTGTAGTGACGGGAGGTGCGATACCAGGAGTCTCGATGATAACTGTTCCCGGCTGGTCTCCTGTCGGGGGAATCGTAGACACAGTTGTTGGGCCCATGAGCTGGTCAGATCCAGTGTGCGGACGATAGACAGTAACAAATGGAACCTGAGTTTCAACGAGAACGGTTCCTGGTTCATCGGCCTGAGGCGGGACAGTTGTCACCATAGGTGCCGTAATCTGACTGATTCCAGTGTATGCCTTTGTGATGGTGACGTACGAAGCCGGGGCATTGTCTAGAGTGCTAGGAGGTGCTTTCTGACCCGGAGTGTTAATTATTACCGTTCCAGGTTGGCCATTAGCCGGCTCGATTGTCGTTTCAGGCACTGCTTCAGTGATCCTGCCAGTTCCTGTGCCAGGTTGGTAAACTGTCACATAAGTAGCACCGGGAGCAGAGGTTGTGATAGGCGGCAGTTCTCGATCCGGAGTTTCGACTATAACCGTGCCGGGCTCTGTTCCTTGAGGTGCGATAGTTGTAATAGTAACTGGAGTCGTGATTTTCTCCGTTCCAGAGCCTGGACGGAAGACTGTAACATAAGTACTGTCTTGAGGAGTAATGGTATTCGTCGAGTCGACGCTTGTCTCCGCATCTGTTCGAGTGACCTGAACAGGAGTCTCGATCACGACGGTGCCTGGCTGGCCATTTGAAGGCGCAATTTCTGTAACAGTGATAGGAGCACTGATCTCGGCTCCAGTGTGAGGCCGGAACACAGTCACGTAAGACTCATTCGGTCCAGGGGGTAAGGTAACTGTAGGGTTTGCCCCGGGGGTTTCTGGCTCAGGGGTTTCAATAAGAACGGTACCTGGCTGGTCACCTAGACCGGGTAGGGTTGTAATTGTTACAGGAGCAGTTAAGGTATCGGTTCCAGTGTGAGGTCTGTAGATGGTAACATACTGGCCGCCTGGGCCAGGAGTAAGAGTAACTGGGGGAATGTTTTCCTTGCTGCCAGATTCAACAACTGGTGTCTGGATAACAACAGTTCCGGGATCACCATTAGACGGCTGGATAGTCGTGACTGTAGTCGCTTCGGTAATCGTGTCAGGTCCAGGATAAGGCTGATAAACTGTATCATACATGCCCCCAGGGCTAGCAGAGGCGGTGCTGTATACACCAGCATCCTGGGTAGCAGCAGGTGTCTCAACGATAACAGTTCCGGGCTGGCCACTGGCTCCCTGGATAGTAGTAACTATCAAAGGTGCCGTAATGCTATCAGTGCCGGTATAAGGTCTGTAGACCGTGGCATAAGAGCCATCAGGACCTGGAGAAATGGTCACAGGTGCTCCTGCATTGTCGGCTGAGGTACCAGCCTTCACAACAGGTGTTTCAATGACAATAGTTCCAGGTTGGCCACCAACTCCCGAGATAACTGTTGTTGTTACTGGAAGGGCAATTGAGCCAGTACCTGTGTACGGTCTATAGACAGTCGTGTAGGCACTGTCAGAGCCATGTGGAATAGTCGCAGGTACATCACCACCCACTTGAGTCGAGGCTGGCATCTGACTATCTGGTGTCTGGATGATAATCGTTCCCGGTATGCCGTTGGACGGGGCAATAGTAGTCGCAGTGACAGGCGTTGCAATGACGTCTGTCCCGGTGTATGGTTCGAAGACGGTGACGTAGCCATCATCGCCTTGCACGGAAGTAACATCAGGTCTTGGAATACTTTGTGCAATAGGTTCTAGAGTAGCTGAGGTCTCGATGATGACTGTGCCCGGTTGTCCATCAACTCCCTCAATCGTGGTGACAGTGACAGGGGCCGTGATAGTTCCAGGTCCAGGGTATGGTCTATAAATAGTCATGTAGCCACGGCCATCCGAAGCAACTGTGACAGTAGGGCCAGAAGCGCTTGGAGTCACAACCGGTGATAACACAGGTTTCGATGCAGGCGTCTGTATAACCACAGTACCTGGCTGGCCGTTGCTGGGCGGAACCGTGCTAACAGTGACAGGCGCAGCGATTGTGTCTGACCCGGTATATGGTTCATAAACTGTCATGTACCCATCTTGGCCCTGAGAGATTGTAACAGGCGGATTATTTGTGTTGATGGGCTGGCTTTCAGCTTTAGATTCGAGCTGAGATGCAGGCCCTGGAGTTTCGATGACGATAGTGCCTGGCTGGTCGCCAGATGGAACGGCTGCGGTAACAGTGGTTGGCACTGTGATTTGTTCAGTACCTGTATAAGGCCTAAAGACCGTCACGTAACCATTGTTTCCAGCAGGCAGGGTAACAGGGGGGCTTCCCACTTTGGTTCCTTGCTGGCCCTCGGTTTCAATGATGACAATGCCAGGCTGGCTACCCTGTGGAGCACTGACTGTGCGAGTAACCTCTCCGGTGAATTGGCCAGTACCGGTGTATGCTTCATAGATAGTGGTGTAAGAACCAGATGGCACAAGGGTGACAGGGGGTTGCTGTCCAGGTGTCTTGACGACAACAGTACCTGGCTTGTCTCCTTGTGGAGGGACAGCTGTTACTGTCACAGGCGATGTGATGGGATCTGTGCCTGTTTCAGGCTCATAAACGGTGACATAGGAGACTCCCGGTGTCTGAGCAATACCACTGTCGGAAGCGACCTTCTGGCCGGGAGTCTCGAAAATCACGGTGCCCGGCTGATCCCCTTGAGGCGCAACAGTGGTCTTGGCCAAGGGTTCCGTTAGGATGCCCGGGCCAGTGTATGGCTCAAAAATTGTTGTGTATGAGGGGACAGAGGGTGAAGTCGTGGTGGGAGGCTCTGAGCCTGGGGTCTCCACTACAATTGTACCGGGTTGGTCGCCAGAGGGAGGGATTGTAGATACAGTTCTTGGCGTGGTGATACTATCGGCCCCTGTATGAGGGCGATATATTGTTGCAAATGGTGCTTGAGTTTGGATCACAACCGTTCCAGGGCGATCCCCTGTAGGGGCCACAGCGGTGATAGTAACAGGAGCAGTTATTTGGTCGAGGCCGGTGTAACTAGCCGTAGTCGTGACATAAGGAGGTATGCCAATGACTACTGTGCCAGGTCGGTTGTCCCGTGGTGGCACAGTTGTAACAGCTGTTGGTCCAGTGATTGGATCAGCTCCCATGTACAAGGTTGTGGTTGTCACATAAACGCCCGGTACCCCTATGATAACTGTTCCCGGCTGGTCACCCTGAGGAGGAACCGTTGTGAGAGTTGTAGGGGCTGTGATAACACCAGTTCCAGTATAGAAAACTGTTGTGCTGATGTATGGCGGTTCAATAGGTGTGGTTGTGACTGCACTTTCCCCACCTGGAGTTTCGATGATGATGGTACCACGTTGGTCTCCTGTAGGGGCGACGGTGGAGACAGTAACTGCGTTTGTGATCTGGCCTACTCCTGTGTGTGGGCGATAGATAGTCACAAAAGGAGGCTGGGTCTCAATAATAACAGTTCTGGGCTGGTCTCCTTGGGCCGGGATAGTAGTAACAATAGGTTCAGTGATCTGGTCTGTCCCAGTATATTGCTGCGTAACCGTAATGTACGAGGGGGAAATGTTCCCTGTAACAGAAGCAGCTTGTTCAACTGGTGTCTCATAGATGACTGTACCCGGCTGGTCGCCACTTGGAGGGATGGTAGTTATAACTGCTTGGTTAATTGGGTCTCTGCCGGTGTAAGGCCTAGTAATCGTCACGTATGCATCAGGAATGGGGAAAGAGGTTACGGGAAGCGCTTGCTGACCCGGAGTCTCTATAATTACTGTACCAGGTTGGCCGTTAGTTGGTTGTACTGTTGTTAGAATCTGTGTTTCAGTGATCCTTTCTGCCCCTGTAGCAGGCTGATAAACTGTCACCACACTAGCACCTTGTCCAGCTGAAGTAGTAATAGGGGGTAGGTCTTGGTCCGGAGTTTCAATAATGACCGTGCCGGGTTGATTACCAGTGGGCTGCTCAGTGGTGATAGTAATAGGGCTTGTGATGCGGTCGTTGCCGGAATGGGGACGAAAGATTGTGACATAGGAAGCTGTAGGTTGATAAGCACTACTTGCTGTCGGGTCACCAACAGCAGAGGCGGACGCAGTGTCCGACATAACAGGAGTTTCGATAACCACAGTACCTGGCTGGCCATTCGCAGGTGTAATCGTTGTTATTGTTACAGGAGCTGTAATTACGTCGGCTCTTGTGTGGGGACGGAAGACAGTGACGTAAGAATCACTTGGTCCTGGAGGAATCGTGACGGTTGGATTAGATCCTGCAGTCGCAGGTTCTGGTGTCTCGATAATAACTGTCCCGGGCTGACCACCGGCTGGTGAGATGGTGGTGACGGTAACGGGCACATTGATGCTACCAGTTCCAGTGTACGGTCTGTAGATAGTCGTATACTGATCGCCTGGGCCTGGATCCAGAGTAACAGGAGGAATGACAGCTTTACCACCAGTTTCAAGACCTGAAGCCGGATCCGATGTTGTAGTAAAATCGAAAATAGGACCAACAGTCTTACGAGGTGGAGTCTCTATAACGATAGTACCCGGCTCACCATTAGCACCAGGGATTGTGGAAACGGTTACTGGTCCGTTGATGGGGCCGGGGCTTGTATGGGGTTGGTATATTGTCACGTAAGATCCTTGAGGACCAGGAAGAATCGTCACAGGGCCATTGTCGGTGGACTGGCTTGAAACTTGTGCATCTTCCATGGGTGTTTGAACAATTACAGTTCCGGGCTGGCCGTTGGAGGGCAGAATCGTGGTGGTAATGGGGGCTGTGATGGGTCCTAAACTGGTATATGGTTCTGAAACTGTCACATAACCATCATTACCCTGTACTGTACTCGCGCCGGATCCTGAGTTGGATTGTTGAGAGGTGGCCAGGGGCACCGGAGTCTCGATGATGATCGTTCCTGGGCGACCTGAGGTAGGGGCGACCGTTCCGACCGTATGAGGCTCATCGATCATGCCTGGTCCTGGGTATGGCCTATATACAGTGACATAGCCTCCATCACCTGCAGAAACAGTAATCGCAGAAGGCATGGATTGGTTTTCTTCTGATGAAGTCGTAACTACAGGCGCAGGGGTCTCGATGACCACTGTTCCAGGCTGGCCGTTCGTTGCCGCAATGGTGCTGACCGTAACAGGTGCGGTAATGACTCCGGGACCTTCGTGGGGTCGATAAACTGTCACATATCCGTCTTGACCTTGGGGGATGGTGACAGGAGGATTGTCTGTGGTTGGTGCTTGCTCCGTTGGCTGAGTGAGAGAAACGGGTGTTTCTACAATCACTGTGCCAGGCTGTCCACCAGTGGGAGAGGCCTGAGTAATCGTAACGGGGGCGGTGATTCCAGAGCCGGTGTGAGGCTTGTACACAGTTACGTAGTTGTTGCTTCCAGCAGGCATGGTGACTTCGCTCGAGACCGCTGTCGTTGGCGCAAGTTTTGTATTAACATCCGGTGAAGGGGTCTCGATGATAACTGTCCCAGGTTGATCACCTGAAGGAGTAACAGCGGTAATAGTGATTGGCTGATCAATGTTGCCTGGACCGGGGTAAGGCTTATAAACCGTAATGTACGGGTTATTGTCACCGATAGGAATCGTAACTGGGCCTGTCTTCGTAGCAGTATTTGCTCCCGGGTTCGGAGTTTGGATGATAATGGTTCCCGGCTTTCCAGAAGCAGGAGCTTGAGTATAGGTAACTGCGGATGTGATGTCACCTGGACCCGGCCACGGCATATAAACTGTCACGTAAGACCCGGTAGGATCAGGGGGAATGCCGATAGGAGAACTCGAACCAGCGGTTGTCTGACCCGCCGAGGTTGGGAGGTCGGTCGGCTGTGTCTCAATAAAAACAGTACCCGCTTGGCCGTTTGAAGGTGCCTGTGTCAGAGTAACGGGTGATGTAATGGTTCCAGGACCAGGATATGGCCTGTATACCGTTACATACTGGTTACTGTTTGACATCGTCGGGGCAGGGGTTTGAATAAGAACCGTTCCAGGTTGACCGCCAGTTGCCAATTTCGTGATAGTAACAGGAGAAGTAATAACGCCAGGGCCTGGGAAGGGGGTATAAATGGTTATGTAATTATCTGTCACGGGTGCGGAGGTCTGCGTCAGCGTGGAGGTAGGGCTAGATGGAGTTGTGATAAACACAGTTCCTGGATTGCCACCAGATGGCGCTATTTGTGTCCTTGTAATAGGTGCTGTGATGACACCAGGTCCTGGGAATGGGAAGAATACTGTCACGTATTGGTCACCATTCAGTGCAGTACTTGGCATACTCTGCTGTATCTGAGTGCTAGGTGCAGGTGTTGTAATGTAAACAGTACCAGGACGACCGCCTGATGGGGGCTGGGTATAAGTGACAGGAGCAGTAATGACCCCTGGTCCTGGAAAGGGCAGATAGACCGTTACATATCCATCAGTCCCTGAGACAGTACTAGTAGCCTGACTCTGCTGTTGAGTTGCACTAGCCTTGGCGACTGGGGTGGTGATAAAGACAGTACCAGGACGGCCGCCGGAGGGGGGCTGGGTATAAGTAATAGGTGCACTGATCTCACCTGGCCCAGGATATGGGACAAAGACTGTGACGTAGCCGTCCACGCCCGAAGTGGTAACTGGCAGGTTTGTTTGACTGCTAGTCGCCGGTGGAGACGCAGGCGTTGTGATGAAAACCGTTCCGGGATTGCCGCCTGAAGGCGCCTGTGTCCTGGTATAAGAGGCAGTAATAATGCCTGGACCAGGAAAAGGCAAAAATACAGTTACATACCCATCGGTGCCTTGTGTCGTGCTAGGCCTTGGTGATGTGGTTGGAGCAAAGGTTTGTCCAACGGGTGTTTGGACGATAACGGTTCCAAATTTACCACCAGTGGGCAGAGCCTGCGTGATGGTGATGGGCGAGTTGATGATTCCTGGTCCCGGGAATGGCTTGTAGACTGTGACGTAATTGTCCGTACCCGTAGTAGTGCTTGCTGGGACAAACTTGGTCGCAGGAGGTGTGATGATGAACACTGTTCCTGGGTTTGTACCAGATCCAGCTACTGAAGTAGTTGTAGCTGCGGTGATAACATCTGTGCCAGTATACTGCTGTGTAACCGTGACATACCCGTCGGCACCAGTCACAGTAGCCTGAGGGCCTGGAGAGGTGCTAATCTTCACTGGGGGAGTCTCAATAATAACGGCTGTGGACTTGCTACCACCAGAGTTTGTGATAATAACAGTCTCTGTAATCGTGGTGTCATGATCATCTGTGCAAGGCTGATAGATCGTGATCGTTCCACCAATCATCGTTGGAGTGACGGTAATCGGGCCTTGAGTCTCAACGATAACGGTTCCTGGTTGCCCGTTCTTACCATTGATAGTTGTGACAGTAATAGGCTCAGTAATAGGCTCACCAACATGTGGTCGGTAGATAGTTGTGTATGCGCCAGGAGCACTAGGTTGAACGGTCACCGTCGTACCTGGCCGGGTCTCCCAGTTGGTCAGGGTTCGGAACTCGGTCACAGTCCTTTCCGGAACAGCAGGTGTCTCTATGATGATAGTACCGGGTCTTCCGTTTGAAGGCGACTGCGTAATGGTAACAGGAACAGTAATAGGATCACCTGTATGAGGTCTGTAGACAGTCACATATGGGTTGTTGTCATTCGGAGGAATCGTTATGGGTGGACGATCCCGCCCTGTCGTGGTGATAGCATTTTGACCCTTGGGTGTGTCAAGTGTGGGAGTTTCAACGACAATGGTACCTGGCCGAGTGCCGCTAGGAGGAACAGTAATTGTGATTGGTTTCTTGATAGGGTCACCCTTGTGTGGCTTGTAGACGGTTATGTAAGGACTACCACTGCCCGCAGGAAGGGTAATCGGTTCCTTGCCAGGACGATATGTCTCTGGTGAAGGTGTCTCGATGATAATTGTTCCTGGTTGACCATTTTCCCCCTTTTGAGTAAGGGTAATAGGCGCCGAAATGGGGTCACCACTGTGAGGTCGAAAAACAGTGACAAATTTATTACCAGTCCCAGAAGGGATTGTTAAAGGCCCGTCGGGGGCCCGGGTAGTCTGACCGCTTCCTGATGGGACCGGAGTCTTGATGATGACAGTCCCTGGTTGCCCCTGCCCACCGGTCATGGTGATAGTTGTGGGAGCCGTAACAGCATCAGTACCAGTGGGTCCCTGAATGATGGTCACCATAGATCCTCCCGAGCCAGCCGGGATTGTGATGTCGTTGGTTCCTGACTGAGGAGCGGGAGTCTCAATAATAATAGTCCCTGGCTTGCCGCCACTGGGTCGGATTGTCCTGGTCGTAGCAGCGGTTATAGGATTCTCAGGCTGCTTTACAATTGTGATATAACCACTGTTGGGATCGGGTGGAAGAGTGATAGCATGCTGTCCCTTGGGCACATTTGGTGTCTCGATAATGACGGTCCCGGGGCGGGTACCAGATGGGGGTACTGTATAGGTTACTGGCTTAGTTATCTGGTCAGATCCAGCGTGAGGCCGTAAGACAGTATAGTAGGGGTTGTTTCCACTGGGTGGAATGACCTGGGGTTGGTTATCAGGCGAGTCATCGTCCTGATTTTCGCCCTTTCGCGTGGACGAAGCGGTGGGAGTCAGGATAATGATCGATCCATCTCCGCCACCCGACGTGGGGATCAGGGAGGTAATGGGGGTTTGGATGGGCGAGGTCCCTGTGTATGGAGCAATGATTGTGGTGAAACGCCCACCGTTACTCGGACGAATGGTAATGGCACCATCGGGGTTTGTGTTGCTTGGGGGGACCTGAATGTAGACGGTGCTTGGACCACCTGCATAAGCAGCCTTGGTAGTAATTCGTGGCTGAGTGATGTAAGTTGTTCCAGTAAGCGTTTCAATAACCAAAACATTTGAGGTACTTGTTCCAGCTCCAGCGCCTGCTCCAGGTCCAACACCACCTCCAGGACTGCCAACAGCACCAGCTCCAGGGACAGTACCAGCTCCAGGGCTAACACCACCAGGACTGCTGCCAGCTCCGGGTCCAGTGCCACCTCCAGGGCTCACACCACCTCCGGGCATATTTCCAGTGCCAGCACCAGCTGCAGGGCTACTACCGACCCCAACTGTGCTTAATGGTACATCATTCCATGATGTCTGGATGACAACAGTCGCTGGGGCAGTCCCCGCCGCGGGGATAGTCTTTGTAGCATCACCAGTGATGGCGACACCACTAGGTATCGCTGAAATAATTGTAGCTGTCGGGTTCTCGTTGGAAGGCGTAATCGTCAATACGCCGGGCTGCCCTGATGAGAAGGAGGAGTATGCTGTACCAGGAACATCCACAATAATCGTACCGGGGTTCGTCCCACTAGGCTCGGCGATTGTGATTTCTTGGTTCGTTGTGGCATCAGCGCCTCCTGTGTATGCTTGGATGATTCTCTCGTATGGGTCGTCGCTTTTCGGCGGGATCGTGATGACAGGATGAGGAAGGAGCGTAACAGGGAATAATGTCCCATGCTTGGTGTATGTAGCGACGGTTGGCTGGGCGTTGGTTGGCTGCGTAACGGCATTCTGGTTGGCCTCCCCATTTGCCCCGGTCGCGTCCAAGATCTGTCCCGTGTCCGCGTCTCCAGCGTCCCCGTTCAAGGTAGTCATAGCATGTCCGATGAGGGATGCTTCAAATCCTTCCGCAACCCGTAGTGCGGCATCGTTGATATCGATACCACCCTGGGATTTGGCGGTCAAAATGAGTGTGGAGGCTATCAACCCCCTTGATAACAGCATGATGTGGGTTGTTGCATAAATTTAAGGAGCGAATTAGTCAATATTGAAGAGATTGGGTGTGTTCGTGTTTGTGTGTGTTTGGTTATTCACGTTCTTGTTCAGGGCCTCTCGATTGTTTATAACCATTGAGAAATCATTAAATGATTGCTATACTGTCCGTTTTCGTCTATGCATCTGATCTTCTATATTCGACACAACAAGAGACGCCACCCCATTCACAGGCCTTTTCCACAATTCATTGTTTGCACCTAAATTTCCAATTCCTGCTTGTGTACTCAGCTGGCGTTCTAGATGAAGACGAATTACACTTGTCACGATCTACCCGTGCGCCTGATCTTGATTGATACATTTCCGGATCTTTCCCGGATTTAAACATACCGCTAATGCGCTAGCCACAATAACAAAACCCTGTAAACAACACCTGTTAACAGGCAACCTTCGGCTGTTACGCTCCTAAGTTTGGGGAGCATTCCAATTCCACTAATGCTTGTTCATGTGACCAATCGGGAATTCTCCACGACGCGTACTAACGGAAACATGCAAGGCACGAGTGCCGCTAGCGGGATTAAGAGTTCAGAAGGCCAGGCACCATGCATGCGTGGTCGTCCCATCAGATATTCTTCAGGCACCTCCATCTTTCGATTAGCTCGGGCCTGGATGCCAAGACCTGTCATCCTAGCTGTTTTCGGTTTATAAGTTTCTTTCAGAGCCTCAAGCACTCACGCTTTTTACACATCGTTTAGGTCATCTAAAAGCTTCTTTGGAATGCTGCCAAACGTGGTTCGTATCGAATCGGCCACGCTATCCGTACAGCGCACTCAATTCTTTTCTCGTAATACATAACGTGGCGCAGTCCCACCATGGTTTCTTATGATTTGTCCATACTCAACGGTTAAGATTAATCAGCGGACAAATTCTCCGAAAGCTGAGTACATGCCCTCCATCAGGAATGCGCCATCATTCTATGACATCATCCTCCCCATCGTTTGAAGAAACATGTACTCAATTAACGGAGGTTCTTGTCCGCTGATTAAGGTCAAACGTTCAGCATCGACGAATCATGGAGAGTGACCGACGCCAAGAATATGATTGTGAGGCCTGCTTCTGGATATTTCCAATCTCAAATCAAAGGCAAATGATCGCAAAGACACGCATTACACACGATTCCTGAGGGTCTTCATAATTCACACATATCACCTATAGTACGGAAGATCACTCAAATAATCGATTACGTATATGATCTATTGAGTCGTCTTAGATTGTGTTTTGATACGAACTTTGGTACGTCAAATCTCTTCAGCATAGCTGCTTTGGCTGACGTCTACCATTCACATATTAGTCAAATAGGGTAGTGTATTCAAATTACTCCAATGGCTCTATCGGGCAAAAGGTATAGTAATGAAATCGAGATCCCTACGGTCCAGGCGCACTCTTTTATTCCGCTTCCAGTATATTCACTTACTGTTGATGAAAAGATTCATCAGAACGGACATTAGTTACTCATTGCCCTGGTCCTGTTCAGTTGTCTTTAATATGTGTGTTAGCATTTGTACTGTACGA
The DNA here is from genome assembly GCA_004367075.1 of Fusarium incarnatum. Classification (NCBI taxonomy): domain Eukaryota; kingdom Fungi; phylum Ascomycota; class Sordariomycetes; order Hypocreales; family Nectriaceae; genus Fusarium; species Fusarium incarnatum. The sequence goes on from QGDZ01000062.1 coordinate 79,106, forward strand.
CGGCCCTACAACAATCCCCCACTTTGCTAACAGGAAGTGTTGTTCAATCGGGTACGCATTGTCAGGCATGGAACTCATGAGATTCTTGAGACCCGGTGGACACAACGCTACATTCCTCATTTTCTCACATGCGCAGGTTGGCGTGATGTTAGATCTTTAATTCCTTTGACACCAATTACAGCTGCAGCATTAAGAGGGAGATATCCACCGGGCGTTACGAATCTCGTGAATTCCTACGGTATTACCAGATGTGTCACTGGCTGACCACGAGTAGCTTCGCTAAGACCCCAGACTGATGAGGTAACTAGATCCGATACGGCTGATCCCGTTTGTAATCTGTGAAAGCGTATCTGAATTCCGCGTTCGAGGATTTTGAGCGAAGGCGACATGTTTTTCTTGCACAGGGGTGATACCATGCCCACCACAATCCATCCAAATGAAAGCAGACTCACCCAGTGTTAGGATATTGCTTATTGGCGTCATCGGAGCCCGATCAAATTGCAAGGACTGGAGGTACCATCGTGATGTATGGGGGCTGACCGAGAAGGTCTAGGGTAAGGTCATGATTACAGCAGGAAAACGCGTCTGAAGCGCGCGACTGTTTATAGACCTTGCTCAGATCAGGGTTTCTTAAACTTATAATCATCATTGGAGCCTGGAGAGACATGATATATACTCCTGGTCTTTGTTTCTACCTATGGCGATGATTTCACGTATGGACTGTGAAAAAGTGAGGGACACGGTTGTCTATTTTGCTATCAGGGTAATCTCCCTCGGTTTCGATTGTGCTCAACTCCTGACTTTTCGGATGAATCAATACATGTTAGTGTGATCTTTGTCGCAATTACCGAACAAACTCGCACAGTAGACTAGTGCCTGTGGAAATAACACCGCGCTGGTTGGAACGCGGCACTCAGCCACCCGGGCATTCTAAATTGGCTAGCGCATACCTGGGAACTAAGATACGGCCGTTACATCATGTTACCTTGCGATCGACCCCGGCATGTTCCGAAAACGAGCATGGCCGTTCAAGGTTAACGCTCGTCAGCCTTGAAGGCCCATCATTAACCATTTGTCGCGTACCGTCTTGATAGAAAAACCTCTATATGCTAAAGATAGTTTAGAATTAATATAATTAGCAGCTATTATTAATTAGAGTTAAAGTAGGTAGTAGCTTAACTATTAGGAGTTTTACAAAGCTCTGTAGACTTTGGAGCGTGATTTTAACTAGTAGTAGTATTTGATAAAGTACTTAGAGGAGCTGGATAAAGACACTATGGATAGCATTGATGGTTATATTAGGTTATTAGGTAACTAGGCTCGATCAGATATGAAGTCAACTGAAGTTAGAAATCTCATGTATGCAGATCTAAACACTGTCACCTGCTGCCATGTTGGTATTTGTTGCGAAGAATCTGTAGCCCTAAGTTACCATTACCGCAAGTAACAGGATCTCTGTTTATGGGTACTTTGGCCTAGCGGCTATCTCCAGAGTATTCGTATTCACATGGCAAAAGACACTGGTAGGAACCTTATTCCCAGTCACCATTATTTTACGTTGTAATCTATAGTAGCCATGCTATTTCCGGTTATGGCTAACTCTTAAGATCCTTATCTACTCTTTATACTGTTTTTCTTTCATTTGAACTTCTTGTCTTTTTGCATTTATGTTAGCGCTGTACCTGCTACTTCGGGTTGTCCAATAGCATCCATTCATTTAGCTTACGTATGCAGTAACCGGATGTATAAAAGTCCAACCAAGAATCCTTTCTTCCGACAATTCTTCACCCTCTCTCTAACTACATTTTTTCCATTCCCTGAAACTTTGCAGACACAACACACCAAATCAATTGAAATGTCTGTCGATCTCCCAGACATATTTGATATCCTATGGAAACCCCCTAGAAGCCCCCCTGGAGTCAAGCGCCGCCTGCTTAACAAACGGCTTCCAGAGAACCAGAAGTACTTCAAAAACTGGGGGTTTCCGATTTACCGCACGTACTACGGTGCTGAGTCTGATGAACACTGGAATACCCTTCTCCAAGTCCTGAGACAACAAACCACTCTCGCCCTTGGATTATACGAGTCGGAGGAACTGCGTGAGCCAGACGGTGAATGGAGGAGATGGTGCAATGGAGACAAATCGAAATGGGCGGAAAAAATAAACCTGATAAAGGACCGGTTTTGTCTTGTTCCCCGGGAAGATCCATCTTTCCTCGATGGCCTCGATATTGCCGGCGTGCGAGAAGTGTGTGGTAAGGAGCACCCTGAGACAGAAGAAAAATTGGCTGGGGCTTTCTTCAAATTCGCACTTGTAGCAGATGAGGCAGTGCTCAAGGGTATAGCCACTCGTCGGTTCGTTGTCAAAGCCGTTGATTACGACTGGGATCCGTTCTACTCCCGAGGCAGTCCAGGTTGGATCGAACTATTCACAGGTGACTTACTGGCCCTTTGGGAGGTACTTGCCTCTGCGTACTTACGGGATATCAACAAATACATGGAGCTGGTGGTGAAGGATACCGATCACGATGTCTGGTGTGCGCACACGATCATGCCTCCGTTCGGCGATTGTTCTCAGGTTCAAATTGCGAAGGACGACCCATACGATACTCGATTTAGATTCGATACATAGCTATAGTTGAAGTTGAAGGGGCTCGACCATGTAAGCAGACTGACAAATCTGCCAGATAAAGCTACAGAAACCCACTACTCATCAAGTCCCTCCCATTTCCTCATCATCATCGTCGTCTAGAAGAGGCACAGACCAATCCGTCTCAATTCTAAGCCTGTTAACCAATGGAATATGGTGATAAGCAAATGTGTACCCCTCCCTGGCAAGCTCACTTGTGCCGCCCTTGTAAAAGTCCCTGATAATCTTCAGGGTTTCTCGAAGCCATTCTCGGCCCTTTTCGCTTACTGCATCCATCCAGGCGGTGATCCATTCTCTGAAAAACTGGGCTAGGAGGACCCGTTCGCCGTGGTGTTCTTCGTACAGGGCCTCGGCATGGAGGAGCTGCCGCACGATTTGGTTTATAATGTTCTCCAACTTTCCTTTAGGATTGGCGTTGAGCCCCGACTCATCCTCCCTCAAATTCATATACTCAAAGAATGAGAATACTGCGCGAACGCGCGCAAAGACGGGGTCTTCATCTTGTCTTAACCGGGTCTGGATTGTATCGAGGGCGAAGGGGTTTTTCAGAGCCATTAGCTGCACGCAGTTAGTCAATCGTCGCAGTTCCTTGTTCCTTTCTTAGTTACTCACAAGCCCTTTTACCGCGTTGATCTGTGCATCGGTAATGACGAAGTTGTCAACGTTGACCCTGCTGCCCAAAATCTCGAAGAGGCGGTTCCAGATGTTCCCGTCATCAAAGTTCGGGTTCCCTGGAATGACAGGGAAGCCATCGAAGTCTTCTCCTAGTCGGACGATGTCTTCCAAGAATGCGATAGGCATCGGACCAAATTGAGAGGTACCTCCAGTCTCCAGGCTGTCAGAGACCATGTTAGCGGCCAACGTTACCAATAACTCAACAGACAAGGATTAACTTACGTTCCATTAGTCAAGTGGGCCAGAAACTGCTTCAACACACTTTTATCAACAGGATGCTCGGCTAAACAGTAAGATCAGTCAGCGTTGGTCATTGATCTGGCAGGGTGATGAATACTTTGGAAGTCTGGCATGTCTGCATCATACGGGATCTGCATTATTGCAACGTCGAAGCAATCGTATTCGTTCTCGAATGTAACAGCATCCTTTAAGTTCGGGTTGCTAGAGTCCAAACGGCTTGGCGGATCGTGCTAACATTGTAAGCGACTGTCCCATCCTGTTTACCTGTTTTAGAAGTTGCCCTACCGGTTGAACATTGTACTCCAATATTACCTCATCACCATCTGCATCTACCAGGGTTAACTCGTTGGGAACCTGCCGAGCATGAATGGAATGATGTTTGTGCAATCCCAAGTGCGTGGCCCAAGTCGTACCAGATGCGTGACGTACTCGAAGAGCCTCTGGAAGCTCGTTACCGCAATTGCCATTAACATCACAAGAAACACTGCAATTGAAAATGATCTTGCTCCCGTCGCTTTTTAAGCCTTGGATGGCAGCGCTTCTGGCATTGGCCTTCTTGGGGTTGCAGATAAGGTAGCGCGCCATGACCTCGGGATCATCATCCTCCCATTCGGGAGTTGACTTTCTCAAGGTAGCTAAGAAACGATAGACGATGTGCGGATATTCATCCCTCACCTCACCGCTCCATATGTCGGCCATTTCCTCAAGCAAGGGTTTGGCAAGAGTACCAGCAATAATTCTAGCCAAGAGAACCGTCATATCGTTGCTGTTATCGATCTCCTTGACTGCCCTGGAAGCCAGATCCATTGATAGCGAGGCGTTGGACCCTATGCTATCAACCAAGGTTCCACGGCGTAGCAGGATCGCCTCCTCGTCCGGGCAAGTTGGTTTCTTCAACCATGCCTTGACCTGATTCTTGAAAGCATCCAGCTTCGGATTCTCCCATTCTATGACCTCAGAATAGTCGGTTTTGCAGCAATGGGCCATACCACCAACTCCCACAAGAGAGCAAGTGTCAATCTCGGTGTCGATGGCAACTTGGACGCGGTCAGGGGGACAGCCACTGCGACAGAAGCCAGCTGGCTCGGGATCAGGTGCCGGGCCTTGGTCCCTGTACGGTCTGCAGTTCCCAAAGCGGAGATTTTCCTCCCTGGCGTCACAACAGAACTTGCGGAATTGGTTACCGGAAACCGGTAAGCCGAGGGTGTTCTTCAACGCATCACACTTGCCACCTCCTGACCCCGAAACAGACGCGGCCTTAGGTGTTGCCATATTCTTGTTACCAAGAGGATTGGGACAAGCCTCTTGGTCGTTGCAGTTCGGATACTGACCCCATTCGCAAGTGCCATAGACCTTCATAGCATCCACGTCAGTGGTACAGCAGGCCGTTTGGTAGTTGCCTTCTCCATTGCAGTGAATCTGCATAGACCCGATCTCAGTCATGTCATCGGGGCATGTACTGTAGTTGGGGCAATCGCCATTGTTGTGTCCCCACCACCCGCAAATAGGATGCTTTGCTTCAGGGGGACAGCAGAAGGTATGGCCGCCATCACCACCGCAGCCCGTCTCATCGAACATGATCTCCCCATCTCGATGCTTCGGATCAGCTCGATAGACAGGCGACCACCCCTTGCGACATCCCTCCTTGCAACTGGTCCAGCGGCATTGCTCGATGGGAATCTCCTCGCGGTCGTGTGCCTTCTCGTTCCAGTCGATGATACCAGGTGAGACATCTCGTTTCAGCGAGACGGCCAACGCATTATTGAACTTTGCCTCTTTGGTATCATGCGAGATGGCCCAGACCATAACACCACCGAGACACCGAGACTTCGCATAGTCTGTCTTAAGCGGGAATGTATCCTCATCGTCGTACGAGACCCATTGATTGCCCCATTTGGCGATCTTGACAGCTGCCTCCTTGAAAAGCTCAGGCTTGACATTGTGCTTCTTCAAAGTCGTGACGATCTCAGAGTTCAACAGGATACCCTTCTCACGACTGCAATCGCCGGCCTTGCCCGCCGACTTAAACAAACATCCAGGCTTGGTACAGGTCCCACTCTGAACTGAGAAGGCCCGTCCGTAAAAGCCCATGCCGAGGACAACCTTCTTCGAGTTGATGTTGTTCCGCCAGAGGAGATCAAGAGCAAGGTCGATCTCGGTAAGATTGCTGTGGGCGTTGAGAAAAGGTTGCGTGTACTTCTTGCCGTGGTCCCATGCACCATGCAAATCGTATGACCTGAAGCCACTGTTAGTATGGTGACCATGTTGTAAGGATTAAGTACTTGCATGATGTTGAAGAAGTCGACCGTTTTTTCCTGAAAGTAGTTGTTAAAATCAATAGTTAAGCATGGACATGCGACTGCAAACTCACGAGTGCCTTGATGTCAAATTGTTTCAGATACCAATATGATGCAGGTAGTGTAATACTCAGTCCCTTGTCAGATGATGACAACATCTTGTACAGCCTCTGCATGAACTTGGGGAAGTTGGCGTAATCGACATCCCGACCGCCTCGATCTGAATCGACAGGGTATTCCCAGTCTAGATCAAGACCATCAAAGCCATAGGTGCTCATGAAGGACTCAAGAGACCTCATAAATGCCCTTTGATAAGGAAGGGATGCCGCGAGGTCGGAAAAGGTAGAAGCGGTCGCGCCTGGGTCGTTGAACGTCCAACCACCAACTGCAATAAAGACCTTGAGATCTGGATCGAGTCTCTTGAGTTCCATGACTCGTTTGTACATCCGGACATCAGCATCCTTATCTGGCTTGATCTCAAAGGTTGTGGGATCAATGGTGGCAAAGGCGAAGTTGATATGGGTATACAGTCCGATGGGAATCATTTCGGGGGAGAAGGCTTCACAAGGACGCGTTCTCGCCCAACCCTCAAAGTATCCGATGACTCGATCAAGTTCACCATCCTTACCGCAAGACGGCTTCTTGACCTTTTTCGAGCCACAGAATTCCTTGGTGGTCTTGAAGACATTAGTCTCTTATCCAAGTCAAAGTCCATAGAAAAGCCACTTACACCACAATATCCGTGTTTAGAGCAACAGACGTTTAAGGGACATTTTTCACTCTCAGCCCATTTGGCACCAAATCTAGGGTTGCACTCAGATTTTCGATCGCAATCTGATTGACAGTTTGTTCCGCAATCTGTTTCATACTTAGTCGGTCACATTCTTAGCAGCACAAATGTAGTGAACTTACAATCAGGGCCAAAACCACAGTTACCTGACTTGTTACAGCAGCCGTTCTTGCAGCGCTTGGTAGCGCTACATGTAGTCTCGTCTTCTTGTGCTGCTACTGACACGCAAAGGCACAGCAGCAGCAAGCCGAACAACCACATGCGTAGATGCATGTTGGCTGTAGCTTGCCCGAGTGTAAGGCCGAAGTTGAGGTATAGACGATCAGTGGATGGTTAACGTGTATGGAAATGCAATAGTATTTTCTTGGAACAGAATTGAGAAGCTTCGTCCGATGATCGAGGCCACCTTTCAGCTGTAAGGACAATAAGATGGCGAAAGTATATCAGAGCCTTCGTGTCGGAGGTGGTAATTGATGGTCCTTGTCCATAACCGAGCTGAAGATTTCGACACATGTCGCTCCATTTCCCAATCGGTCTCCAAACGCCGAATCAGACCGACTCTCGGACAAGACTAACAGGCATCTCATGCTGTTGGTTGCTAGATGCTTGTGAACGGCCTCTGGCGACGCCTGATTCAGGGTCCGATACCCCCACATTAGGAGTAACCATAAACTAGAGCGGGTCTTCCTCGTTTCACTGCGAACTTGTACACCAATCAGGTCTAAGTACTTCACGAGCAATTGGTTCGGTTGATGAACCGAGCACTAGCTCCGTGGGGCAGAGGGTCTTCAGGCTAGTGACTACAATAAACTAACAACCAACACATTGTTACATACAGAGCGGCGACAAGTCATTTCTTTTCGCTCATTTGGCTTGGCAAAGCAAATGGAAAGGATGCGATGGGACGGACTCTGCATTATCAGAGAATGCCTCGGCATATCCGATTTACTCGAGGTACTGGGGATGTTAGCAGAATGGAACCGAGAGAGAAAAAAACTGTTCATCGTGGATCCACGTAAGGTGTGTTGGTTCTAAGCCTGGCCCATGCAACCCATGGTCCATCGAGTCCCGTGTCATGTCGACTTTTCTCGTTTATCCAACGGCTGTATATACCGACTCATTTACGGGGTTATTTGGATCGCCGCATCAGTCGGACATCTTCAAATACTCTTTCTACTCATCTAGCAGATGTCAGAGGGTAACATCATGGTTTTATTCAGACAACTCGTTGTGCTTGGTCTCTTCTTTGGCGTCGGTGCTTTTCGCATCTATGAAGCGGAGGACCTGGAATCGCACGATTTTCCAGAAGCCTGTGTCAGCGCTCTGTCTGCTGATATCACCTGCGATCCGTATATCCGTTCTTTCATGCAGCCTCGCTACCGCGGCTCACTCAGAAATGTTACTTTGACAGACCAAATCTGCGTTGGAACCTGTTCTGGCTCCCTTCGCAAATGGGTCGACACGGTTTCCAAGGAGTGCGCTGGGGAATCGTTTGGGTCCTCCAATATCGCTCCCACGCGATACGGTGGCAACATCTGGGCCGGTTGGAATGAGACCTGTATCAAGGACCCCAAGACAAAAAGATATTGCAACGGTAAATTTTACCTTCCAAATAATCGTTCGTGGGATTGGTAGCTAATTGATGAACGATAGATATTATCCAAGAATTCTCTAGTCCAAGTGACGATAAGAGCAGACCTCGGGGGGAATTGTGCCACATCTGCTATCAGAGACGTTTTGCTGTAATGCAATCCTCTCAGTATTCTATCTATAACGAGTACTACAAAGATAAGCTTGAGTACATCTACAAAACTTGTGGCCGCTCAGGACCAACTGAGATCTTGCCCCCTCTTAAGCCAAAGGAAAAGGAGGTGGACTTTTGCTTAAGTGGGAATTACTACACCTCCAAAAAGGGAGATACCTGCGAGTCTATTTCCAAAGAAGCAGGCGTTTCCGGTGCCCTTCTGTATATGGGCAATCAAGAGGATATGGTCAGTTGCAGCCGGGTTCCAGCAGGCCTAAAGCTGTGTCTTCCTACAGCATGCGATACCTACTACGTCAAGACTGGGGACACTTGCTTTACCATCGAGCAGGATTTGGGTCTTCGCATGGACAGTATCCCCAGGTACAACTCATGGGTCAACCGCGATTGCACCAATCTTCAAAGAGGCACTGACTTCTATGGAAAGACTATCTGCATTTCCCCTCTGGGTTCCAACGCCACCATCCAAGCAGTTAAAAAAGCATCGACGGTCAAGCGCAAGAACAGTAGTGCAAACGGACCAGTAGTATTGCGCACCGATCCTCCGAAGGAGGCAAAGGTGGCTGACGGCACGACCTTGATGTGCGGCGATTGGCACATCGTTACAAAGTCAGACACTTGCACAAGTATCTGTACTGAAAACAACATCTGCGAGGACGATCTTATGCATGCCATCAACCCGTCTCTGACCGACAAAAAATGTGACAAGAGCCTGGTTCCTGGCACGGCTTTGTGTGTTGCGCCTGTCTCTGGGTGGGATTCAACTAAGCAGGAGCTATGAGACACTTTACATTTGAGGGTTATGCTTGTCCAATTATACTCATGGTTACAATACATAGATATAATAATGAGCCTCATCCATAAACTAGATCTATATTCCCTTCGGGCTGATCAATATTTGTTCTGGGTTACTGGGAGAAGCCAGCATTGCGCAGACCGAACTTGCTTCGCACGATATTGACGGTTAAGCTTGATTGCAAATCTCCCATATAACCTCAAGAACTACTTATTGAACATTTTGTTTTTTGATAATCTGATACTGCGAAGGGACTACTTGCTCCACCGAACCGCCAAGTATCTAGGGTAGGTCAAGTTGTCAGACGATGTCCCCAATTGCTTCAATTATTTTTTCTTCCTTTGCCAAGCCGATAATACAAAACGAACTGACGTACTGGCATGTTTAGTGTTAACAGTTAATAAGTAGTACTGTTAAAATTCTCGATGTGCAACGCCATGTTCTTGTCGAACATCACGTGATATCTTTTTTCTTGTCAGTCGGTACGTACTGCCTAGTAAAGAGTTCACAGTGGGACCAGTAGCAATTCGGATCCGACTCACTTAATCATACAAAGTAGGTATCACAAAGAATACCGAAACGCCACTTTCACTTTCTTCCTTCCGATTAGGTCCCTAAATTCCGTTGGCTCGAGTTCCCCACAAAGGTCCTTTTGTGTGTCCGACAGCCTCATTCACCGACCAACAAACAGTGCTCGTCAATGTTAGTGGATTGATTGGTGGGCTTATACCTAATCTGTAAGGTCGTACGAGGAGCCACTATGGTGTTTTCACGACTCAGATAGGTATCACAATTGTGTAAAATTCTTTGCTGGAGCCGCACGGCTTGGCCTACAGGGATCCCAATCGCTGGGCGTGAATCATTACTCAGTGACAGGGGGCTGATTACCGAGGCTGCAAGGGGCCAATGGGCCCACCAGATGTAGGTACGAACCAACGTGCATGAGATTATCCACTAAATGTTTTCACAACATTTGAGCGGCCGCGGCGGATCATAGAAGTGCAGTGAAAATAAGATTCCAAGACCCAACCGAGTCATGTTAGGCCAAAACGTCTGTGTGCTCACCGCTCGAGGTCTTGTTGGTTGTACAACGTACCATCAGAACTGCGCAGCGGAACTATTACGAAAGTTACAATCCACGCGATGCCCCCCTGTAATGCTGTTGGTTCGTGATGCTAAGCCGGCACATCCTATCCTACCAGCCTTGGCAATTTTATGCCGACAGACTTCCATGACAGGATGAACCGACGGAGGATAGTCCGAATTGACGAGTGACGAAGTGTACGATCAGGCCGGCTGAATTGAGAAAATTGCGTTCAATAAATGAACATGTGCGTCGGGCCTTTTAAATTTCAATAGATTATATCAAGCTTGTTACACAGGCCTGGACATCATCTCCGACCTCTCGACCATTGTCGGTATTTCTGGTTACCATGCTTCTCTCCCACGTATTTGTTCAGACGCTGCTCGCTGTCACAGCAGGAGCTGTTCGGGGACGAAGGATCCGTCGACAGAATGGACCAACAGACCCGGGTATCCCTTCAGACTGTACATACTGGGAAACATCGGAGAACGAAGACCAAGATTGTGCTTACTTGGAAGATTATTGGGAGCTAGACCACGAAACATTTGTCGAATATGTAAGTTACTGCAACGCATCTGATTGTGTTTTGCTAACTCTGTCAGAACCCCACTGTGAAGAGTGACTGCAGTGGTATTCAGATTGGGCATGCATACTGTGTTGAGGTCAACAATGGACTTCCTCGTGATGAAGAACCCCCCAAAGTCACCACGACTAAGAAGACCACCCCTGAACCGACACAGGATCCCAAGCCCAGCCCCACCCAGGAAGGCTTGATTGAGAGCTGCACTTCCTTCTACAAAGCCAAGAAGGGAGATACCTGTCCCAAGATTATCGCGGAGTACAAGACCTTTGACGTGGACACATTCATCGAGTGGAATCCCGCTGTTGAATCTGACTGTAGTGGCATCTGGGCCAACACCTGGTATTGTGTTGGTGTTCCTGGTACCCCAACCAGTCCTCCAACCAAGACAGCTGCAACCTCAACTAAGCCTACAGGGCCTGCGAAGCCTAGTACTACCCAAGACGGACTCATTGACAGCTGTACCTCGTTCCATCAAGCTGCCAAGGGTGAAACGTGCCCGAAGATCTTATCTACCTACGGTATGCCTCACTTCTTTCTCTAACAGGACTTCGCTAACCACAGTCGCATTCCCAGGAACATTCGACTTCGATACATTTTTGCAGTGGAATCCAGCTGTTGGAGATGACTGTAGTGGTATATGGGCCGGATACTACTACTGCGTTGGTGTTCCTGGAACCCCGACGGCCGCACCAACGAAAACCATGATTACCAGCACTACACCCAAGCCTACGGGTCCTTCCAAGCCCAGTACCACGCAGGAGGGTCTCATCGACACTTGTGTGTCATTCCACCAGGCCGGAAAAGGTGAGACCTGTGCCAAGATCGTGTCCAATTTCGGTACTTTTGACTCCGACACCTTTTTCGAGTGGAATCCTGCTGTTGGCAAAGATTGCGACGGCATCTGGGCTGGCTACTACTATTGTGTTGGTGTCCCTGGTACGCCTACCGCGAAACCTTCCGCAACATCTCCAAAACCTACAGCTACTGGAGGTGTTCAGACCCCGTCTCCCATTCAAGAAGGGCTTGCCAAGAACTGTAACAAATTCCACCAGATCACTTCTACCACCACCTGCGCATCGATTGAGCGCTATTACAATCTGCCTCTTGACCAATTCGTTGCTTGGAATCCTGCTGTTGAGGAAAGCTGTTCTGGTTTATGGGTTGGCTATTGGGTGTGTGTCAGCGTTGAGGGCTACAAACCTACGACGACGACAGCAGCCGCAGCCACCACGACCAAGCCTGCGAATGGCATCTCAACACCATCGCCTATTCAAGGTAACATGGTCAAGAACTGCGAGAAGTTCCACCAGATCCAGTCTACTACAACTTGTACTTCCATTGAGAACTACTACAACCTCCCGTTTGACACCTTTTACTCCTGGAACCCTGCTGTCGGTAGCAAATGCACATCTCTACTAACAGGCTATTGGGTGTGTGTTGGTACTGTTGGATGGAAGCCTCCTACCAAGACCACCACGAAGGCTGCCACGCCTACCAAGGCACCGTCAAACGGGATCAGCACCCCTTCGCCAATCCAACCCAACATGGTTGGGAATTGTAATAAGTTCCATATGGTTGCGAAGACCACTACCTGTTCATCGATCGAGAACTACTATTCGATCTCTCTAGTAGACTTTGGCAAGTGGAACCCTGCCGTCGGTGCTAACTGCAATGGCCTTTGGGCGGGATACAATGTTTGCGTCGGTGTTATCGGCGGCACTCCTACCCAGCCCAGTAACGGTGTCAAGACGCCTTCGCCAGTTCAACCTAAGATGATAAGCAACTGTAAGAAGTTTCACAAGGTAGCTTCTACCACGACCTGCGGCTCGATTCAGAAGTATTATAAGATTACCATGGCACAGCTGGCGAAATGGAATCCAACGGTTGGAAGTGGATGTGAGAAACTTTGGGTTGATTACTGGGTCTGTGTTGGTGTGTAAATAGTCGAAATATATACAGATTAACATATAACCTCCTGTTATGCATATCAAACTCCTGTTTGCAGTAACTATTAAACGCTGTAATTCGATGCCGCAGTTTAAATATTAAGTTGCGGGCTGATTGCCATCCCTACTACAATGAGTCTACTCTCTTCGGCTCGGAGCACTCGTTAATTTCACTCGTTCTTATTCTCATAACTCTAAAGGAACATGTATCACACTCTCTCATATTCAAATCCCCATTCACAACTCATCTCTACCCTGCCATCGACCAATAGTCTTCACTCCCACTCTCGATCAACTTGAACCACGTTCTCTGACCCTCATAGTGAACACGCCGTCGGACCTCGGAGCAATCGCCCGTACCATAAAGATCCACACTACCCGGCCAAACGTACTCGTCAAGATCCTTCTCAGGTCCATCGAATCGTACAATGCTAAGCAGACGGCTTTCATGTCTCAAGATAGAGTGCCAAAAATCAAGTAAATAGCCAGTCGGTATGCGCATCCAGCCCCAGTAGTTGTGACTTTCTGTCCACTCGTATGAAACCACCTTGATGATGTACTCTCCCTTTTCCATGTCGTCAAATACTGCTTTATCGGCTAGCAGGACGTAACGAGATAGGAAACCGGCCATGCCTTGCTCGGTTTCGGGTGGGTCGCGGTGGCAGACTTCCCGTATCCCACGAACATCCAGCCCCTCCAGTGATGGGTCCTCTCGAGTGTCGAGATAAAACAGGTCATCCAATTTCTTCAAATAGCCCAAGTATTCTTCTCGACTCTTGCAATAATCCGTCGCCAAAGGGTGATCTGCCTTTTGCCAAAGGACTTCATCTTCCCATTCTTGATCACGGAAGTAGCCGAGCGCCAGAGTCATCTGTCGATTCAAACAGTCAAGGAGAACCTCCCACTGCTTGTCGGATTGTGGACTGTAGTGCGTTCGGTAGATGGTGAAACCCCAGTACATGTAGCATTTGACTCTGCTGGGAGTCGGCTGCATACGTAGCGGGGGAGGTACGTCTAGCATATCGAGCATTTCGTAAGGTCTGACCATGATTGGCTGCGAGAGGCTGTTGGTGACTAGATAGAATGCGGAATTGAAAGAGATGCGGGAGAAAAGAGAATACCGAAAGATCATTTTCTAAACAAACAATGGTTTCTCGTAGAAACTTATAGTGCTTAAATGGCAGATGGCGTGGCTTCCATGATTTGCCGAGGTTAATATCTCACGCTCCATGTGTTGGTTGTGGTGAAAAGGCATATTGGTTTAATAACCCCTGCTCTGTGTAGAGGCGTGAAAACATCAGATCAGAAGCGTGAGTATCATTGACCCATGCATTGCTGCCTGCCATTTCGTCCCCACCCTCCCCACGTTTTTTTACTTCGCTGGGTAGACTGAGCAACATGGACCAGCCTTCATTAGGAAGCTTCGTTTCGAGGAGTCTTGAGAGAAGGCGGTATCTTGAAAGATTTAATCACATTCATGCCCACGATTGAACAACCAATGCGGATTGTATCTATCGCCTTACTGAGACTTGACCTACTGGAGGTCGCTATTGGTGATGATTTAGAGAGAAAATCTATCCTAGCCCTGATGTTCAGAGATACCCTTCTATGCCCTTATGTTAGAAGTAGTGGGTCTTCGGTAGCTCTCAGGATATCTTCCCAGTCTGCCCTTTTTCCGTCCAAGACGTCTTGCACTTGACGTCCAACCCACAACTCCTCGAGCACCTGGAGCGCTCGTGAAATATTCCGAAACCTTCGCTTCTTATAGGAGCTTTCTAGTCTCCTCCAAACCAAGTCAATCTGCTCTTGATAGATGACTTCACCGCCCAATATAAATAATGGAAATAGAAGAGGAGATTCAGACACATCATTCTCAGGTACAGACTTGATATAATCCAGCGCGCTCGCCACGACGGTTTGGATATTGCCTTCTAACGTCTCCAAAGACATATTGTAACCTAGCCATGTCTCATTGTGCGTTTCCAAGTGCTTGCGCATCTTCCGATAGAGAAGGATGAGCGCAGCTCCGCGGTAGACATAGGCAACAGCTTCCAGGGTGGAAGACGTACCAGCAGGACATCGCCAGACTTGGAGGTCATGCTCAATATTGAGATGATTTCTGGAATTCTGAAGATGCGTCACAAGATCCACAGGATCGAGGCTCAAGCACGTAATCTCAGCTACGAAACCCAGCAGCTGAGTGGCAACACCAAGATAGGTATCAAACTCATCGGTGATACCATTGAGATAGTCTGGATCGAGCAAGGGCTGGGTACCCAACGTGACACTTCCGATGATATCGTGATATGCAAAGTTGCGAAGAATCCACCGTCCTTCCGAAGTCAACCTTAAGGCTTCAGCACCTTGTAGAGTTGATCCACGTGCATCGCTCCGTGCGCAAGCGATGAGATGCTTTGCACCGATAAGGTGGTTATACCAGCTCTTGTGGCTTCCCAAGCACACCTCGGATGTCAAAAGAATAAGACAAGCAGATAATGCTGTTTCAATGACACCCGAGTTCATAGTTGGCCGGCACACAGCGACTGATAACTCATTCAGGGCTTTAGACCGTGCTGTTAAAGATACAGTTGTATAGCTTGGGTCTGCGTACGACATGTGACCAGACGAATACGCTATCAGAGCCTCGGCTAGCGCCGGCGATTCCATGGCCAAAGGGAGAAAGTCTTTCCGATATTAGTTGCTTATCTGATCGTGACGAGGTTGGAACACACCAGATAAGAATGAGTTGTTATTTAGACTGATACTCAACAGCTCGGAGAGTACTCTGATATAGTGATTCATCGCTTGACGTCTTTTAGGTGGGTTCAAGTCTATCGGTGGCATCGGAGATATTTGTCTAGTCAAGGCGAGAGGTGGAGTATGGGATTGAACCTCAGCCCCTGCCGACTGAGGAACATCAGTTTGAGACAAGGGATCAACTCGACGGGCAGCATCTCGGACACATTCCAGATTGAGTCGGATACAAGCACCACACCTCGGAAACGTGTTTTGCGTGCATTTCTTCCGTCTACCCTTTCAGTCAGCATGATACATCAAAGTCGGCATGTGATCTTTTACCTATACCGACAAGTCAAACAACCTGTCTTGTCATGCTTAGATCCTTTTCTTCTCTTCATTGTAGCGGTCTCCATTATCTGCGATATGGAGTCTTAGTTCGTGATGGGACAATCGAGCGGAGACGGTATTTGAACACGGAAGAATATGAATCCGCGAACTTTACTTCCTGCTCAGTCATTAGTCAGTTTCCGATGGTGTGACGTCAAGTTAGAAGTCTACTTTCAGCTAGTCAGAAATGGCAAGACACAAGTAAGAACTTCAAGCATCGCATATTCACAAACATGTTCAAACAAGCCCCATTCTAACTAATTCATTCATATGCATCTGCTATTTTCCTGGATCCACTACCTATGGAATTTGGATCACGATCTTGCCTGTGTGAGTCGAGCTCCAAAGGTGATCATAAGCCTCCCTGGTTTTATCAAAGGAAAATACACGATCAATAACAGGCCGAATCTCATTCGCTTCAAAGCAATCCAGCATGTCTTTCAACTGCTCCCGAGATCCCACAACAGCACCTCTTACAACACAGAGACGATCCAAGGCCAGGAAGGCTGCATCTGGGCCACGGAGGTTTTTCCCAGCGCCCAATGGATCAGGGTTGGTAATATGACCAATGCAGTTAATCTGCCCGTTAAAGCCGATGGCGTCAAATGACGCTTGGAGTGTGAGTGTTCCTCCAACTTCAATGATGTGGTCGACACCCTTGCCGTTGGTGATCTTCATGGCTTCAGCCGCCCAGTCTGGCGTGGTTCTATAATTAATCCCATGCGTTGCACCAAGGTCCTTCGCTTTGGCCAATTTGTCATCGGACGAGGAAGTCACAATCGTTTTGGCTCCAGCAGCATGAGCGATCTGTAGCGCAAAGGTAGACACACCACCGGTACCTTGTAGGAGAACAGTCTGACCTGGTCGAAGAGGAGTCAATCCGTATAATGCATTCCAAGCTGTCAAGGCTGCGCATGGAAGGCATGAGGCTTCTTCGAAAGAAAGATAGTCGGGGATTTTGACAACACCAGTCTTGGGAAAGATGAAGAACTCCCCCAGAAGACCTTGCTGTTCACCTCCAAGCTGGGTAAGGCCGATCTCGCGACTGAGGCGTCCGGCGATATGGTCCTGGGTGAAGTTGGCGAGAACGCGATCACCGACCTTCCACTCCGTCACGCCTTCGCCTATCTCCTCAACAACGCCTTGATAAATATGTCAGGTTCCATGCAAAGGCTTGGTAGACGGAGATACTAACCTGCACCATCACTTCCAGGGACGAGAGCATCGGGTCCAGGAAAAGGATAAGTACCAATGGCTACGATACCATCTCTCCAGTTCAAAGAAACAGCCTTGATTCGGACCAAGATTTGGCCGAGCTTTGGAGATTCTTTTGGGACATCTCGAAGCTGTAAACAGCCAAACCCTTTCTTCTCTGGGAGCCAATACTGTTTGAAGGTAGTAGACATAATTGACGTAGTCCAGTTGTAATATGAATTGTTTTAGATACTTAGGGGCATTCAATTTTAGCTCTGAGAACATTGTCTCATTTATACTTTTCTTCAATCCTAATCAACTCTATGAGATCTTTCCATCAGTAACATTTACAACTTCGTCAAGGGTATCTAGTCTGTGGGCGGCGTTTTTGGCGTATTAGCCCGTCCAATCAAAGCTGGTAATCCGGCGTAATTGGCGTAAGTTGAAGACTCCACCAAGTACGGATAGCTAATACTGTTACGGAGTACCCCAGACTTTGCATGGATACATATCAAGAGAAGAATGGTAACGCTCTCATATTCCTTCAGATCGAAGATATGCCGCAAGGCCCTAATAAGCGGTCTAAACGTCTCAGTTGAGTCTTTCCGATTTACGAACGTGAACAGAATCGGCGAACCAACAGGTGGAGACCCTTTTGTCTGTAACCTATAGGATAATGTTATTCCCACCTATTGGGTCTAAGCTGAGGCTCTGTCTCCACCGCAATTTGAAGTTGTGTTGGTTAAAAGTTCTGAGTCGGGCTACCTTTCTTCTTTCTCATTCTCCACACGAGCCTCTGATTTGACATTCTGACCGTCTCAAAAGCACAACCCTCAAAACCACAGAGGCGTTTATCATCCAGACCCTCGTCACCAAACTTGCCAAGATGTCTGACGTTATAAGCCAGATGATGGATCATATTTGGGATACCCCGGGGCAGTACCGTAAATGGGGCTTTAGCATTTATCGCACTTATTACGGCAAAGAATCCGATGAGCATTGGCAATCCCTTCTTTACTCTCTGCGGCATCAGACCAAACTTGCATTTGGTAGATACGAAGATAAGGAAACAAATCAAGATGATCGCCGAACGGTCCAGGAGTTGTTTCACCTTGATGTCCGAGAAGACGCGTCGGCGCTGGATGGACTCGATGTCCGTGGCCTCCGAGAATTTTGCAAAGCCGAGCATTTCAAAGCGACCAAAGTGATAATGAGAGCCAACGGCGAGAGACGTGTGAGCACGAGACCTCCTGAGGATCATGCCATGGCAGACTTCCTCTTCAATTTTGTGCTGCTAGCCGATGAGGTTGTCTTGAAGGACCTAGCGAAAGGTGAATATATTGTCAAGGCTGTTTCGCTACTATGGGACGGCGAGTCGGGATGGGGATGGATGAGAATCCCAACAGGCTATCTGCTGGACTTGTGGACGTTCCTTATGTGGAATGATGACAGGACGGAACGTTGTCTTCTTTTCCGCGGATCCGAAGAGGACCTCGAGAGTCATATCTGGGCTGGAGATTGTGTACTTCACTGGACTGGACAATGTTCTGAGATCCGTCAACGGCGGCACTATAGTACCCAGAAGGAATATGACTATGGGATCAAGTCAACGCCGGCTTCCATAAAGCCATCTGATGGTCTCCAACATCGTTATTTTGTGAGATATCCATTGCGGAGATCTTCAAAGGTGTCACCGTCAAACGCCAAGTAGTCGGCTTCAGGGTGAATAGAACTGCTCACACGCTTGACTCTGTTCCCGGATGGGAACACGAAAGTACCTAAGAAGAATAAAGTTACGCAGATGAACAAAAAACGGTTCTCTGGACGCGATTTGTTCTTAGTTTCAAATAGTTTGCTCAATCTCTTGGATGCAGTATCGAGGATTTGGGGCCAGCACCGCGTGCTTTGCCGAGGGAGAAAACAGCGATGATGGGTTAACTACCCTTGCTAGCGCCTTGAAACTGGAGCTTTTTAGCAACACACCGTAACATGGAGGTGGGCCTAGTCAGGGACAAGACGACTCGTGCTGCGGAGATTGCTGCCTGGTTTCGCTAGGACCAACAGGCCATGCTCCATTCGTACAAATAAAACCACTGGTCCTGGCAAGAGACCAACTACCAACACAGAATTACGCCGCGGGAGATAATCATAGCTCGTCCCTTGCTACCGACGCTTCTCATAGCGGCTATTCGTAACAATGGTCGTCATTCAACGCCTCATCCCCTTGCTGAGTCTGTACCTCGGTAGCAGTGCCGCCTTCCGCCTCTACAATGCTGAAGATCTCGAACGCAAACACGTCGGCGATCCCTGCGTGAAGGCAATGTCTGCAGACATCGATTGTCCTGTGGATGTACGCGACTTCAAACAGGGCGGCTATTACGCATCACTTGGCAACGTAACCCTGACCGATGAGATATGTACGGCCACTTGCTCTGCATCGCTGAAAGCTTGGTTCGATACAGTTGTCAGTGCTTGCGCAAACGACAAAAAGGTAGATGATGTGCCTCAATACTACGGAGGCTACACCTGGGCCGGCTGGAACGAGACTTGTGACAAAGATCCCAAAACCCAGAGATACTGCAACGGTACGTTTTACTCATTGATCGATGAGGCAAGAGACTGACCCAATCATTTTTGCCTATCAGACATCTTAGAGGACACTGAGGACCTGGAATATGAAGAGAAGCTCTGTCTTGATTGCAACCGCCGCAAACTAGAAATGATGCAGTCCTCCTCGTACTCTGTCTACGATAGCTCCTACCGGTCCAAACTGGTGGAGGTGTACGAGAAATGCGGCGGCTCCGGTCCAACGGATATCCCGCTAGGGCCCTGGGACGCGGAACGAGGAAGGTTCTGCTCTTCGAAGAAATGGCACACGACCAAAGGAAACGAAACGTGTGACTCGGTCGCCAAGGCTCACCCAGGTGTCGCTGGTCATACGCTATATAAGTTCAACGAAAACTACATAGCTGACTGTCGCAAGCTACGTGCAGGTATCAAGCTGTGTCTGCCCGAGATATGTCCTGTCCACGTGGTCCAGCCGGGCGACACCTGCGAATCCATTGAGGAGGAACACGATCTTGAAACTGGCCGCGCTCGGGACTTCAATTGGTGGATCAAGTCTGATTGCAGCGACCTGCAAGAAGCTACTGACCTTTACGGCAAGCCCATCTGTATTGGAGCCTATCCCCAAGAGACTTATGGTCCCCCGATCAAGTTCAGCAGCGCGAACGGTCCTCCAATTCCACAGCTGATAATGGATGACGATGATGATGATGAATAATTGTCATCTTCTGACATTGCCCAAAACCCGTAGATAGTTATCCATAACATTGATAGGAGTGACGGGTTCATGAACTGAAGGGGTTTTACACGCAGAGTGATTTAGATAATACACAATATCTATTAGACCATTTCTTATAGACTCGAAGTTAGTCAATGCTTAACTTCTCAAGAGAGCATATCCGAACCCAAAAATAGAACACGGAACGCTCAATTTTACAGCGGAGTTCTCCCGGCTGAGAGTTCTGCATGGCTCATCATGGTAAATCACGATTCGCTACAGCGGTTACAGCGGCCCAGATGCCAAGATGCCAAGAAAACATGCGTAAGTTTTGCTCAAAATTCACGGTCATGTGTTGGTCCTCAGGGTTTTACGTATGAGAATGCAGAACCAACATCCTTGGCACGTAGCATTCCGAGCTGTTGGCTCCAGACTGCAGGTCAGTCTCCACTGCGATGTAACGCTGTGTTGGTTAAAAGTTCCGAGCCGGCCACACTAGACATGGTTCTTTGACTAGGGTATGGTAACTTATGCACTTATCGAGTCAGTTCCAACCTGATTATGGGCTAACGTGAACTTCTTCACGCTGCTTGTCAGAAGACGTGAGCCGGGGAACGAAATACGAGATACTTCTTCCAGCGACCAGACAATTTTGTCTTCCCCAATCTGTTAAAACATAACATACATATTCTCTCTACCATAATGACAACGCAGATCACAAATCTGAGAGCACCGACCCGTCTCTTCATTAGCTAAATCCCCAGCCCAGATGTAAGTATCGAGGTCTTCCTCAGGTCCATGAAAATGCAATGCGTTTTCTGTATCAGTCCTATAGCGCAAGAGTTGTTGCCAAAGCTCTATCAAATAACCAGTTGGCAGCCTTACCCACCCCCACCCCGGTTGTCCATCCCACGACAGTGAAACGGCCTTGACCACGAATATTCCTTTGTTTATGTCTTCCAGCACTGATTTATCGGCCAGCAAAACGAAGTGAAAGAGACAATCTGAGTAAGCTGTATAGATACCAAACTGATGGTTGTTGCAAAACTTGCGAAGCCCCCTGACGTCGAGTCCTTCTAGAGTGGCAGGATCTTCGTAAGCGTTGAGATGGAAAAGTCCTTTGAGCTTTTGTACGTCATTCTGATCTTCGTCATCAAAAGCTCCAAGTCCTAGCCTGGTCTGTTGCTTCAACGAATAAAGTAGTTCGTTCCAGCTTGCGTCAGAGCCGGGACCATACTATGTGCGATAAATAAGGTATCCCCAAGGGCGGAAAAAATAAGCATTGGCGGGATTCTTTCTGCCTCCTGGTTCTGATTTGGTCTCCTGTCTAGGGCAGTAGGTAAATTGTATGGTCTTTTCGATGATGTCCGACATATCTAAGGGTCTAGCGTAAGATAAATGTATCAGACTTGTAGTAGGGGAGACGCTGACTGAGCTAGTTGCGCTACGTTCGTATTGTTGGTTTGAACTTTACACCTTGAAAACCTTCAGAACATCAAATAGCATAAAATAGAAAAGAAACAAGTTGAAATTGCAAGAAAGGAGTACCGCGCGGACTTCGCTTAAGCTACTTTGCTGCTTGTTTCAATATGCACCTTCTGGTAACCCCATTTAATACATATTCTTATGGATTACCCTGTATATTGAGATGGGATAATTTTTTGATTTCTCAAATCGTCTTGGGAGCCCTAACCCAATACCCAAGTGCTAACTTATACTGCGCCTTGGGCCTCTTCAGAAGCATGTTTCTTTCTTCGTTGTGTTGCTGATAGTTGTACGTAACGTAGAGGCCCATCGTCATCCGAGTTATACGGAAGTCCTAAGCTCGATTTACAGCTCAATACAAACCCCGTACCCGGTCCACAAGGCCTCACAACCACCAGCGACTGCTGGGTTCCTTCTAGCTAGCTGAGATATAGTAATCTTCCAATACTTATATCGACTTACATGTCGTTGTACTAGCCACCTGGTGAGATTTCTTCACGTTACTTACCATATTCTCCTGGATTGGTGATCCACGGTAGTAGTAGCCGTGGATAGACAAGATCTTGGCGCATTTTCCGCCCTTCCCAGCTTGAGGAAATGGGGTGTAGCTCTCACTTGACCCTTCTTAGTAGCGCTAGGCTTTAGAGCTCCTGTTGGCTGCGTTGCAGTCGCAGTTATCTTCGGCGGGGCACTTGTTGGGTTCGGGAACGCCTACACGGTACCATTTGTTGGTCCAGATGCCACCACAGCAATCTTCCACAGCGGGAACCCAGTTCTTTTCACTGCCTTTCCTCTCACCGCTAAATCATATGGTACACGTTTTGGTTAGGGTACAAGAGGGTTGGTGGGCGAACCTCAGAACAAGCGCCTGTATCATAAAGGGCCATATCGCCTGGCCAAATGTGATAGTCGAGCTCACTCTCCGGTCCTCTGAAGCTCAGTGCGCGCTCAGTGTGATCATCATTGAACATAAGAATCATCCACAAATCGAGCAGATACCCGGTAGGGATCCTCATCCAGCCGAATGCGGACAATCCCTCTCTCCAACGCATTGAAACGGCTTTAACGATAAATTCGCCGCCTGCTATATCTCTCAAAACTGATTCGTCGGCAAGTAGAACGAAGTCAAAGACGTATTCGGCCATTCCTTCATCCTCGGGCGGCCAAAAGGTTGTCTTGATATGTCGCCACCCTTGATCGTCGATGTGGATCAGCTTGTCCTTTTCATCGTTGCAGTATTTTCGGAAGCCTCGAACGTCAAGACCATCGAGGACAGAGGCATCTTCACGAACGTCGAGGCGGAACAAGTCTTTAAGTCGCTGTACGTCGTCTTGGTTTGTGTCCTTCCTGCCTTCAAACCTTCCAAATGCCAGCTTAGTTTGGTGCCTCAAAGAATGCAGAAGCATTTGCCAAGCCTCATCAGACTCTTCGCCGTAGTAGGTCCGGTAGACTGTGAAACCCCATTTAAGCCAGTTGTTTAGGTTCTTTTTGCCTCCAGGCTCTTTCTTGAACTTGCGCGGGGGCGGCCAGATGTAGCCGACCATGTTTTCAATAAGGTCACCCATTTTCAGAAGATTTGGTACGGAAATAGGACTTGTGACAGACGTGGAATATCTTAAGGTTGAAAGGGTTCAAAGAATGGGCCTCTGTGGAGGTAAGGAAAGAAAGCGAAGTGAGCTTGGCAAGGGTGCAACCAACAGATATTATGCACCGCACGGCCTTCGCGTAAACTGTTGTTCCTTTTAGTGGAATGTTGCACAGGCATCGAATAAGAGTAACGAACTAACTGGGTCTCCATTAATTATTTTGCGGTAGCGCTGCAACCTACTTCTTGCTTGTTATTTATACTGATACCTGAATTGACTGGTGTTGACAGTGAATTAGGCCAAGACTTTTTTCGTCCGAGCCCAGACCGTAGTATGTGCGTAACATAGGTTAGCACCAACGGCGATAAAGATGGGGATTGGCAGGATCCTTCCTACCTCCGGGTCCCAATTTGGTCACTTACTCAGGGCAGTAGGCAAAGTGTAGGATCTTTTTAATTATATCGGAAATTGTTGAGGCTTAGCGTAGGATAAATGCTGTATCTGCAGTATCAAAAAAGAGGCCCTCAAAGCTAGTTGGGCTATGGTAGGACAAAGGAGAAAGAAAACAAGTCAAAAGTGTTTACACAGAGTTGTCTTCAACTACTCTACTGTATATTTTAATATGCAGTCTCGTTATAACGCTGAGCAATGGATATTCTTATTAATCGCTCGCAGTATATTTACCCCATCGGTGATTGCTTGTATTTTCGAACTCCATGTTAGTCATCCTCCTTGACATATCCTGATGCAAATGCATCTTTTTCTTGATCTTCTGTAGAAGCGTCTTCCTTCCTTCGTTGCGTCGCTGATCGTGGTACGTAACGTAGAGGCCCATCGTCTTCCGAGGAGTCATCCGAGGCGTCAAAGCAGAACAGTGACGAATCTGAAGATCCCTCTTCATCACACCGCTCGGTGGGTGGAGCGCGCCGTTTGCTAAGTTACGTTAGCTATATCTTTTGGTCCGTCTTCAAATAGTCATTGTTGGAGGGGATTGAAGCTAGTTGACCTGGTTACACCAATGTAAGATAGAAGAGAGGTAACAAGTCAAAAAGCTAGTTGTGGTTTCTGAACAGGCCTTTCACTTCAACCATTCCACAGTCTTCTTGATGGCTCGACCGATTTATCTTGTTACTTACCGCCACAAATCCTCATGGTATGTCTGGCCGTCGTAATGTGGGAACTTTCGAACCTCAGAATATCCCGCAGTCCAAATACAGCGATTATCATCACCAGGCCAGATCCAGTAATGGAGCTCTTCCTCAGAGCCAGAGAAACTCAGGGCGTTTTCTGGCCTGCTTGGCCAATCACAAAGCAGAAACCACAGATCTAATAGATAGCCTGTCGGGATCCGCATCCAGCCCCCTGTCCAACCGGCTTCCCCCAACAACTCCAACGAGACAGCTTTGACAACAAACAAGCCATTTGCAACGTCTTTCAAAGTTGCCTCGTCCGCGAGTAGCACAAAGTGGTGGATGCAGTCTGCCATGGCTTCGGTTTCCCAGGGTCTTGTTGTCAATCGGCGTCTTTTGCCTGGTATCTGTACCACAGCTTGCTTCATCTTGAGCGATTCAGCACTCCAGAAGTCCCGAACACCTTGAACGTCGAGGCCTTCAAATTTTGAAGGGTCCTCAAGACCTTCAATCGTGAAGAGGTTCCTCAGTTGTTGAACGTCGTCTTGGGCAACAGGCACGTCATCGTCGTCAACACCCTCTTCTCCAAAGCCGCTCAATGCCAACTTGGTCTGATGTTCTAGAGAGTACAACAGCATTGCCCAAGCTTCATCAGAGCCCTTATCGTAGTATGTCCGGTAGACTGTATAGCCCCATTTGCGGCAGCGGTAGAGGTTGTCGGGGTTCTTCCTCCCTCCAGGATATCGCTTAGCGTCAAGGTCAGGCCTATAGCAGTTTTCAATCATTTCTTCGATATGGTCAGCCATTCTCACGGAGGTTTGATTGTGGCGAGACTGCGTTCGTGATGGAAGTGGAGTGAAAAGTGGACGAGTGTTGAAAGAGAGAGAAAAGGATAAGTCTGACGGCGCCGTAACCAACAGACGTTTTACATGCACCGCACGGCCCTCGCGTAAACTATTATTCCTCTTACTAGAATATTACACCAAAAATAAACAAAAGCGATAAATTGAGTCTCAATTATCATCTTGTAGCATGTTTGAAATCTCGATCTGTAACACTGATAGCTCACTTATCTCTAATTGAGAATAAATTCCAAGCCAGAATTTGTTCCGGTGACTCTCACGAGAGACATCTGAAACTTTGGTTGTCGTAGGGATGCGGTCCATCCCGAATCTCAGAGTAAAGCCCAGTCATATCGCAGGACATGTCTCCAGCCCAGATGAGATTTTCAAGCTCTTCCTCATCTCCATCGAAGCTCAAGGCATGTTCAGTGCGGAGGTCGTTGAGCATTAGGTGATGCCACAACTCTAGCAGGTAGCCCGTGGGAATCCTCATCCAGCCCCACGTCGGGTCAAAGTCACCGTCCTTCCACTTGAACGACACAGCTTTAACGATGAATTCGCCTCGTGCAACATCCTTCAAGACTGCCTCATCGGCAAGGAGAACGTAATCAAACTCCCAGTCTGCCATTCCTTGAGTCTCTCTGGGTCTTGTAGTCTTGAATCTTCTTCTGTGTGCGGTCTTGATGGTCTCTATTTCGCTGGCTATTTCAGCCCTGCAGAACTCTCGGAGGCCTCGAACGTCAAGCCCTTCGAGTGAAGGATCCTCTCGGACTTCGAGACTGAATAATTCCTTCAGTCGTTGGATGTCGTCTGAGTTTACGTCATGTTCAACCTCCGCTCCCTCTGCGTAGGCGCCAAAGGCTAATTTGGTCTGGTGTCGAAGAGAGTACAGGAGCATTTGCCAAGCTTCTTCAGACTCCTCGCCGTAGTAGGTCCGATAGATTGTAAATCCCCATTTGTGCTGCTTCGGTCCTGTCAACTTTATCACATTACTCCGTGTAGGACGATGGGTATTCAGGATCATTTCTTCAATCAAGCTCATGTCGAGGCTTTTAATGTGAAAGTTCGGTTTGCGATGGATGGATTCTTCTGCGAAATTAAAAATGGGTCAATAAAGTGAAAATGAGAAAGGAGTGAGTCAACCAACAGATTTTATGCATAGCACGGTCTTCAGGGTTCGCGTAATGACTAATCGTGTTATTAGAATATTGCATTGGAGACACAGTCTAGACATTGCACCTGTTTACACAAAAACCAATTGCACCGTCGTGTATTTGTTTACCTAAGAATGAGGCAAAGTGAAACAAATACCCGAAAGAGCCTTAAGGCTAGTCTTTTTACAAACATCACATATATATAGGTATAGCGAACTGATTTCTACTTATGTGTAATAAAGGAGCTCAATTGAGCAGTGTCTTGACTCAGTTGATACATGAAGTTGTATTAACGATTAGTTGTCGCGAGTCTAGGGTGAGTTTTAGAAGAAGCGGGAGCTGTGCTCTATGATGCTTAATTTGGTCGAGACTGTTATCCAATAAGATCAGGCCGCGTGGCCTAATGGCTAAGGCGCTAGATTTCGGTTCACCAAAATCAAATTCTCTAGAGATTGCAGGTTCGACTCCTGCCGTGGTCGATTGACATTTCTTTTTGTATTTTTGTCTATTTCTCCACACGATAAACTGTTGAACTGGACCTTCCCTACATTTTGCCTTCTGTCAATCAGTGCTTGTTAAAATATACATGTAATTGCAACTAGTCTGAACATCACGGGGTAAGAGATCGCAATTACTAGGCAAATACTGCCATTCAATTATTGTTATTGTTCATTCATTATACTATTCGTATGACCAGAGCTTCATTGAGCTATTGCGTAAACCATATTCCATCATTCCAATCAATCAAGTAGTGAAAGGGTTGTAGTCAACACCAAGACGATCAGCCTCAGACCTAATCTTCTTGTTCTTCCTCGTCAAGAACCACTTGATGGTAGACGCGAGTGTAATACCGAGACCGGCGAAGACGATTTGCAGGATCATAGCCATGGTGTATCGAGGCTGATCCTTGTCAGGGAAGAAGTAAGGCGAGATGACATTACCCAAGTGTCCAAAGATGTTGACGATGGCACCAGCGGCAGCTCGCTTCTCGGGTGTCTGACTCATAGTGGAGACGGCCCATGTGTACTGGAGAGTGTTGGCGGAGAAACATCCTGCTGCGTAGAGGAAGGTCATGGCGTAGCGGACAGCTGCGTTACCAGTTGCGACAGTGACGATGAAACCAGCGACGGAGCATGAGAGGGGGATGATGATGTGGAGACCTCGCTCCTGACGACGGTCAGAGTCCCAGGATACATAGAAGGTGCATAGAGTACCGAAGACGTAGGGAGGAGCGGTCATGAGCAGGGATGTAACATCATTACCGAAGCCGAGTCCGCTGACGATGGTGGGGAAGAAGTTGTTGAAGCCGTAAGACGAGGTGATGAAGATGTTCATGAACAAGAACATGTACAGCTTGATATCGATCACAGCCAGCTTGAGACCAACCCAGACAGTCGACTTCTCGTGAATCTCGACACGATCATCGAGGATTCGCGCAGCAGCGACCTTGCGCATGTCTTCGGTCATGTATCGCATAGCTCCACCGTGGAGAGAGTCAGGGTAGTTGGGCAGAGTGAAGTAAGCAGTGATGGCAAAGAAGGCACTAAGAGCACCCTCAAGGATGAAAAGCCATTGCCAGCCTGCAAGACCCATAGGACCATCAAGACCGCTAAAGACACCGGCGGCGATGAGACCTGAGAAGGCCTGAGCGAGAACGAGACCAGAGTATAGGAGGGCGACACGGAGAGCGAACTCGCGACGGGTGTACCAGCAGGACATGAGGAAGACAGCCTAGACAAGTTAGTATGATGATGAGAATTGGAGCAGAATGAATGACTTACACCAGGGAAGAGAGGAGCCTCGACGATACCAAGAATGAACTGCACACCCCAAAGAGCACCAGCACTCTTGCAAAGCGCAGTCATAGCCGAAATGGTAGACCAGATGAAAGCAGCAGCAGGAAGATAGATCGAGGGTCGCACTCGGGTGATCAACATGTTGGAGGGCAACTGCGCAAGCATGTAACCAACAGTCAAAATGGCCACAGCAGTCTGGTAATCTCCATCCTTGAGGTTAAGATCCTGATTGAAGGTGTTGAGACGCGCCTGCGCAATGTTGGTACGGTTGAGGTAGTTGAACATGTACAGGATCCATAGCTGTGGCAACATCCACATATCCAGAGCCCGAACAATCTTCTTCTCGAGCTCCGGGGCATTGGGAAGACCGAGAGCTGCCACGTTGGAGAGCTCAGGGACGACTTCGGGCTTTTCCTGGGCGTAGGAAGCCGTAGCGTCCAGAGGAGCGCCTAAGTCCTTGGCGTCATCTTGAGGTTTTTGGTCTGACATTTTGGTGGCGAGAAAGAGGAAGAGGAGGAGGGAAGAGAGGAGGGACAGAAGAGTGAACCTGTCTGTCTACCTGATCTCACGAGAGAGAAATCTTCTTCTCTTATACCTCTCCACTGACCCCATATTGCACGACAGGGTGTTGCCTCAAGACTGCGGGGAACCTTACTCGCATGCTGGAAAAGACGGTGCCGGTTGTCTTGGCTGTTCTCTCTCGCATGGTTGTGTGTTTACGCAGCCAAGCGAGAGGGAAAAGCCAAGGGATAGCCAAGAGATGAGAAAAAAACAGAAAAAAAAGAGGAGAGGGAAAAAGCCAAGACGTAGGGCCATGGCTTATATTGTGGGGGAAAGTCTGGGCAATGGTCAGCTAATGTACCATTTCCAGCGGAGAAGATTCTGAGACGGTGGATTTTGGGGCAAGGGATTGGGGTAATTGAGTAATAGAAACGACATCTCCGCAGTTACAATAAAGTAATATGTTTCTCATCTCCAGTCGCAAATTTCTACGGCAATAAAAGAGAAAGCTCCAAATCTGCCCCAAGTTAGTAGCCGCGCTAAGCCTTTTAGCAGTGCCAATCCCCCATATTCTCTTCTCGTCATAACGCTCCTTGGCCGAGCTCGTCCCTCTTGGCGAGTTATTTTCCTCCTCTCATGTTTTGCTTGGGTTACCATCCATCGGCGACCACATTAACTGCCGAAAGACGAATCAGCCAAGACTCCAAATTCCTGGGGTTCATGTTGGTTTCTCCAATCATAACCATGTTGATTACTCGGGGCAACTGTTACCCTTGGCATGAGTGGGTACGTCATAACCTGCATACACACAGACAGGATGGCTGGGATGGTTGCGGAGTACAGATGTTATTTGCGAGAAAATGCCTCTTGTGCGGGGACTTTTCGGAAATCTAGAAGCCTTGGTGTTCGGCTCCGCTGTAGGCAACGACATAATTAGACCGGGGATGGTAGGATTTGGAGTCTTGGCTGCCGGATTTCATGATTCAGGTCGTGGGGGAACCCCAACCTTGGTGTTTGAAGGAGGTGCGTGCTCCACTACGTTGAGGGGAAGAGAAGGGTAAGACGGTGGAAGGATGATGTGATGAACAAACACTATTGTGGCAATCTTGACAAAAGAGATAAAGATTGACACTGAAGGTTCGTGACCCTTAGGATGAAACTGCATCATGTTATTCCATCAGTCATCTGAGTCAGATACACGAGAGTTCACCAGGGACTGTAACGAAAAGGTCTGACCGCCTCTACGAGACATCATGTCTCACTCCACATTCCCCAACCCAACAATTACCAAGATAAGCTCAAAATTAACCTTCCTTCTCGAACAGACAAATCCCCAACCGAGGCCTGCAGGGTAGTATCACGGCGGTTATAAATAAGTGGGATATCTCGTTAATAAGTGGATAATCAGACGATTTCGTTCCAGCGGCTAATCAACGGACCGCGCAGAAGTATATGCAGGGTCTTTTAGTATGGAGAAATACATGAGATCTGTGCTTTTCTTGTTGCATTAGGTCTGGGGACGAGCGGAGAAGGGGAAGGGGAAATATGCCGTGCTTCCGATCATGTGAGTGACTCGGGGAGAAGAGCGGTGACTGTTGATGAAAGAGTTATTTAAAGTAATGGACTCCCCGGTTCGATGATGGAATAATTACTGCGGTATACGAGTGCTCGTGTTTCCGCTTGCGTTGACTGGACTTGGTTGGTATCAACTTTGACGCGTTCTGATTGGGTTGATATCAGTCCACCAATCATATGCTGAGGCGCCCAGAACAAGGAACGCGTCGCGTCTTCAACTCAAGGCTCTCACAATGATGACAATGATGATGCATGCCACATTATCTCTCATTACTCTATACATCTACATCCATTACTGCTAGTTCTCAACCATTCCCTCACTAATAAGTATTCTTGGTAGCCAACCCCCAAAAGTAAGCAACCCAAGCACCAAGAATAAGCACAACAACAGCCCCAAAGTTCACCATCCCCAACTTCCTACTCCACTCAGCTCGTCCCTTACTTTCAGCCTCTTCCTTCTTCGCAACAATAACATGCCCATTCTCAACTCTCTTCTTGCGACTCCACTGCAAATGTCCCATAACATCACTAGCGAAACCCAACGCTAGAATGATCAATCCCACGACAACAGACCCAGCGGCCATCGTCGCGTACAAAACCGTGACGTTGTCGTAGTTGTTGTCGTTTCGGTCTTGAATCACGCCAGAGATGACGCCCACGATGATAGTCATGCTGTTGTTGATTGCAATTTTGATCGCGTAGCCTGAGCCGAATACTTCTTGGTACCACATGCTTGTGCGGATACTGTCGATGATGATTGTTGGTCCGAATGATGTAGCCACTGCGAAAATTCCGAAACTAGCGGCCGTGCCGGACACGCTGGGTCCCCATGCTACTAGGCACATGGACAAGAGCATTCCGCAGCCACAAACAAGCATGAGCGTAAGTCGTTGGCCAAACATGTCGACAAAGACGCCGATCAATGGAACAAAGAAGAAACCCAGGTATTGAGACATGGACGCGTACCATCCCGCCTTGACAGCCGAGATCTTGAAGCGCTGCTCCGCCAGTTCCGTTGAGTTGGAGGCAAAGACACTAGCCGTGGAAGTCTGGAATAGTGAAAACAGACAAACCATCCAAAACGACCACGGCAAGCTCAACATCTTTCTGATCTCGAACTTCTTATTATTCTCCGTCAATTTTTCTCCTGTAGCAGGATCTTTGGTACCAGCATATCGCTTCTCACACCATCGTGTAAACCACCAGAAGAAAAGGGTAGCAACGTTGGTGAACAAGTTCATAAACACAGCCATCCAATACGCCCAGCTGAAATCGCCGAGGTTTTGCGCGATGACGTTGGCGGTGGCTTTTCCAACGAAGGAACCGATCTTGCCGATGCCTAGTTCAAAGGCGAGTGTGGATGCGAAGCCGGATGAGGGTGGGAACCAGGAGGAGAAGATTTTGTATTGGGCGACTTGGGTCGCTACGTCGCCGAGAGCTTGGATGACGGCGCCGCCGATCATGAATTTGTAGGAGCGGACTGTTGTGGCTGCTGCGACGAGGATGGCCCCGAGACTGAATACGGCGTTTCCCCAAAGCATGGTGCCTGACACGTTAGTACAGGGTGATGAAGTGGTTGACTTAGGTGATACTTACTTGCACCTCCATAGCGATCTGTAAGAACACCACTAACAAGAATGAGAGCAGTCTTGATAAAGTTCTCGCTTGTGTCAAGGACGGCATATTGGGTATTTGAGATGTGAAGTTCCTGCTATAGGTTAGCCAACCCCTTTTTGTGCGCAACGCATGAATCAGTATACCTTTTTCAGAGTACTTTTCAAAGCACCAGTAACACCACTACTCCAATGACCACCAAAACCAATCATACTAACGATAACGACCGAGAGTATTTTCATACTCATTGGCACAGGTTTCTTGCCATGGTCCTCATTGTCTGATTGGTCAGATGGTGGTGAGGAATGGACTATGTCCTGGGCCTCCTTTGAAGCGTCCATCTTGAAAGTGAAGGGAGGGAGAGAGATAAGATGGAAAGATGAGATGAGATGGAAAAGATTATCAGATGGAATGGATGTCAGGTTCTTTATCAGATCGAACTTCGGTGGAACCGTTGATGGAATTTTCAACAAGGTTTGAGGGCGTTGGTCTGGGCCCCACTAGATTATCAGTAGTCTCCACTTGGTGTAGAAGTGTCAGGAGAGCTGAGATGAGCTGATGAGGTACATTAGATGTTAAGGTGAGACATATAGTCATTGAATATCCTGATATCTCTGAGGTTCGACATCAATGTAGAAACTCAGTAAGAATTTGCTGAGCTTTGTTTTTAACATCTCTCTTCTCTGTATCTTTATGTCCTGAGTATGAGCTCCGATGAGTATGAGATATGAGAGACTGCTAACAGAGATACATCTCATCTAACAACATGAACTTCTCCAACCAGTCGGTATCCCCCAATCTCAAGCTCAAACAAGCTAGACCCCCGACCATCGGCCACCCTCCCAACCGAATTTTCTCACGGTGAGACGCCACGACCCACTAGTGCAAGGATAACGACTCCATAAACAACCACATCCTCCCCTTTCTCACTGTGAAAAAAGATCATCACGCATTGTCTCTCACGGTAGCTCGCACATTATCTCTCGGATCAGCATGGCGTGCCTGTGCAAACAGATTGATAACGCCGACACGGTATCCGCATCATCCTTGAACAAACACCTCGAAGCTATTCGCGCAATTCTTGGCAGGAATAAAGCCCTCGCCAAGGAAGTTCGGTATCAGATTATTCCGAGTAATCAGCGCACGGCAAAGATCTTATCGCTGCATTCCATCACTTTTAATAAGATCTCGGCATTCTATACGAGGTTTGAGAATGACACTAAGGGCTTTTGGACAGCGGAGGGTGATGGGCTTATTCAGGAATTACGACGCCGAATTGCCTGCGTGACGATATTTTTGAGATCCAAGATTAATGATGATGCCTGGATCGCGGATGATGTCGCTGATGTTGTCAAAGGTCGCACGTTGTCCGAGTTACGATATGCGGGAAGCAAGTACATCAAGATCGCGAGGAGACTTGGTGGTGTTGGGTCTGTTCTCTGGTTACCATTAGAAGTACCCGCTTCAACGTAAGTCATTCCGATGATTCCGAAAGATTGTGCTAATCAGATTAGATACGAGAGATATCTCAACATGGAAGACAACGAAGCATTTGATCATCTGCAGGGTATCGGAGCCGAGGCACCTGATTTGACGCTTTTCGTGCAGCGGCTCATTACGGAGCAACTTAATGGTGAGTGGTACCCTGCTTCTCGCTTACTAGACTAACGATGCAGATCCGTCGCTCACTTTGTCATATCGGAATTTGCTGTCGGATTACAGCGATTGCTTTTTACCGTCTGACCAGGGTCTTCTTCTCATTCTCGCCCTGGGAGGTAGTAATGTTCCTGTTGATCTTCTTAAAACTGTCAAGATCCCGATGAGACGGTGGACTGATGGGGGAGAGATACAGAGTATTGCTGCTACCGACTTTGGATTTAGTCCGGACTTGGTTGGGGTACTCTCCAATGATGAAGTATTGTCACAGCTTGGACAACGACCTGAAGTCACGCAACAAACACTTGAAGACGGTACAGTCACACTAACTCTCCATCCTCAAGCTCAACAAGAAATTTCCGAACGTCTATCACCGCAAACGATAGAAGACTGGGCAACAACAGCGCTGCGACTCCTCTGCTTCGCCTGTCCACCCTGCTACGAAGGAAAGGTCAACTGGCCCCTTCCCCTCAAGAAAGCAATATGGTCCCTCCTCGACAATCTTACCTCCCAAAAGCGCATCCCATCATCTCTTCGAACCGCTATAATCGAAGCTCTTCTCTTCTTCTGCGAACGCGACCTCTTCACAATTCGACTCGCCGCCATAACACGCGCCAAATTCCTCCTTCGCAAAAACATGTCCTTCTACTACCAAGCCAGCGTCACGCTGTTCGACAGTATAATCTCCAGCAAGGATAGTAGCTATGAGCGGTCAGATGCTATCATCAATGAGTTTTTGAACGCGGAGATGGAGGTGACGACGAGATCTGACAATGCGCTCAAGGGAAGACTGCATATTTCTAGTATCGAGAATAAGATACATCGGTATGACAAGGATGTCGCTGCGACGATATATACATGGCAGGGTATACATCCGCTTTCGACTTTTGAGATTGAAGTTACGAGACGATTGCAGGGTGTTGCGGCAAAGTTCTTTCATTCGATTGGGGACTTCAAGACCACGAGAGCGAGTCTGGAACAGCATCTTTGGCTGAACTCTACCATGCCGATTAGGCATAATACGAAATTGCTGATCGTTACGAGACTTGCGGAAATTCATTGCGAATTGCATGAATATGATAAAGCGGTTGAAGTATCGCAGGCTGAGCTGGAGGGGATTAAGGCGAGGAAGGGAAGACCGTTTAGACGCTTGTGTATGGCTATGGCGGAGGGATACATTGGGCTCGGACAGCTCGACGACGCGGCTCTGCTCGTTGAGGAGTTGATCACCGTTGAACCACCCGAGCTGGATGATTTAAACGACCAAGTCATAAAAATGCGCCGTTTGATCCTCCAAGCACGAATCCAGCATGAACGCTGTAACTTCACCGAAGCACTCCAACTATGGCAACTCACCGGCCAAACGATGGAAACACTAGCAACCTTCAATTCCAGACATGGATGGGTCGCAGCGATTATCCATCTGTCTATAGCCCATGCGAAGATTGCGTTAGGTGATGATGAGGGTGGGAGGCTATCTTGGGATGCAGCGGTCGAAGTGGCTATGAGGGAACGGTTTGAGTTCGTGTTTCCGGTTCTGGCGACGATTTGGTTGGAGAGGATTGTGGGGGAGATATATGCTGCGAAGGGGTGGCCTTTGAGAATTATGATGCCGGGGGGAAAGTCGGATTTGACGTGGTTGTAATGTAAAGTTCTTTTCAAAATGGCGAGTAATAGACTTAACGTGAATGGTTGACACGGTCGGTCCCATGGTCTGCCCTTTTTGCCCTTGACAATGTGAACCTTAATGATGAGGTGAGTTTCACTGCAAAGGATGAGTCATGCTGGAAGTCAAATAGACACTGTGAATTTAGAAGCGCCCCACGCGTGCACAACTTCTGGTTGGTGATGCTAATTCGATGTGCTACCAGTGGCTGAAAGGCCTGTTGTGCTGCCTTGCGCCATAAAAGCTTTGTTCAATGAGAATCATTGGAGTGATGAATTAAAGTCACAAGGTTTGCAGACATGGAAGCTTAAACGGCTGTAACTTTTAGAAGCTCGGCTCGTAGCTCTAGAAAAGTCAGACATCTCCCTCCACCAAAAATACAGATTCCCAACTTTTCAAGCAATCAATTATTCCTTGTCAACTCAACCAACAACAATGATTTCAATCATGGAGCCCGTCACTCCGTCACAATTCAGCGATATGAAAATAGCCGCAGAGGTTCTTTCAAAAATCCTCGCTGAGAATGACATTAAGTTTGCTTTTATAGGCGGCTTCGCCGTGTACCTCCTCGGCGGTGGTCGCTCTACTCTCGACATCGATGTTTATATCGACATGGACATAAACATCATCCGAGAACGCTTCAAGGATATCGTCTGCACAGCGGATTCTCGATTTGTTGTAGATGGCCTGAAGGTGTTCTTTGTCCCTGGTGAGGGAAAGGAGCGTATTCCTATTGAGACGCTTGCGCTTGGATCTCTTGGTCTACCTCGCAAGATCTCTGTTTTCTACCCGGACAATGGTATGTCATTCCCTTGTATTTCTTTACTCCCATCTAACCTTGCCAGGAGCCATTCCAATTCTCGTCCCCAGTGTTCTCATCCTCACCAAAATGAAGCGCGCGGCCCAGTACATTGGAAGTACACGACCTAAATCAATAGCCAAGTACAATGCCGACGTTCACGACATTGTCCACCTACTCAAATGGCTCAACGAAAACAACGAGAAGATCGACTTTGCAAAATACGATGCCGCGTCGCCAGTAAGGCTTTACGATGCATTGACAGAGATGTGGAATCACTGGTTTAGGTCTGGCCGTAGAGAAGACATTCGACTTCTTGAAGGAGCTCTTAACGAGGATGATGAAGCGGTTGCTGGTAAGTTGGGATCTCTTGATTCTCGATCTTAGTGGCTAATGCAAACAGTCCATGGTCATTCAGACCACTTTTTATTTTGACGTGGAAATTCTTAAGCCAGGATCCTTCTGCTAACTGGTACTGGTTTGGTGTGATTGAGAAAGCGGGTTCAGTCGCGAAATAAGGGTCTTTAGTGGTCTCACATGTACTTCTACGGCACAGGATCACCATAAGGCTGACTGTAATCAACAATTGCCTAACCTGTCGTGGCTAGTGCTCACCTAGAATAGCAACTATATAATCCGTCGTTGGCGTCACCAATTCAATCGAAATAATCAACATCTCACCAATCTCCCTCATTTCAAAATGTCTTCCATCACTGAAAGGCCAGTCATCGCCATTGTACAGGGCGCGTGGCATCGCAGACCTCACTATGAGGCCTTCGCCCAAGCCTTGACATCCAAGGGCTACACTGTTCTCCAACCCGAGAATGTCACGGCTGGTGAGGTTGAGGCCATCAAGGGAAAGACGCACCATGATGATGTTGAGGTTATTCGGAAGACCCTGCAGCCTTCACTAGATGAAGGAAAGCGGATCGTTCTGGTCTGCCACAGTTATGGCGGTATCCCAGGATCCGCTGCCGTTGAGGGCCACCAGATTCATGAACGAGAGGCAAAGGGCTTGAGGGGTGGTATCGTACATGTTATTTATGTATCGTCTTTTGCGTTGCCTGTCAAGGGCTTATCTCTTCAGGCTGCTGTTGGAGGAACGTATGGATCTTTCTTGGATAGAACTGTACGTCTCGCATGCAAGTCACCCATACCATACTAATCTGTCGGTAACTAGGAAGATGCTTTGTATCTGAACGATGGAGCCAAGGATGCATTCTACAACGATCTTCCTTCCGACCAAGCCGACAAGGCCATAGCACATTGCGTTCATCATAGTACTGCAAGTTTTGAGACGGCGGCAGACTTTGTAGCGACCGACATTACTGTGCCAAGGACCTACGTTGTCTGTGATGATGACCATTCCATCCCTGTGGAGGGACAGAGGACTATGGCTGGAGCCATGGGAGAGGGTGTCCGGATCGAAACTATATACTCAGGACATGTTCCTTTCTTGAGCGAGGAGGCAACAAGGAAGATTGTGGATATTGTTGAGAAGATTGCTCAATAGAGAGCATTCGCCAAGCTAGAATAGACCTCCGTCGCTCAACCCTCACAAGCTCGAAGATATCAAGATCGAATGTTGATAAGGCTAGCTGGTTTGGGACTTATTCTACAACCACTTGCCGGGCTCAGCAAAGTTGCTCAATCTAACTGTGGCTTGCATGGGGCAAACATCCCCAACCCTTGTAAGCAATCACACATTATAATCTGCGCCTCCATCTACTCACGACTTAGATAAGGACATATCCAGTAATAGACAAGAATCATAATATATTACTGTTTCTCCGAAATATCATAATTATAGCTGACCCTTCATCTTATCATTTGCCCTTACCCAGCTCTTGTCATCATCTCCCTCCATTATGACAACCGCTTTTCATTGGCAACCGTCTGGCGATTGCCCGAGCCGACGTCGAGCTTGAAGTAGGTTACCACAGCTTCCTCAGTCTTTATGCCATCTTGTAACCTATCCAGGTCAACACAGGTCTCCGACAGTATGCCGGAAGCATCGGCAGCTAGTCTGCTCCCGATTTGGGGGGTGCCATCTTAGTTGAACCTGGTGGTACATTCAAGGATCTCTCGCCCGGCGGAGGCAAAGCCTTTTAAAGCAGGATTCGGCAATTTCGTTGAATATTTGTCAGAATGTTATATGTTTCTCGTCGATATTTGTGTCGAGATCATTTTGGTCACGGTTCAAGAACTCTTCGTACTCGTTTAACACCCTGCGGTGATTGTTAAATGCCATTGGTCTTAGCACATAAGCCAATCTGAGTTTGGTCTAGATTGAGATTATTTATATTAGTTATATTTCCTTCTTAAGTAAGGAGGTAATAAGCAAGGTAGTTAATATTGTTAAGAAAGTCTGTTAGTGAGCCTATAGACCTTGAAGAATATTCTATAGACAGACCTGGTTTATAATACTTCCTGTATAGTTTCGCTGTCAAGCTAAGCGTCACGGCCTTCTTTGCGTACAGATCAAGAGCAGATACGAGCCTCTTGAAGCTTAGGCGATCAGATTGATTGGAATTCTTCCGAATATTGTATGTGCAAAGAGAACATGACAACGCCGATCCGAATGACATTCTGTCAACCCTCCCGTGGGTGGAATCCTACTGAGACAATCCCTGCAATATAGAATAATGTTCCTGGCAGCCTTTGTTGTGATATCACTGCGCCAGTCTTTGACTATCATCCAGTCCTGATGCAAATGAGCAAGTCCTTCTGCCCTTTCTCAAATGACGACACATGTTTCGCCAAATCGCTTTTTCGGCTTTGGAAGACTTTCGACCGACTGTATCAGAGCAACAGACGAGATAAGCAGAGATAAGCCGCCACCAAATTCCAATGTCAAGGTGACACAAAGACCTTTCGGGTTGTCGTTGAATGCATTGTCGCCGGCGCCTGCGATATCACTCCAAACAGGAATTCTTATGTCGTCATCGATCGACCAATCGTTATCCTTCTCTCCAGCATCCCACTGTCCCAGTTGATCACGTCCTGCATGTAACTCAACTCGGGCGACTTTGCAGAGGGCGTCTGGATCAGGCTGTGGATGCGGGGAAAGTGAGATTT
This sequence comes from Fusarium incarnatum, assembly GCA_004367075.1. Taxonomy (NCBI): domain Eukaryota; kingdom Fungi; phylum Ascomycota; class Sordariomycetes; order Hypocreales; family Nectriaceae; genus Fusarium; species Fusarium incarnatum. The sequence goes on from QGDZ01000062.1 coordinate 118,414, forward strand.
CAAGCTGGACCGACATGGTGGCATGACCGGTGAGCGATTCCTCCGGGGGGGATGGGAGGGTTGGGAGCGCGAAGTGCACCTTTCCAGAGCCTGATTCTTCTTATGTCAATTAGTCAGCGTCTTGGCTTTTGGCTCGCGGGGATTTCATACTTTCCGAACTTATGATAGCGCCCTGACTTGACGGACTGATATTCACGGCACACTTGCCGTCGGAAATCGCAGCGCTTCCGTGGAGCGATGATACGAAGAACTTAGTAGGGCCTGAAGACATGATTTTCGAGACTTTGGCGTCGCTGATAATGCGTGAGAAACTGCTGAAGGCATCTGGATATACTGATGATATCCGCCTGATTTATGTTGCGGGGTCAACAGAGTGATTGGTTGACTGTACAGCCTGTTTCACTCAATGCATCATAGGTGTGACAGGCCTCAAGTTGCCGTAGCACCTGTTCTTATAGCCTCATATTGAGGCGTTGATTGCTGTCGGAGTGCGAAAAATTGTCTAACGTGAAATGGAGGTACCAGATTTAGTGATTGAGTGCTGCACTTTAGCTGTAGTAAGAGCTGACATGTGCGCTTCTTTTCTTCACTTTTAATCAATAGAATTCAGCAATAACCGCCTTTTCCCTGGTCAGCATTTTCGGGCATACCGACCGGGTGTAAAGGGTGTGATGGGCCTCAGTTTCATGCTTGAAGCTCGGATAACCAAATTTACAATCGCATTTGTTCTAACATTGTTGCACAAGAGGGCTGTTTTGATTACAACTCTGTGCTGACGTGGATACGGTGTTGAGGGAATTGGAGTTTTTGTATCACCTATCGCGTTCCAGCTGACCCTCGAAAGGGTTGGTATGTGATGTAATTGAGGCTCTGCTATAGACATACTGTTGCACATGATGATAACAGAGGGCTTACTAGCGCAAAAATGCAGTCACACAAAGGTATGCAGTGAGATTAGGTTTCCAGGGAACAAGGTGTGCACAATAAGGCTCTGGAAAGACCACAGAGGACAAGGATGGATTGCTAGTATATAATCTGACCTTCGTTAATGTATTATCACACCATTCGTTTTCGCTTATACACCCAGGCCCACGCTATCATCATGTCTGACATCAAGATCTGTACACAAATATCCATCGACAGCCAACTGGCTGACGAACTGTCCGTCCAAGAAAACCCAGAGAACAGCCCTTATCCGACTGGCTATGATGTACGAACATACGGCCAGCACCTTGCCGCTCCCGTGGGACGTCTGTGGAGAAACAAACGCAACATCCGTGTCAGAATCCTCAATGGCTCTAAGAAAGTCAAACGAAAAATTCGAGAGTACGCTGAACAGTGGAACAATTACTCCGGTGTGAAATTCGTCTTTGTCGACTCAGGCGAATCAGAAGTCCGCGTCAACGTCAATGGGAGCTACCAGACATGGTCTTGCATTGGAACGGAGTGTCTCACCATACCACAAGATCAAGCGACCATGAACTTTGGGTGGTTGACTGACACTACCCAGGAAATCGAGTTCGCACGTACCATTCTTCATGAATTTGGTCATGCCCTTGGGTGTATCCATGAGCATCAGTCCCCTCTAGCAGAGATTCCATGGGACAAGCCAACGGTTTACCAATACTATGCGACATATTTTGGCTGGTCCACTGACTTGGTGGATCGCAATATTTTCAACTACTATTACTACCCGCATATGAGGGCCAGCCAATTCGACCGGCTATCTATCATGACCTATGCTATACCCGCTTCCCTCACCACAAACGGGTTCTTCACGGCTGCAAACACCAGGTTATCTAGGAGTGACAGGGAGTTCATTGCATATCTATATCCACCAGATAACGCAGGGAGTTAGGGCTCTAGGTCCCTAGGTCGGGTTAGGGAGAGTCCTTCAATATATATAACAGCGACCGTACATATAGGATCATTATAAACAGTTCAAAAGTACTTAGCTAAACTAGTCGTTTTCGAAGTGTAGAGCTCGAGGGATGTTCCACTTCCACAGCTGAAGAGTTCGCCCCATGTAGTCTTCGAAACTCTCGACGCCTCCTTTCATCCTCCACGAATACCTCGTCGGGATCATAGCCGGCCTCCTGTAGGGCGTGTCTCCAAAGTAGAACAAGATCGTCTTTTTTGGCAAGTGTAGTAGGACTTAACAGTCCATTCTCGTCTGCAAAGGAAACGCTGAACTCATCAGCCAGTCCTATATCGTAAATATCGGCCCCACTGGAAATCAAGTCAATCATATTGCTCATGGCAATTTTGATGGAAGAGTCTTGTAACTGTATTAAGAAGAGATATATGAGCGGAGCGAAGGGACCCAGATATGGATGTCGATAGTTGCTGTTCAGTCCACACTCTCGCAACACTGGAAATGTCATTCTTTGTGGGTCTTCGAAGAGGCAGTACACCCTCACGCAGCTTGCGTCCGGTATCAAATCAAGCCCCTGATGTCTTAGAAACTGTGCTAACCGGCGGACGTCAGCTAGATAGGACTTCTCATCGAGAGGAACTGGTAGCGCAGCTAAGTCGGGAGAGGGCAGAGGAGTATCTTCATGTTGGGTCTCCACGGATTCGCTGAGTCTGTCCTCTATTGAGTCGCAGTTGCCGTAGCGGAAATTTGCATTCCTTTGATCTGCTACAATCTGTTGGTTGAGATACAGTTTGAGAAACTGCTCGTGTTCGAGGAAATCGAAAATAGTGATGTTAAAGTTGTGATCATCTAGGTCACATCCCGAAGCAGAGAGATCGTGGAACACGGAGGAGAACAAAGGGAAGTCCGTCTCGGAAGACCAGCACCGGGCACCGGGATGTTTCGTTGGACAATGGATGGTGTGATGAATGGCGGAATATGTCAGCAGGTAAAGACTGTCGTATCCGTGGCTGTATTCAGAGTTAGATGAAGGATTTGAGAAGGGCTTGGGCACCTACGCTGTTGATCTTGTAGGATCGGCGCCCTGGGTAAGCAGGAATTGAACCACCTCGACGACCCCTCCTAAAGATGCACACTGAGTCTCATTAGCTGCATTTGACTATAACATTTGGTGCAGGGCTCACCGCCAATAGCGACAGACCGTCTGGACGCTGGTCGTTGATTCCGTTCTTATGTTCTTGAAGCCGTGCTCTCACCCTGTCTAGGTCACCTCTCATTATAATTGGCCAAATGTGATCTTCAGCGGATATAATGGGATACGAGGCAAGGGAAGGGGAAAGAGCCATGTATCCTTGTATATCACAGCTGTTGTTGTATCTAAGAGATACGGCCCTTCGCAAGAGAAATGTAAACGAGGGCCAAAAGTCGATTTGTATCGTCCAGACCCCTCCGCCACTTCCAGGTTGGGTTCCGTATTCGATTCGAAAGGTTCCCACCGCCGGGATGGAACACCAATATGACCATCTCCTGATTCTGCGAGGGCCAAATATGCGTACTAGGGTCTCTCTATGATTCGAAATCTCATTTAAATGTGAGGCGATCTGGTTGTCTTCCAAGGGAAGAATGTATGGCGAACACTGAAACATATTTCCTGTCTTGAGCCTTTCGTTCGGCTTCTGTTCTCCTTGTTCAGGATTTGGATGAAGAAATATAGGCTCGGAGCTTATATCACCCTCGCTCTTCCTTGTGTTGGTAACCTGAAGCAGTATTTGTTCTGTGGCTTGGCCCATGCCCTCCTGGATAAGTCGAAGGGTGGCAGCATTCTGCAGTTGGTAGGTTTTGGAGAAGGAGTCCTCAACACGAGGTAAGATATAACCGTCAAGGACGCGTCGAAGAACCTGTTCCATACATTCTTCGGGTATTGTTACCTCACGGTCCCTAGTCAATGTAGAGAAACTCTCGTTCAGACTTTCCTTGTACATCCGGAAATTCGAATCCATCTGCATACTCAGTCTGTCAAAGCGAGCGGAAATTTCAGGATTCGTCGGGACATCCTGTTGAGTCTGCTGCTCCACAAGGGTTGTCAATGACTTCAGCATTGCTTGGTTGGTCTCTTGCCGCTCGTGTGACTGTGCACAACTTCTCCTAGATGTGGCATTAGTAGCGTGAAACTGCAGTGTTTTTTTATCTTACAAAGTTATTGTTTGTAGCAGAAGAATGAGACTCGTCTTTCTGCGTTCAAGCTCCTGCAAAGTCCGATCTGTCTCTGCTGACTTCATGACCCACTTCAATCGTACACTGAGCTTAGCTGGATTCTTTCCGGCTGTAACCTTCTCAAGAGTCGATAGCTCACGGGTGATGCTGAGCAGATGCTTTCTCATCGCTGCGTCTTCAGTGGGCAGAAAGGTCTGGTTAGCAGTGGTTTGGCGAACTAGCTGAACGGCGTCATGGACGTCGCGAAGTACTTTCGCGGGGTTAGTATTTCCCATATCATGTCGCGATTTTATTCACCGATTATGTGGCGCTGGAATTCATCTTGCGCTTTGTGGAGAGAGGAGAAGAATGAATAAAGGTATAAGCAAGTGCGGATGGAAACGTCGGTTAGCTGAACGAAGCTCGCTGCAGCACCAACAGCAGCCAGGGCTTCAGCCATGATGAGAAGTCTCAGGCGCAGCGCGTAGAAAGGATGGCAACGTAGAAATTGTTGGCTCGGTATAGCTTTAGGCTTGTCATAAATGGATTGATAGGCCCCAGTTTGTCATCTCTAAGAATCTGCCTGAGGTGGGCGAAGGCTCTGGGAAAATGTGTCTGCGCCCTGCGAGTCGGGTCAGCTTTTGTAAATTCCTCGTGCTAGCGGGCTGTGCAAGATTGTAAACACAACCAACAGTCCAGCGTCAGACTGTTGTCGTTGCTCTTATTGGCGGATTGGTCATTAATGGACGAATTATGTAGAACCACATATCTGTGACGCCACACTGGAAGAAGCTAACCCAGCTTGGACTTAAACGCTATGGGTTCACTTGTTTCTGCTCGGTTATGGCAACCTGTGATCAACCAACAGCTATTCATGCTAACCACAATCGGGTGCAGCTGGATGATTTGCAATTCGCGACAAAGAATTATTAGTAGAATGGAATCAGAAAACCTAAAAACGAAACGCTCGAGAGTTTCGTTAGCTAATACTTGTTAAAATACTTGGTTCAGTGCCATGACAGTCAAGGAGTGGCGCAGCCCGGGTTTGTACACTGGTGCTCAATGAGTTAGCTGAACAGGGCAGCGGACATACCCGCAGCTAGAACTCGGCCTTTCGCCGTCGCGCAGATAAATTGCATTATTTATAACCCCTTATGCCCTGTTAAGTAAAAGAGATGAACTTGACAGCATGCCCCTGTGAAATTTAGTCTAGACTTTAAATTATTTAACGCCTTGGAAAGGATGCAGGATTCCGATAGGTAAGTAGTAACTCACTATTAACACTATCTGTCCCTAGCCGACACCACCATCCGCACTATTGAGCACTAGCGATTAAGGTGGAAATTAGCATCAACATCTTCTTATAATAAAACCTCGTAGTGCCCGAGTAAACATTGGAAACGTAACCCTTCAACTTACAGTCTTTACCTTACGAACTTGGTTACAATGAAGGCGACGCGTTTTTCTCTGACACTCGTTGCGCTTGCGCTTTGCGGTAGTGGCCTCGCAGGCCCATGCAAGCCAAGGTCCTCAACCGCTGTTGTTGAAACAACTTCTACTGAAGCAACGCTCTCAGCTGCCACTGAACTTTCGAGTGCCACTTCTGTTGCTGAGCCCTCGACGACTGACCTGTCTTCAATCATTTCCGAATCCCTTACTTCAACAGCCACAGCGACATCAGATTCCCAAATTTCCTCCTCGACTGAGCTACTAGCTGCGTCTGATACTACCGAGACTGCCACTACGACCACTTCAGCTGCTGAGCTCTCCTCCACTGTCGAGGCTCTCACCGCGTCCACTACTGCTGAAGCGACCACTTCCGAGGCGGCCACTTCCGAAGCTCCGACAACGACCACCGCTGAGGCCTCTGTACCCTCTAACCTCTTCGTCAACCCGTCTTTTGACGACCCTAGCCCCGATGGAGACTTTAACGGCTCTCCGTGGGACCTCACAGACAGCGTTTCTCCGCTCTCAGTCAGTATTAGCTCCGATGTTGCTCACTCCGGCTCCCACTCAGCGTAAGTTTTATAAATCAACAATTTATTTGCAGAAAATCTGATACTGCCCATATAGATACTGGTCCATCGTGAACACCGCGCAAAATGGCGGCGTCAGCCAGACGGTCGACCTAGAACAGTTCACATTCTACACCCTGTCGTACTGGTGGTACATCGATGAGGACGCACAGCCGCAAAACATCGATTGCTACATCGTCGTTGATCAAGAGAGCATCGACGGACTGACGGCCACCAGTGCCGGCTTCCAACCCCTCACAACACCTTTGCCACTCAAGACATGGACGAAGAGGGAGACTATCTTTAATTCCATCAATATCGCCCCGGCAGAAATGCGCGTCTCTGTCGTCTGTGGTGATAGTGCGGGCAGCGGGATCAAGGTTGCTATCGATGACATCTCCGTCGCAAAGCTTCTGACATAGTTTACATGTTGTGGGCTAGATGTATTTTTTACAGCTGATGCCTATGGCTAAGAGCTTAGACCAGCACATAGAACTGCATCGCAAAGGAAGCTAGGGAGCGTGGCATTACCGGAGTCGAGCCTTGTGGCTGGGAGCTCTGAAGTTACCACAGAAGTTTGCCGGGACACTGCCTCTTGATGTAAACCTTTTACTTGTACATATTATCCTTCTAAGAAGACCTGCATATTATATTGACTGGTATTTGACAAGTCTAAAGATCTACTGTGTCAAACGGAAACAATGTAGTGCCAAAAGACGACGCAACAAAGACGTCGCATTCAGGAAATTGTAAAGTCGTCTATCAGGATTTGTAACACCAGCTTCATAGAGCTTCCATCTCACTCTTGATAATAAACGGCATACAGCTGGACTCCAAGCCGCTGACGCCAATGTCTCCTCGTGCCACAGCTGATACTAATCCACGGTTAGCCCAAGATCAAACCAGCCTTACCAACAACTATTCCCTTCCATAGTCTTTTAAGCAATGCTTTGGGCGGCAATCCAACATCCTTTAACCTCCTAAGCCCCCAGGGCTAGTTCCTCCACTTTCCAGACTTTGGAACGGACACTATATCCTGGCCTCACATGTAGTATCTACACAGCTTCGGAATCGAATTGTCTGCTAAGCAAGTTACAAATAGATAAATATCTATATCAAAGCACGTTTAACTACTAGACTATGCTGGACTCTTAACATCATCTAGCCTAGCTGCTAGTCAGACGTTTTCCCACGGACTATATCACAGAAGAAGATACGGGCTCTTGTAGTCCTCCGATTATTTACACATAACCAGAAGTCTGAGCAACATTGGTTGCTGTCCAATCATTGTATCGGAGCCTCCCCGATCCAAGTAGTGGAGTCTGGTCCCAGCACTATAAGTATCCGCTGATTAGATAGCAGGGACCTCTTGGCGGGCGGAGTTTCTGCTCCCTGCGCCACAAACACGTGTTAGATAATCTACCACGGAGCAATCAGAATTTTAATAGCCATATCCAGCGTAACGTTGTCACCAACACCAAGCAGAAAAATTCCAAGTCCCTATATCGGCCTCAGTTTTCTCCATGAAAAGCGCATCATCGCCGATCGACAACATGTCGACTGCAGAAGACACACGTGTAATTGAATACATACGTGATCGCGAGACCGCACGGTATGTTTGGGGCACATGCAGCACCGCCACAAGCTGGGGCCGTCTCTGCATCTACTTACCACATACTTGAATAGTTACGATGAGTTGCTACGTGCAAGGTGTCTTCCAATCGGTCACCGCAACAGTACTAATCTTTCAGCATCACCTGATAACATTCTCACAAGCTTTGCTCAGTTGGCTACTTGTCGAACCATGACTGAGCGTTCAATGATATCGCTATTCGACGAGACAGAACAATATGTCGTTGCTGAGGCTACCCCTACCACGTCTTTGCTGCCCACGCCACGACCAGACAAAAGTCGCGATGCTTTCTGGCTCTGTGGATCGTATATCCCGCGCAATGATGGGATATGTGATTACATGCTGCGTGCCGCCGACCGGTCCTGTACGTCGTCTATCCCGGAAGAGTTGCCTGTATTCGTTGTGCAAGACCTAGTTACGGACCCACGATTTTCCTCGAGCCCTTATTGCCAAGCTGGTAGTTCGGCTAGATTTTATGCATCAGTACCTATTCGATCTCCTCGGGGGATCAATATAGGGAGTCTATGCGTCTTTCATTCCACTCCAGGCGTGGAATGGACGGATGAGTATTCAGACGTTTTGCGAGGCCTGTCACAGACCGTCATGGATCATCTTGAGGGTAACAGAATAAAAAATACCTTGAAGCGCAGCCGGCAAATCGGCATTGGTCTGCAGAAATTCACTGACAGAAGGCCTGTTCCGCTTGAAAGCAATCTTGATCTATCTGCGAGTATAAAAGCTGGCTCATCTCATCCTCCCGATCAGAAAAAAGCCGATCCGGATCTTCAGCATTCTCCAAGTCCCCACCACGAACCTATCTCTCCTATGAAACCTGAGCCTCTCGAGATTCCCCAAGATCAGCCTCAAAGGTTCACACCATTGAACACATTCTTCGACGCAGCCACTATCATTAGAGAGTCTCTTAATGTAGATGGATGTGCGTTCTACGGTGGAGACTCCCTTAATCTCAATCATGTGCGCTCGACAGAATCTGATCATCAGTCCGAAGCTTCCTTGGACAGATCATGCTTCAGCCCAACTGTGATAAGCGACGAGGATGATCTGAATTCTCAGTTGCAGCTCCCTTGTCAGGTTCTCGGATCTTCCTTCACCCAGCCTAGTGATTCTTCCCCCGAAGCCGCGGGGGGCTTATCACAACCTTTCCTTTCTCATCTGCTTGAAAATTACCCTCAAGGTTTCATTTTTAACCTCGAATCTCGTCCTACCGACATGTTCGACTACCCCAGTAATGTCACCCTTGATCAACAAAGCGCTTCGACCGCGGCCAAGTTAGACGAGATTTCGCTAAACGAGGACCATACATTGCCGAGGCCGAGCTGTATAAATGAATGCGAAATCACAGGATCTATTTACGAGCAAAAAGAACTTTCGCAGGTTTTCCCTGATGCTCGAAGTGTTGCTTTTGTCCCCATATGGGATCCTCAAAAAGGAATGTGGTCCATCGGCGGCTTTGCTTGCTCAAGAAAGCTTCGTTACGAATTCGATAGGGACAGCGAGTTGCCCTTTCTGCGAGCTCTCGGCATACTTGCAGCATCGGAAGCCTTCCGACTCGATACTTCGACAGCTGAAAAATCGAAATCGGACGTTCTTGGCTCAATATCCCACGAGTTGCGCTCTCCACTCCACGGAATCATGCTTGGCTTGGAGCTACTCAGCGATTCAGGACTGACTGCTGCGCAGCGGAACCTTGCTTACATGATTGAGACGTGCTGCCGAACCCTTTTGGATACCACAGAACATTTACTGAACTACTCTAAAGTGAATCAGGCTTCAGAGATATACAAGTATCAAGCCAAGGTTCTGGAACGGTCCAATGACGATAAAGACATCTCTGTTAGGGCAGAACCTATGCTTCGATCTGTTCCTTTAAGCCTGATCATAGAGGACGTAATCGAAAGTGTTTATGCTGGTCACAGTTACCAGCAAATTTCGATAGCGGGCTTGTTCAGCCCTCCCAAGCACCGAAAACACTCTGGAGTCCAGGCTACGCGACGACTTGAATCTGCCCAAGCTACAGAAGAAGCAAACAACACAAGCGGCAGGGATAGGCAGCATCAACAGGACAGGGACGTTTCCGTTTTCTTACTCTATGATCCCATGTGTCAATGGAACTTCCGCACAATTCCTGGTGCAATCCGTCGCATTATCATGAACCTGTTCGGGAACTCTCTCAAATATACATCCAGGGGTGTTATCAAAGTTTCCCTCTCTCAAAGTCAACCAGAGAATGCAAAGGGCAACGAACGAATAGTTACACTGGTGGTTGAGGATACAGGCGGGGGCATCAGCGAGGAGTTTCTGCGTAACAAAGTCTTCAGACCGTTTACGCAGGAAGACCAGCTATCGACCGGCACGGGATTGGGGTTGAGTTTTGTGCAGAGAATCACATCTCAGCTCGGAGGCACCATCTCCATCACCAGCCAAGTCCAAGTTGGAACTAAAGTCACGGTGTCAATTCCCATGATGTTGGACGTGACTTCCACGCACAAGCGTGGCATGGAAGAACAAGCATGCTATGGCCTTCGTGCCGCGGTTGCCGGCTCTATACAAACTTCCAAAATTGCCCCTCCAAGGATGATGACTACGGATAACTTGATCGAGAGGCTATGTTGCGACCACCTCGGCATGACACTGGTTACGGAATCAAAGGCCAAAGAGCTGAGACCGGATGTCATTATCGTTATAAACAATGGAAAGTCCAGTCTACCAACATCAGCAGCTGCATGGGACGAGATGCCGGTTTTAGTGGTTTGTAACGATGCTTTACTTTTACAGAAGTCCGAATCAGCACACAAGTCCCGCGGTCACTCACAAATACAGGAATTTATCACGCAACCGTATGTTCTACCGCTCCTTGTAGAATATCCTTACTAAACCTTTTAAAGTCTAAGTCCGAAAAAGCTAGACGAGGCTATGTCTCGGCTAATGAACCTTTGGGCCGAGTCGCGAGCTAGCCTATCTACGTCAATACACCTGCCGTTGCCAACTGTATCGACTATGGCATGCTCCAGTCAGCCACCAACCCCTAGCCCATTAGTCCATGAGAGCCTATTGGGAGGTCTGCTTCCAGCTCAGGATTATTTCCCAAGTCCTCAGTTTTTGCTTGTCGAGGATAATCCAATTAACCTCAAGATGCTTACACACTTTATGAAGAAGTTAAAGCAGTCTTATAGGACCGCGGTTAATGGCGAAGAGGCGGTTTTGTCTTACAAGGAAAGTCCAGGACAGTTCAGGTATATCCTGATGGACATTTCTATGCCTGTTATGGACGGTCTCGAGGCAACACGGCAGACACGGGCATTTGAGCAATATAACGATATTCCACCTTCGTTGATCATGGCTATCACAGGGTTGGGATCTGAGAGTACGCGAAATGAAGCCACTCGGAGCGGAGTACACCTTTTCGTCACTAAGCCCGTTAAACTTAAGGAGCTCGAGACAACACTTAAAGCTCGTGGGCTTTATATCTAGATGTTATTAGGACTTTATTAATAATTGTTAATTATGATTCTGTAATTTGGAATGCTATGTCTACCTATAAGCGCTAAATAATAGTTGTAGTAAATAAACTACTAAAAGAGATTAGGTTTAATCTCTAGCTTCTTATCCATATTAAAGGATATATATGTATAGTTTACTCTTACTAATAAAATATAAATTATAAAAGTTAGCTTTACAGCTTCTACTCGGGGTTTGCTTATAATACATCTGGTGATAAAGATGCTGCTAATGCGTACTTAATAAAACAACACTTTTGATTACACGAGCGCTACTAACAGGCAGTCCAAAGAAGCGTTGGGGTATTGAAAAAATTGACCGATGAATGTATAAGCGACGAGGGGATCTAGGTACCTCATGCCGGCTTCGTGATCGTGCAATGCATGAGACAAGTTAATTAGCAGAATCCTGCCATGGACAAGGAATGTATCTATTTGATAAAGTCTTAGATGGATGTGCAGCATCTGCGCAACTGGGCTGTTGGAACTCTAAACTGGCAAAGATATCACGCGAGGAATGGAACCAGTTGTTGACATCGTTGTCAACAGATGGGTATGTCTCAGCTATTATCTTTCATAAAATTAATTGTAATGAAGTATCTGAACATCGAGCCTTGACAAGGTATGGCAAGATTGTGCAAACGCTTGAGGAATAGCTACTCAGCCGCTATAACACAGTGACCAAAATAGACTCGTCCTTTAGGTAAACCGCAAATGGACGGTGCTCAAGGGTAAAGCCGACCTGAAATACGGCAATGCCACAAGTCCCGTCTGTCCATGAATGCAACATCTCACAGGACTGACGATCCATGATCTTAACAGATCCTGCTGTGGTGCCGGCAATGACATGTCGCCCCTGAACTTTTATTGCGCTGATAGCAGTGCCATTGCCATCAGACTTTGCCAGCTCCGTCGGACTGTCATCCACCGGAGCCAAGCGCCACGCTCTGACGGATCCATCCGCCCCTCCTGAGATGAGGGTATCTCCATCTAAACGGAGATGCGATACGTTTTTAGCTTTGCTTCCGTGGCCCACGAATGTGGCCGTACAGCTCCTAAAATAACAGATTCGAGTTAGATGGATAGTTGTCCACTCAGTTGACGTTAAGACCTACCCAGTCTCCGAGTCCCAGACGCGAATGTCACCGTCAGTGCTGCTGGTGGCAACTCTCTTCCCGTTGAATGCTAGACCATGGACATGACGTCCATGACCGTGAAGAATGTGCAAGCACTCTCCTGTCTGAGCACTCCATACGCGAGCATCTGCATCATAACTCCCGGATACAATCACGCCGCCATAAACTTGGACATTTCGCACTTCGGCAGTATGTCCACGGAGAACGTTCCGTGGCTCGAGTTTGCCGACTTCAAGAATCCAGAGTCGAATAGTACTGTCTCGGGAGCCAGAAACGATAATGCCGCTTTCGAGAATGGCAAGGCAGCGTACGGCCGAATCGTGCGCTTTGACCGAATTCAAGTTTGCTCTAATACTATCTTTTAGTCGCCATCCAGGAGAGAGTTCGCTGCCAAGCCTCTTACCGATTGTTCATGTCAAGAACATGGATCTCGCCGTTCAAAGTGCCAAAGATGACACTGCTGTCCAGACAGGCAAGACACCAAACGTCTTTCACTTGCGCGAGGACTTCGACAGACTCCGTCACTAGGTCAACTCTATAGACGCATCCACTCGCAGAAGCGACTAACAGAAAGCCATCGCCAATATGTAGTGCTGTGATAACAACGCGTCTCTCTGATACGGTCGCTGTAAAGGGCGCGTCCTTCAGTGAAAGTCGACCGCTTGACTCCATGATACTGAGGTGTTTATTGCGAAGGGTCGATGAAGTGTAGAAGTGGAAAGCAAAAGTTGGGAACTGCTGCTACCTTCTAGGTTTCTTGCAGTGAGAGTTGCGTAATAACTCGTTGGGTTTTTGTTTGGAACAGTGTGGAACGTCTCGAGATGACCTGGAATGATATGATCAAAATCCAGATATCACATGTTCTCATTTATCAGGCACCTGCTAGATAGGGTATGCGATGACGTCCATTTTGTCGATCAATGCAGCAGTTTCTTCCGTGGGTGTGGTTGGGAGCCGTCGACATTCGCGGGGTGTCTCAGCACATTTAACCGAAGTATGGTATGAGGCAGACCACAAAGTGGATGATCTGCAGTCGTCGATACACTACTTCTTGTGTATATTCGATATGTAGATTGGGGACTTACGCCTCGGAAAAACTCAAAAAAAATAGTCGATACACTACAACATAAAACACTGTCAAATGAACCCACGAGCGATGCTGACGCCTGGTTGTCAAGATACGATCAGACGAACATGACTATTCAGGTAATGTACAGTCATGTCTGATGATTTCGAAGATTGAGTGATGAAAGCGCAATAACAAGGTATAGTACAATTTTTCAGGTCTTCACATTTGACCAGAACCCCGATATACTTACTTGAGTGTTAACCATAGCTTTACATCATTGATTCCTGTATCAAGTAGCAATTTTTGTATCAAGTAGCACTTTGAGTAAACATGATTACCTTCCTATATTTTTGAATAACCCCTGCTATGCAGACCCTGTCCGATGTTTATCCATTAAGTTGCTCCACTCTGCATACCCTAGACCCCCAGCATCATGCAGTTAATAAGAATATCAAGTACCAGCATCTTGATAGACGATACCTCTTTTTTTTTGTATTAGAGACGGTTCGTGCTAGGACCTTCGTAGCTAAAGATTTGCACGACAGTGAAGCATCGGTTACTGCCGAAACTGACAGGCTTACACGTAACCTGGCCACTTGGCTGCAGATGAGCTGGCGATCTTCTATACGGTACGACGAGTCAGAGCCATTGCGACGCTGTAGGTTTCACTCGATACAGCGATCTGATAAAGGATGGTTTGAAACCTTACCGTTGATCTCCCGAATTCCTGTGCTGTCACAGAACTATGACGTCCTATCGGGATGGAGCCGGCCATTGATGATGACTTAGCGTTGATCTCAAATAGACGTCGCGCATATTTGAGACTTCACTGTCCATTCATAACTCTTTTACTCTTTCTAGTTCATCAGCACTTATGCCGGATCTCGGCCCTACTTCATATCGCTTACTGATTGAGAACTGTTAACGGGCAATATTTCTCATTTGGCCTGCCGAACAATGCTGTACTCTATACCCTGGACCACTAAAACCTTTGGAAGACCCAATGAACTGTCCTTATATCGACAGAAGCCAGCGTTGGCTCTACGGTCTTTTTACCGTCTTCAAACGGTTCCATCTCAATTACGTGAACCGAAAATTGAAGCACCCGAAAATAAGGCGGAAAATTAGCATTCAACGGTGTAATTACCCACAATCTGGATCATTGAGTTTAGAACCCTAGTAAAAAAACTTGAAAACCCCACTACAACGAGACAAAGCAAAGACCTTCATTTGCAGACCGCCGATCACGGGCAAAAAAGTTCTCTTTTTCCGAAAAACAGAAAATGGAGGTTGCGAGTTTAGTCAAAGAGCTCAAAAGTCGGCAATAGATCACGGCAACTTCATCTTCGCCGTAACTAACCTGATCTCAACTGTACTCTAACCTTATGAGGAACGCCGTTCCGACTACGGGTAAACCTGGGGTAAATACAACCCCAGATTGGAAAGGCGGAGGTGGAGAAAGATGGGGATATGGCCTGTCACTTTAGTAATGCTATTCCCGAGACAGTTAGTGAGGCTATGGGGACGATGGGACTATTGTCAGTTGACCCGTAACTGAAAAGAAAAGGCCCGAATGTTTATTAACAGTTTTGTGGACGATGTTACCATTGCAGGAACAAGTTCCTTTACCAGAAGTATCCATTATGTGAATCACCAGGTTATTGAGCAGTGGGTGGCCCGAGGCTATGGACAGGTGATGGGACAAAGTTGGCCGAAGAGCGGGGAATTACCGGCTGGGTGGTTTGATTGAGATTAGACGACTGTGCGTTCATGCAATATAAAAGATGGAAGCCCAACGCGAATTGTTGTTGTTCGGTATCGAGACCAGACAATTCATCTCTCGTCATGTATCCTACTTCTGTCTCTGGCCTTGTGGCCTTGCCGTTTTTGACACTGGCTTTGGCTGCGAATGTTATCACTGATGATACTCACTTCTATGGACAATCCGAGCCTGTTTACCCAACACGTGAGTCCACCTCAAACCTCTTTGAAGACATTGACTGACTGGGTTTATAGCGGAGCAAGCTGAAATCGGTGCTTGGGCTGATGCCATCACCAAAGCAAAAGGTCTCGTTGCACAATTGACACTCGAAGAGAAAGTCAACCTCACAGCAGGCGGTCAATCAACAACCGGCTGTTCCGGTTTCATCCCCGGCATTCCTCGCGTCAACTTTCCCGGTCTCTGCCTCAACGACGCCGGAAACGGTGTCCGCAACACAGACTACGTTTCCTCCTTCCCATCAGGCATTCACGTTGGTGCAAGTTGGAATGAGGAATTGACGTACAGTCGAAGTTACTACATGGGCAACGAAGCCAAGACCAAGGGAGTGAACATTCTTCTTGGACCTGTCTTTGGACCCCTTGGTCGTGTTGTTGAGGGTGGTAGAAATTGGGAGGGTTTCTCCAATGATCCTTATCTTGCGGGTCAGCTTGGTAGGGAGGCGGTTGGTGGTATCCAGGATGCTGGTGTTATTGCTTGTGGAAAGCATTGGCTTGCTCAAGAGCAGGAGACACATCGTCTTAATGCTGCCATCACTGAAGCTCAGCCCGTCTCGTCTAACGTTGACGACAAGACTCTTCATGAACTTTACATGTGGTAAGTATCCAAAGTCCACAGTATCACAGTATCACGAAATCACTTGCTAACTTCAATAGGCCCTTCGCCGACGCCGTCCACGCCGGACTTGGCAGTATCATGTGCAGTTACAACCGCGCCAACAACTCCCAAGCCTGCCAAAACTCCAAGCTCCTCAACGGTCTTCTCAAGGGTGAGCTAGGTTTCCAGGGCTTTGTGGTCTCTGACTGGGGTGCTCAGCACTCTGGTATGGCTTCTGCTCTGGCTGGTATGGATATGGCTATGCCTACCAACAAGCTGTGGGGTGGAAACCTTACTGCTGGTGTTAACAATGGTACTATTCCTGAGACTCAGCTCGACAACATGATTACACGAATTCTTGCACCTTGGTTCCAGTTCAATCAAGATGACTCTACCTTCCCCTCCCCCGGCCACGGAATCGCCGCAAACCTCTTGGCCCCCCACCCCATCGTCGACGCCCGCAACGCGAGCTCCAAGAAAACCCTCTGGGACGGTGCCGTTGAAGGTCATGTCCTTGTCAAGAACACCAACAAGACCCTTCCCTTTAAGCCCAACATGAAGATGGTCTCCTTGTTCGGCTACTCCCACAAGGCTCCCGACAAGAACACCCCCGAGGCCAAGGAACTATACACCATGTTCTCTCCCTGGGCCGTGGGTGCTCAGAGTGCCAACATCACTGAGCTCAACACTGGCTTCATGGGTAACTTGAGTCTTACCTACTCCGCTATTGCGCCTAACGGTACTCTCTTCACTGCTGGTGGTTCTGGCGCCAGTGCTGCTAGTTCCATGAGCGCGCCTTTCGACGCTCTTCTTTACCGCGCTCGCAAGGAGGGAACTGCCATGTTCTGGGACTTTGAGAGCTGGGATCCTGCTGTCAACCCCAACACCGAGGCTTGCATCGTTGCTGGTAACGCCTGGGCTAGTGAGGGTTGGGACAGACCCGGTTTGACCGATGACTACACTGATAGTCTCATTAACAACGTCGCTGACAAGTGTGCCAACACTATCGTCGTCCTGCACAACGCTGGTACTCGCCTTGTTGATGGTTTCATCAGTCATCCCAACATCACTGCTGTCATCTTCGCTCACCTTCCCGGTCAAGACAGCGGTGAAGCTCTTGTGTCTCTGTTGTATGGCGATGAGAACCCCTCTGGTCGTCTTCCTTACACTGTTGCCCGCAACGAGACTGACTACGGTGTCACACTCAAGGCTGATCTGACCATGGCTCCTCACGAATATCAGCACTTCCCCCAATCTGACTTTACCGAGGGTGTTTTCACGGACTACCGTCACTTTGACGCTAAGAACATCACCCCTCGCTACGAATTCGGTTTCGGTCTGAGCTACACTACCTTTGAGTACGCCGATCTCAAGATCTCCAAGTCGGACGCTAAGTCTGGGGAGTATCCCATCGGTGCTCTTACTGAAGGTGGCCGCACCGATCTTTGGGATGTCGTCGCTACTGTTACTGTCAAGGTTAGCAACACCGGTGATGTCGACGGCAAGGAAGTCGCGCAGTTGTACGTTGGTGTTCCTGGCAAGGGAAACCCTTCTAAGCAGCTTCGAGGTTTCAAGAAGCCTACTATCAAGGCTGGAGAGGACGTTGAGGTTACCTTTGAGCTTACTCGACGTGATTTGAGTGTTTGGGATGTTGTTGGGCAGGAGTGGCAGCTTCAGCAGGGCGATTATGCTGTTTATGTTGGACGAAGTAGTCGAGATCTTCCTCTTGAGGGAACTCTGTCCATTGGACAATAAGCCTTTGAACTTCAATGAAGTATATACTTAAAAGCTAGTGTAGATACAAAAATGATGATTAATGCATATCTTATCTATAATTCTCTCTAAAGCAATTCGGACATATAGATTCTCGGTCATGCCTAGTGAGATCCAATGGAGAGGCGCCAGTAGTACGTACAACATCTAAATTGCCTGATGCAAATCGCACCACGTGAGAACTAGCACACCACTCAGAATGTACCTAGAGTACAAACGCGCCGAGGCAACCAAGAGTGATAGACAAAACAGACCCCGCAATACCCACTACTTTCGAAGCAGTCGGATCATTGACCTGGTGAACCAGAACAGCAGCCTGAGGGACTGGTTCGTTACCCTCCGCGAAGAGACTCTGGTACTCGCGACAGAAAGCGTCGCGGTTGACCCAGCGCAAAGTTGCAGGCGTCCGAATGGCAGATGAGAGAGTCGGATCGTGGACCTGGCTCTGAAAAAAGAACGATTGGTTTGTTTCAGAGATGAGTGAAAGATCTGTCACCTACTGGTAAGGTAAGTCTCAATGGGAGGGAAGGTGGTGAAGTAAAGCATGAAATGGACTTACACCTGAGAGCTTGACGATAGAAACAGCGGGTTTCTTCAGAAGAATACACCGGTACAGAATGCGTTTGAAATGATTGACATGCTGCTGGTAAGCGCTAGCAATGTGAACGGCAAATTTCTCAGGGGAATCATCCTCCCTAAAATTGAGGTGGGTCGCACGGAGGGTTCCGTTGGGCGATGCGAAGATAATGACATAGGGCATTGAGGATTCCGTATTGATTGATGTATGCTCACTCATGGTAAAAAGAATAGTTGCAGTAAAGCAACCGAGACAATAAAGGATATGATGCGCGCATCTTATGAGGCGAGTGAAACGAGGATATAAATGTGCAGTAAAAGTCCCTAACTAGTGAGAAAAATCCGGTTCAACTGTTGTGACAGATAAATGCCAGAGTAAGTGCTCAGCCACAGACATCTTAAGTCTTGTTTGGAGGAGAAAAGTGGCGTCAATCATGGATGTCAAGAAAGCTCGCCTGGAGGCTACGTCATTTGTCGGGATGTAGAGACAAAAGTAAGCATTAAGTGTGATTATTCTGGTATTGCGGTGAGTTGTGGACTGAAGACTTTTAGCCAGGTATCGACAGCTGCCAGTTATTTGATTGGCTGTACTCAGATGCGAGGTAGTCTTGGCAGCTAGAATTAAGCCTGTCAGTCAGCCTAAGTAATGGGTCTGATGGTTTGTCTGCAGCTACCGACAAATTTAAACCCTGTATATTGCAAATAAGGCGCCTAGACCGCTATTGATCTCATTGTATTTATTGATCATTCTGCCACTTTCCATCGACTCTAATCCGTCAATCCCTACAATTATCACGCCTTGTTTTACTATACGCCCAGTATGGAAGGACGAAATGCGATCATTTTACCAGATCCTTCGGTAAGTCAGGTATACTGATGGGCTGCATCGCGTTACCCTTCACCAGCAGTATTCCACGAATTAGTGCTAATCTATCTCCTTATCCTTCAGTTCCCGATGCATCGAGGATACGAAGGAAGCTTTATAGTCGTCCCAGGTGCCGATTCTTACCGTCAACGAATGAATGATAGGAAGGGCGATTTGCCAATGAGTCCCGCAAAAGGCGACAACTGGAATGTAAGTGCAACCGCAGACCTCGCCGATCCCAAGTGATGGATCTTATTATGTCGAACGTAGAAAAAAGCCGTTACGCCTTTGAACGCTGACGAGCGTTTGGAATCACAATCACCCGATAAGAAAGAAGAACAGTCTAGTCCAAGTCCGAGTGCACTGCGAAAATCTTCTCCATCGCCGGAAAGTGCCCAAAGAGATAGTCTCGATAGAGGAAAAGATGTTGGTCCTCCTATCGCGCCAGAATTATCTTCCACTGTTTGCACACCATTCGACCTGCCGGATCCAAAGCCTCGTCCCGTTATATATAACTGCATTCGCCAGGTCCTGTCATCCGACCTTATATTCGCAGATGCGGTAATTTCCGCTATAGATAGGTTGCCACCCAGTAAACGCGACTTTCTTATCCAAAGAGAGGCGTCCGACAGCGCCGAATGTACCGATGGTTCATCATCGGACTCATCAGACCTGCCCAACAGGCCTCCGAAACGATGTCGAACAAGGGATGGCTCGAATCATAACCGTGAGAACCAACCACCGGCTGGCGACGCAAGTGCAGGAGGGAATGATGGCGATGGGAATAATAGGCATCAAGGTGGTAATGGAAATGGAGGTGATAAGAATAAGGACGATAACGGGGGAGATGAAGGTAGTCGTTCGTCGTCGTCGGCTAGCGGACGTAACAAGAACAAGAAGCGTCGTTGGATTTGTCCATTTGAGCTTGCGTACCCCGAGATCCATCGGATCCCCCACTTCAGTTACTGTTCACCTGGTAACATGACTGAAAAACACCTCTGGAAGTAAGACTTCCATCCCCGCCGTGCTTGATACTTCCCTTTACACTATAATGCAAACGACGGCAGTCGCTAACCTGATGTAGGAACCACTTCAACACACACCATTCACCGCTAGCAAAGGATGGCGACCCGAATTCTGATCGCAATGCGAAATTCTATTTAGACCAAGAAACTCTTGACGCCATCCTCCAAAAGATTGAGTCACACAAAGGACGTCCCCGCGGCATAACGGAGTGGATCAAACATTGTACAGACCTTTATCTCGAAGTGTGGAACACAACTTTCCCGAAGGATCAGTTTCCTCATTTCAAGGAACCTCTCTCCGCCTGTATGTACGTCGAGACTTATATGGCTCTATAGCTAACTATTTAATAGTTCATCCAGAAGACGAGGAGATATGTCATCTGGGACAACGCCTCGCAAGACAGGCCGAAATCCTGTTAGAGGGCATACATGATGCCGAAGCTGACGAGGCATTCAAATTTGGATTTATTGCGTCAAGGGATGATTATCAGCCCAGCGCAGCAGAGAACCAAGATTTCATATCCAAAGCCATTGCTATTGCCTTGCTCAATTCACCTGCTGCGACTGGAGCTACACACTGGCTCGCCCATGCCTCTCCCGATAAGATAAGCTCTGCCGGGCGAGAGAGTAGTGATGGATCTTCCGCACAGTCCATAAGTATTCCCTTGGAAGACGAATCTGCCCCCGAATCTCCAGTGCCTTCAACTGTTGCGGTGCTGCCAGACATAGCTCATCAGGTGTTTGACAGCACAGAAGACTCACAAATTGTACCTATTCCGTTGTTCCCCGGTGGGACGCTCCTGGAGATACAGCCATACAGCTCGACCAATACTCAGAGGGCATATCTTACCGTACCATCCAATTGGTACGTTGCAAGCACGCGCCCAGCTTCAAGCATGGGACCGCCGATGTTGAAGCAAGCATTTGGCGCACCGTTTGATATGCCACAGCTAAATACGATTTCACCACGTCTGCTCAACTGCGGTTTGGAAGGCTCTTCCGAAAGTCAATGTATCTCGCTACAGGCAATTGAAGGGACTTCTGGAGTCCAGCAGGAATTCGGTATTTGACAAGTATCTGTGAGAGCGTTGTAAATGGTGATAGCATCGTCAAGCAAGCTTTTTATCTTGTGGGGAATCTAAAGACTGGAACGAAAGGTAGTGTATTATGACTGGGAGCAGAGCGGAAGGCGGTTACATCTGATATCAATATTGAATTCCTGTCCATGTCCGCCTGAGTAAGACACAGTAGAAAGGAATTTTGAACGGTGGACTGGTTATTTGAAATGATGATGATCGTCCAAGCCAAGCCTTTGTAGCGGGTCGCGTACCGTCCCGTCCCGCACTTAAGCGCTTTTTATAGCGCCAAGCCTGGTCTGTAAACCCTGATAAGCTGAGTCCGCTCCAGTGAGGCTGACATTTCATCTGCGTCCTGCAATGTGAGCCAATGAATCCCCAGAAAAAAGAAACCATGACATAAACTGCTCACGTTTATTGTCCTCCCTCTGGTCTAATTTGTCAAGATTCCCTGTCGTTCCTCAAGCGGGGTATTTCTGCCCAACTCCTTACAAATTTCCTCATCAGGCACGCTTTCTCCAAACCTTCGAAGGACAATAAACGTCGACAAATGCACGCTGGGCAAAAGTGCAACGATGACGAAAGATTGGTCAGTGAAAGATAAGTTTCGGCGATTGCAAATCCGTTGGAAGCGGGGATCCCAGGATCATCAGTCAAGCTCTCACAGATCTGAGCCACTGGTATGCCCTTCAGCAGTGCGAGACGGAGGATACCATTGCTGACACTCATTGATAACAATAGCCAGCTGATACTACAGAAAATCCTGACCAAACTACAACAGATCCCCGACAAGATGTAACTGAAAACACGCAACACGGTGACCACACCGAAGCAACTGCTGACTCAGATTCTGTTGGCTGTTTTGACCCTTCAGCCGCCCTTTACGGAAGCAATGCAGCTTCTTTAAAGGAAGAGATCGTGCATACAACTGGCTGGGATAGCATCTGGATGGAAGCATACAAAAAGGTCATGGAAGACCCAAAGGAGGCAAGCATCATTGCGAGATTGGAGTTGTTCCTGGAGACGGGAGAAGATACAGGTATGCATCCAGCATCCGCACACGTAGCTACGCTCCTGCAGCACTGATACTGGTGATGATAGTGGACGAAGACGGGGGTCCTGCTACAGTTGACAAGTTGACTCAGCTAAAGAATTTCCAAAGGATAGCTGAAAAGAACCTCAAGACCTTTGAGGAAGGAAAGCTTTGCTTCAAAGTTGGAAACAGACCCGTTGTTGTTCGAGAAAGCATCATTAAGGTTGTCGACGTGATCAATACCCTCAAACCTATCATTACTGGTGCCGTCGCAGCCGAGCCAGCCGCAGCCCTAGCTTGGGCTGGCGTAACGACTGCTTTGCCGGTAAGCTTCTTATCATGTTTCAGCTCGGACTTGTCTAATCAGTTGTGTCTCAAGGTGCTGGAGAGGACCTTCCAACAAGATGAGAGTGCGGCTACTGGAATAACCGAGATTGCTTTTCTTTTGGCTCGGTATCAGATGTTTCATGAGCCCGACTTTGCTTCTAACCTTCGATCGACGAGGTATGGATGCCTTTATTCCTCTGCAGCATAGCACTGACCCATTTCCAGCCATCCAGTCGCCTCGCGGGAAGTACTGCATCACGTCAAGAACGAGCTTGTCAGCGTATATGCTGCTATCTATATGTACCAAGCCCGCTTCATCCTCCAGTACGCGGGTCGGCACAAAATGCATCGTGCCTTGAGAAACATACTATATGGAGACGACTGGAAGAAGCTATGGTCAGAAATCCAGACTAAGTGCCGTCATATCGACGACGGTATACGTGGCCAAGTCGGAGCCAAGTCTCTGGAAATTTGGAAAAAGGTCGAAGCTATCGAGATAAGTGCTTCAAGGATCGAGGCCTTGCAACAGGAGACTATGAATGTAGTCCAGGTTAGTCACTTTCATATCTTCGTCTTATGTGATAATTCCCTTTCCACTTTCTATCTGGCCTTTCACATAAGCCATATGTCACTACCTCCTCCCACATCATGAACCTTCTTGTTCATTTGAGTTCATATAACCATTTGGCTAATGATATTACCAGGATATTGAGCGAAGACAGCTAATCCAGTCGCTGAAAGTTACTGGAAATGCCATGTTTGACTCACGTCAGACATCCAGCACGGAGGTGCCCTGCCTGCCAGGAACTCAACTCCAAACGCTAAAGGTAATTCAGGACTGGGCGGAAGACCCTACTGGTAACATGATATTGTGGATGGAAGGGATGGCTGGGACCGGCAAAACGAGCATCTCAATGACTGTCGCCACTGCTTTGAAACAAGGGAAGTCTCTTCTCAATGGACGGGACATGCTAAACAACGTTTTTCTTGGAGGCTCTTTCTTTTTCAACCATGGTGATGCCACCAGGAACAGCACTGCGGAGCTTTTCACAACTATTGCATCGTCCCTCTCGGACATATTCTCAGATCATGGATCGCCTATTCTTCAAGCAATCAGAGAGAACCCAGGCATAGAAACAAAAAGCACCCAGGAGCAGTTTCGCAAACTCATTGCCGATCCTTTGGCATTTCTTGATAAGAACACTTTCATGCCGATTCAGCTCCTCGTCGTTATAGACGCCCTGGATGAATGTGATGACAAGGATGCCGAGGACATGCTGGCCATGCTGAATAACCTGCAGGATTTGAGTCAAGTTCGACTTCGTCTTTTCGTCACGAGCAGACGTGAAGGGCATATTGTTCTGGCTTTCGAGGATTTGCCCGATTACCTTTACAGGACACTTAGACTCAAAAAGGTTGAGTCGTCCGCTCGCAACGATGACGATATCACTTTCTACCTCTCCAAGACCTTGGGAAAGCTTTCCGAGAAACACCGTGTCGAAGATGGTGGCGTAAGCAAAAACGATATCAAAAAGCTGGCTGAGAAATCCGACGGGCTTTTCATTTATGCTGTCACTGCTTGTCGATTCCTAAACTTTAGGCATTTTTCGGACAAAATGCTGCGAGATTCAAGATTGGCTCTTATCTTCGAAGAGAAAGAGGGGCCACGACAGGCACTGGATGCCATTTATCTTAAAGTTTTGAGATTTCCGGAATACGAAAGCGGCTCTGAAGAGGCCCAAAAGCCATTCTACTCGGAGATCAGTCGACTGATTGGCTTCATTGTCACCCTGCTTCGACCAGTTTCTCTAGACACCCTTTGTCACTTACTCCCAAAAACAAGAAGACAAATGGACGGCTACTTGGGAGATCTCCATCCCATCCTCAACGTCCCCGATGACCCAAAGGCCCCCGTTACTCTGATTCACCTGTCGTTTCGGGATTTCATCCTCGACGAGAGGCGGTCTGGACTACTTCCATTCTCTGTCAAAGAGTTTAACATGCACCAAAATATATTTTCCCGTTGTCTGGATCTGATGGAAACTGAGCTATGTCATAACATCTGTCGCCTGGAGCTCCCGGGGACATTTGTGTCGGAGGTTGAACATGGTCAAATCGACACCCATATCCCGCCCTATTTACGATACGCGTGTATCTACTGGGTTGGTCACCTCAAGAGAATTAAGCGCGATTGTCTTGCGGATGTTGGGCTGAGGGATGGTGGAGCAGTCCAGGTATTCCTTCAGGAAAAGCTCTTATTTTGGTTGGAAGTAATGGCGCTGATCGGAGAAGCACCTGCCATAATACCCGCTATCAGCCAGCTGGAAGGCCTCATAGAGGTATGTCGGACTCTTATTTGTGGACATTCTAAGCTGTAAGCTAACTAGGTCATGTTCTAGCCATCAGAAAACCCAGACCTGTTTCGCTTGGTGCATGAAGCGAAACGCTTCATACGGAGAAACAGAGCGATGATTGAGCTTGCCCCGATGCAGCTATATTGCACCGCTCTGCCCTTTTGCGCACGGGAGAGCAGGATCCGGTCCCACTATCAACACATGATCCCCGAATGGATTACAATGCAACCTTGCATTGAGGAACTCGACACCGGAGAGCTCCTTAGGCTCGAAGGGCACAGTGAACGCATCAATGGATATGCTTTTTCTCCAACAGAAGCCTTAATTGCGACTGTGTCGAATGACAATACAACAAGAGTATGGGACTACATCACTGGATCGGAGAAGTACATATTCCATGATCCAGGTAGCCCTAAAAGCGTGTCTTTTTCTAAGGATGGTAGGAGACTTGCGTCTGGATGTTCGAATGGAAATATATCCTTGCGAGAGCTGGC
This sequence comes from Fusarium incarnatum, assembly GCA_004367075.1. Taxonomy (NCBI): domain Eukaryota; kingdom Fungi; phylum Ascomycota; class Sordariomycetes; order Hypocreales; family Nectriaceae; genus Fusarium; species Fusarium incarnatum. The sequence continues at coordinate 143,973 of QGDZ01000062.1, forward strand.
AAAGGCTACCGACACTACTCTTGCCTGTCCAGCTGGCGTAGTGAAAATATTATTTTCGCCAACCGCCACCAACATATTAGTCGCGTTATGTGAAGACGGCACACTCCTCAAATGGAATACCAATAATAAGCGAGAAGCTCTCGGTCTCAATCTACAATCACCAAAAGAATTGGTATTCTCGACCGACGGTCAATTCATCGCCGTCCTTGAACACGATGATATTACTGTACTCGATGTTACAACAGCAGAAGTAGTATGTCAGCTCAGGTCCGACTGGTATCTGTGGATTAAAGCAATGGCATTCTCAGTAGACTCTAGAGTCCTGGCCGTCAGACAACTGTGCAGGGTTGAATTTTGGGATATAACATCATCAAACCCAAAGTTGATTGAGACCTGTGAGGTTGACTGGAATTCTTATTCGTTTCTACACCTACCTGTAAGCATGGTTCTCCGCCTAGATGGTTCTGGAACGCTGGAGCTCCCAGTCACCTCCGATGGAAATCCAATTGGGAAGTTTTGGAAGACTGCTGGAGGACAATTTTCTCATGACGGTGCCTGGCTGGCAGCTGAATGCAACAATCGTCGTGACATTAGGATTCTTAGCAACCCTTATGATCCACCTTTGTACAAGGATGTATCTGACCATGAAAACCTTACATTTTTGAGAGATGATAACGTTGTACTAAGTTGGAGTGCTGGGGATGAAGCCAAGAGATGGAATGTAGCAGATGGGCGCATGCAGTTACTGGAGCGCATACGTGTTAGGAAGATCACATTCTCGCCATGCGAGCACTTCATTCTTCTTTCCTTAGATGAGCGAGGGAGATTTCAAGTTTGGGACAAAACATTAACTAAACAACAGGCCAATTTTAAGAATATGGTCAGCGTTACTTTCGGCCCCGACAAAGACAATCTAGCCACGCTTTGTCAGTTCGAAGGGCTTCAAATATTGAGATTTGATCCCGATACGTCGACATTCACGCCGATACGGAACCTCAGCCTTGAAGGTGTGACTTTCGGGGGAGGGCCTCCCGAGGGTTTCCAGAATGAATCAAATCTCCACTTCTCACCAGGCGGCGACCAGGCCATCGTGTTCTTCCACTATTTTTGCCATAGATCCCCTGATTTGTGGTCATGCCATTTATGGAATCTTGAGAGTGTCGAGAGGAAAACGAAATCCCTTCATAGCATTACTCAAGGGATACCCAAGGTCATATTCTCACCTAGGAATGACTTCTTTATCATTGAACACATTGAGTTGGTTCAGCTGTACCACTTGCCGAGTGGAGAATCAGTTGACGACTGTGATTTGCATCACTATCGTTTCTTCAAATGTCACCCCATCGATCGTGTCTTCGCTGCTGTGTCGGCCAACTTGTCGTCGATTTCTATATGGCAAGGATTGCCATGGACGAAGAAGTATACATTCACAGGGCATGAACATCTCGACGTAACACAGCTAGCATTCTCAGCAACAAACAAGATCGCGGCATTGCTATCATCACACAATGCCAGTGGCAATGTCATTAACGTATGGGATCACACAACAGGGCAAAGGATTTGCTCTCATGCCATTGAGAGCTCAGGGTCGATTGCTTCGTTCAATCTTTCCCTCAAGGGGGACTTCTTGGAGACAAACAGGGGGATTATTCCAATACCGTATGGCCATAAAACCCAGGGACATATTGGTAGTCGAAGAGAGTGTATAGACAACTCTCTTTACGTGATGGATCAGTGGGTCTTCCAGGGCTATGAACGGCTTCTATGGCTCCCATCAGCTCATCGACCCCAGACAGGTCTCGCTGTGAGAGATGTTGATGTACGAAAAGGGACAATCGCCATTGCCCAGACCAATAAGTCGGTTATATTCATTACAGTTTCGCTGAAGGGAACACCCATCGCAAAGAGGAATATGAGACTCAACCACTAGAAGAGTCTCTGCAAACTATCCTCTGTTACTGCCATGCCCCTCACAGTCCCGTTCCGTTATGACTAGCATGCACATTCACGATAAGCATCCTTACCAAACTCACACGTTGTATCTTCATTGGTCATTGTCTCTGACACCCCCATTGCCCTTTTCGTCGTCTGAAAATCTTTCTAGTCCAACGATTGGTCAAGCGTTTCCAAGAAGCATTCATCGCTTTCGGTCGCATTCAACAAGAGCCTCCGTTACTGTCGCTATCGCTCGTTGCGATGCATAAGTGGGTCCAGAAGCAGCAGACTTCCACTCCCACGCGTTCATATATCTTTCCAAAATAACCATGCGTGCCGTGCTACAACTTTTGTTACAGCCAATCACTAGGTCGACGTATACTCGATGTTAGCATGTTCTCGGATTTCATAGTCTGCTCTTCATCGTGGCCAGGATAAGTTTTTCTCGACGAGTTTACACTTTCATCAATTCACATCTGGAAAGTCGAAACTACACTATCTAACATAAGGTTTCTACTACTCGGGGTTTCGCTTGTGATACATCTGGTGATCCAGATGAAAACAAGGCTTTGACTGGTCATAAGATGCCTTTCTTACTTCCTTTGATCATTTTCCTTCCTCCCACCGACATCAAGGACCTACACACTACTCATAACGCCGTCAACAAAATGTAAGCAAATCTACCATTACCATTTTAACTCTTTCACGGCTGCTAACATGCTTTCATAGGCCCGAATCTCAAAGCATCGACCTCGGTCGCGCCCTCGCCGAGCAGCAGGACGCCCTCCGACGTTGCCAAGCTGCCGCAGCCGGCCGAGCCACTTTCGCTGATTGGCAGCGCGCTCTCGCGGGCTGGCAGGAAGCTCAAGCCACCATTGTGGCTATCCGTCAGGGTGTAGACAAAGAGCTGGAAATATTGAAAGGCAAAGTTCAGCGCCTGAACCTTATGTGAGGGCAAGGTTGTGTGCAAAGGAGTCATAATGCACTGTGGATAGTGTAAGTCTCTGCAAATGTTATAATGGCAAGGTTCATCAAGCGCTCGTCCGTAGGGAGAATCTGTTGCCGGATATCATAGTATTAGTCTCTACTGTTTCTTTACACTTTCGAGTGTACTGGACAGGATAAACCTTTCCTTGTCGCTTAAGGTTAAAGTCTCAAGGCTTCCACTTTAAGTCATAAGGCGTTATTGATCCAATAATTCTCTTATAAGTACCATGTTTGTTCCAAAATTATAGCCCGTCACATCTTTTTTTCTTCAACCTTGAGCAACATCGAACACTTAGACTTTTGAATCACCCAACGAACTAGGCATGGCCAGTAACACAGGTGACTGGGGTAGTTTACCTACTGAGATTCAACTGGACGTCATTCGTCTCTTGCCAGGTGTTGACGGGAAGTGCAGTCAGCTCGCCCCAGTCTGCCGGGCTTGGCAATCTATCTTCGAACCGATCAACTTTGCAGAGATTAGCCTTACGATACCGCGCCTTGAGGATCCCAAATCCCAAGACATCTTGCTCCGAAAGAGAAACCTCATCCGCTATATTTGGTTTCGCGTGGAGCGGAAGGAATACGATTGCAATAGATGCACCGGCGAAGACGACACCTTGTGGGGCTTGGGCGACGCTGAGAACCAATTCATTGCGGATGCATTCGAAAGGTTGTTTACGACACTCAGTAAATGGGAGCCTCGCGGTGATTTTGTACTTGATATCAGTGTCTATTCACCCAGTGACAACAAACACTGGTTCAAATACCTTACCTTTTGCTCAGATACCGAAGTACCCAAGTGTCCATCCGAACACGAGTTGCATGACCCAGCTCACGGCTGGACTGACGGACGCCAAACTGAAACTCCTACCAACGACGCTATCGAACGCACATTCGATGAGATAATGGGAGAAGGACCCTTCCAAGACGAGACGATGGGCGAAGGTCTCTTTGATGATGAGATGATGGCCGAAGAACCCCTCGACGATGACATAAACGGCGAAGAATCCTTTTACGATGACTCACTGGAGATGGAATGGTGGAAGAGTCTCCCCTTGGTATCCGTCGTCGGCGTCGTCCTCCTCCGCCAGCAAACCCGTCGACGATGGAAGCCGACGTCGCTCGCCAACATGTTTACACGGTTCCTGAACATGAAGGACCTCTGCTATGAACCCTGGCGAGAAATGGATGATATTATTGAGAGACAAACCAATCAGGGTAAGTGCTTTGCCAATCCCAAATATCACAGCCGCTAACTGATTTGTGACAGGAACCGAGACGTTGATTGAATCATTTGCTTCGACGCGATTGTGCAATCTCACGATATTCGAGAACTTCAACGAGGCCTACCGAAAGTCCTACTTAAGAAGATCCGTTCCAGTTGCCGCTGTCAGAGTGCCAGATCCGGCCATGCTTTGCGTTAACTTTTATTATATTAAAAGCTACAGTGTTAATTATAAGCTTTTTCCCT
>QGDZ01000063.1:0-269379 GCA_004367075.1 Fusarium incarnatum
TAAAGTTTAATAGCTAATATAACTTATATACTTAACCTTACTAAAACTTAACTTACTAGAGGTTACTATTAATAATACTTTAAAGAAAAAACTTATCCTAGCCTTACTATTTAGAGATACCCTTATCCTTAAAAAAAAAAAAAAAAAAAGTACTTGAGAAGAGTATTATGTCCTGCGATACAGTAAGCGTAGTAAGACTTACGTTAACTCGAGTTAGTATGTGTTTCGTTCGGACGTTTGTCTAAGCTATGATCCGATGGTGTCTATGATTACAGGAGTTAAGTTAATGATCTCTGACATCTGTGGTCATTTAATTGTGTTGGTTTGAACTGTACGACTTGATAACTGAGCTTCAAAAACCTTAAGGAATAACTTCTGACAAAGTCTATCGCTCTTCTGAGATACCAGACACTTATGTGGCTTATGCTCTTGAAATATTTGCACTTAGCAAATCTCGAGATTCGTAGGGGCGATCAACGCTTACAAATGAGACGCATTGGATGTTGTATATCTAGCCTTCATTATCTCACTCACGGTAGATGACTCGCTGAGCAACATGGAATGTGGGATGGCAATGGTGTTCTCTTGATGAAGCATCAGAACTATAATGTTTCAAATCTGCAATCATCGACTTCAGTTCTACCAAGGTGATAGCTGGCAACAGTAGTACTCACCAGCAGAGTTCCAGAACAAATACCTCCAAGGTAATAACGCAGCAAAAGTAAGGAAATACATGAAGTGAATTCTCTAAGCACAGCAATAGTCCGAGTACATCTACTGCCCAAAGGTAACCGAATCGATATAAGCTGTCGCGTCCACTGGACAATTAAGCCCGATATACAGATACAATCCACCCGCATCAATCTGAGACTGAGTGTAAGTACATGTTTGCGAAATCTTGATCCACTGATCTACCGCAGCGTCCACGGGAATGGTTGGTATTGGGGAGCCTGGGTTGCTAACTCGAAAGGCACAGAAGATGAACGCGCCAAGGCATCCACTTGAAGCACGGACCCAGGCTGTAACCGGGTAACCAACGTCTGCTTGGGGAGTCACTCTCAGGGGCTGGCGGATGTAGTTGACTCGGCCATTGGGGGTTACTCGGGCATCGACATATGTAAGTTGTGCTGAGTTCCTGCCTTCATATTTGGTCGTGCTGGAGAGGGAAAACGCAGAGTCGAAAAAGAAACTGGACCAGGGTGACTTGGTATCGGGCTCAGCGTCGAACCCTGCGTTGAGAATGAAGGTTTGGGCGGGAGGGACTTCAGCGGTTGTCGTTGTGCTGTCAGCGGTAGTAGTATCCTCAGTGGTACTCTCGGCGGTGGTAGTAGTATCCGTCCATATCGTCGAGATTTCTGTACTGCTCTCTTCGACGGTAGAGGTCAAGTCCGTAGTGGGAACATCACTAGTGGTGGCACCCTCAGAAATGATGGATGTCTCGGTGCTGCTCTCGACGTTTGTGGGGCTCGGGTCGGTTCCAGTAGTAGCGGTAGTGGTATCGTCCGATGTAGAGGATGTTTCGGCAACATACGTGGTTGATAGGACAGTTTCAGTAGATGTTGATGTGGACAAGATTTCAGCCGTCGTCGAGATGTCGGTTGTCTTGGAGCCGACCTTGCATGGACTGGCGTAAGAGCTAGCCATGAAGGAAGCTGCCAGGAAAGCAGTAACGAATGACGGAAACTGGAAACAAAAGCAATACGAGCGACGAGCACAGCAAGATAGAAATGACCGTAAAGAAAAGGAAGGATTAAAAGGGGACTGAGCTGATGTCTATCAACAATACCTACCGCGAATCAATAGTTTAGGACGCTAGGCTCAGTTGGTGAAAATATTGACCAAACTTTCAGCTTCCCAGTGTGCTTGCGGTTAGATTCATTGCCTAAAGTCAATAGTCTCAACAGGTAATATAACTGACCCACTTCCCGCTAGAGCCCCTAATACTTTATTCAAGCGGGATACTTGTACAAAAGGCAAAGAGATCTAAATATACAAGAAAGGAATGTTTGACGGGTCAAGCTGAGATAACCGTTGGGCGATACGGAGTATTGAGAAGACACCACCAAGATAACTCCATGTCTTATCTTATCTTGTCTAATCTGTCGACAAGCCTGTCTCTCTTTACCCTGTAGGGCTGGTAGCGAGGACCGAATTCACTGAATGGGCGGTTCATTTGGTTGTTGTTAAAACCAAGGAGATGTGTAAGTCAATTCATTTGAGGTCTGTGTGCTTAATCTCCAGACCTCCTCATGTTTGTCAAAACGAGAATGTTTGTCTAATGCACAAATTCGCGATATTTATTGTTATGACAAACCCGGTGTTGACACGAAAGACTCTTTGGCATTCTCCAAAGTAGTCTACAGCATGGCTGTCCTGTTTCTCTACATTTTTTAATGAGATATCTAGATGAGACAAACCTACAGCGCAGCCATATATCGCGATAATTCTAGATTGAGAATGAAGTCACACAACTAAGAGCTTCCCAATTGTTTATCAATCTAATCTAATCAAACCAAAGACTTCGGAGGCATTTGTAACAGAGTATGTCACTCTCGTACCATGCGTGGAGCGGTTCGCAATCGACACCAGGAAAAGAGAATGGTCCGCGATGTGTCAACAGGGATAATAGCTCGGGATGTAGACAGCTACGGAAAACGACCTCTCGTTAATCGCCGTCACAATTTCGGTACGGAGGAATGATCCACTGTGGAACTAGCTTGTAAGCCTTGCTATCTAGCGTCCAAGTATGCGGTCGAGCTCATAATTTTACTCGACCGATGCCGCAGTAAGCTTTAAGATTTACGGCAACTAGAAGCCTTCCACATGGTGAACTTATTTTCGTAGATTTAGATGCGTGGAAATAAAGTGTTTACCTAGATCCGCTAAACCTTCAAGTCAACATGACATGCCCTCGCCTCGAATACGCGTAACTCATCAATATGAAACAAATCTCGGGAGAAGCAAGCTTGGCTCGGAGCAGACTTCCCAAGCCGTTTCATCCCCGAGCCTTATACGCGTACTAAGAAACAATCCGAAGTCCATACGACCATCCCTCCCAGCAAGATTCTTCAATAGCGATTGTTTTTCATCCGAACTGATTCTGTAACAGGACCCCCACTTCTTTTGTCCAAACAATTAATCTTTGACAGGTGAGCCGCGCGCTTGGTGCTGCAAGGCAAGAAGGGGTACCGGAATTAGCTCCACGAAACTGAAACCGGTAACAATCCCACCACTGGGAGGATATTTGTTCCTGCATTAGAGTAAACGACAAACCAATACTCGGAAATATGAGATTAGAGATCGCAAATGCTTGCGCGGCAGCGAATATATATACATCAAGATGTTGGCTGTTCAAGTCTTGTTTCTTCAGCTTAGCTCTCTCATTCTAAACGCATCCATTCTTTCATTTTCATTCATTCTTTTCTGTGTGAAGCCGGTCTATCACACTCATTTACTACCTACTTCCTACTTCACATTCATTCTTTAAGAACAAAAAGAAATCATCACAATGTCTTTCAAGATCGCAGCTACTCTTGTCGGCGCCCTCGCCTCTTCCGTCCTCGCCCACGGAACCGTCACCGGCATCAAAGTCGACGGCGTCTACCAGGCCGGCTACAGCCTCGACTCCTACTACAAGGTCAAGAACGGTGGCGAAGCTCCCGTCCAAGCCGCTTGGTCCGCCGAGAACCTCGACAACGGCTTCGTCGCTCCCGACGCCTACGGAACTTCTGACATTGCCTGCCACATCAAGGCCGCGCCCGGCAAGACCTCTGCCAGCGTCAAGGCTGGTGGCTCTGTTGAGTTCCAGTGGTCTGCATGGCCCGAGTCTCACATCGGTCCTGTCTTGACCTACGTTGCCAAGTGCGAGGGCAAGTGCACTTCTGCTGACCCTGCTGAGCTTAAGTGGGTTAAGATCGATGCTGGTGGTCTTGATGGAACCTGGGCTGCTGCCGATCTTATCAAGAACAACAACACCTGGACTACCACCGTCCCCGAGACCCTCGCTGCCGGAAGCTACGTTTTCCGCCACGAGATCATCGCTCTTCACGGCGCTGGTTCCAAGAACGGTGCTCAGAACTACCCCCAGTGCTTCAACATTGACATCACTGGCTCTGGAACTGACAACCCTGAGGGAACTCTTACCACTGAGCTTTACACTGACTCTGAGCCTGGTATTCTCTTCGACCCTTACTCTGGTGCCACCAAGTACGAGATTCCTGGCCCTGCCATGTACGGCTCCGGCTCTGGTTCTGGTTCTGGTTCTACCAAGCCTGTTACTCCTGTTGTTCCCAGCACCCCCGCCAACGGTACTGCGCCTATTGTCACCCCCACTCCTACTCCCGTCGCCTCCAAGTCTGGCTGCAAGGCCAAGAAGGCCCGCCGCCATGCTCGTCAGCTTAAGTTCTAAGCTTCCATCAATGATGGTAGTATGGAGGATGAGTGACTTTACTGCTAGACAGTGAAGATTTTCTGTATATTAGTTGAGGGTTTGGGTGTGTTTGAGAAGTGGTACAAGGTATGAATCATTTAGGCTCATTAGCTCGTTTAATTTTATACCTTGTTCTTATCTACGTTTTATTCATCGGATGGTCGTGATTGACTTTTATGTGCGCTTCACCGCGCCTTTGTAATTCTCGACCTCTCTTATTGCATTTCTTTCCTTTGTTTTATTGGCGAATTCTTGATTGCCTTCCCTCCAATCGAATGCGAAAACGGGTAGGCGGCAGTGCTCAAGAAACTGCTGACATAAGGCAGATTCACTCCAACCAAAGGCGACGTCTGCCTAAATCAGCCACGACAACAGGCGACCATCATTTCTTCCATTCTCTTCATCAAAAATATCATCTCAAAAAACATAAACATGGCGAGTACAACTAACGACATGCCGACTAATCGACCGGGATCCATCAGCGACGACTGGGAAGAGCTTGACAGCGCAGCGTCTGTCATCTCTTTTGATGAACAGTCAGGCTCGACCTCACCCGCTGCCCCGCTTGACGCCCAGACCCCTGCAATCGTGACCCCAGCGCTCCAACTGCCGCTGCGACCGAGAGACGAGGCCAGTCAATCAACAGCAGACAATTCTTCATCAGCAAGAGTAGCTTCCTCATCAACAGCGATCGCATCTTCATCAACAAGAGTAGCTTCCTCATCAACAGTGGTCGCATCTTCCTTACCGAATACTTCGCAGAAAGTCCCATCATCAGAACCCCCTCCATATGAGGATGCACAGTCACATCAAGAAACTACCTCGACAATTTTCAGAGAAAAGGGAGGGATTACCTGGCGACTTAAGAATGAGAATCGCACACCAGCCGAGAATGACGATCGCAAACTAGTCAAGGGCAAGGAGCGTCAACAATCATCGCCGCATGCCGAGCCTCGCTCCCTTCTCTCTTACTACATCGAAGAAAGCCAAAAGGACGACGAAGCTGATGATGATGAAGAAAACAGCGCCGAAGATGGCGAAAACGTTGCACCGATCGACGATCCCCGAGAATACCACAAAGCCTGTACCCAGACCATAACCCTCCTTTCCAGCGTTTCCCAATACGCCCACGCCCTTGGAGGCCATCGCATCTCCACAATGAGTCAGATCCGACAAACATGCGACCATCTATCAGCGCAAGCAAACGAACTGGAGACGATGCTAGACGTCTACGCTAAGCACTGGGCGGCGCAACAAGGCATGGTTCAGATTCCATTGAGCCCTGAGGTATCCGACATGTTCGCCAAGTTAACCAGGTTGCTCCATAGAACGATGGTGGAGTTGAAATGTCTGGAGCCTGAGGATGATGCTCGTTTGGAGGTATCTGATATCCCTCTGCGTGTGAATCAGAAGCTTGGAGAGCTTGGGGTTGCGTTGGGACAGATGAGTGATTCTTTTGCGGAGTTTCTTCCCATGATGAAGGTGTAAGTCATTTCCCTTCATGGCTAAGGTTGCTTACTGATCTGTATAGCGACTTCAACGAATTCCGAACCAAGCACATGGGCTTTCCATCCGCCACTGCCGACTCTTCTCCAACCGAAACCCGCCGTCCACAACCGAACCCCACCATCGCCCGCATCCGCAACGAACTCTACACCCTCAAAGACCACCTCATCACAATGGCCCACTTCCTCCGTCGCCTCAAAAACAGCCCCGAATTCCCCGAAACAATAGACGAAGAGATCCTCGACTCAACAGTCGCCGTGGTCCAAGCCATCGCCAAGACTCTGACCAACAATCCCTCCGATTGGATCGACAGCGACACGAAATGTTCAGATTCTATTACGTACGCACAATTTGCGACGCTAGATGCTGAGATTCTACATGATGTTGCGTCGCATGTGAAGATGTACCTGGATGAGCTTGATGATGAGTGTTGGGAGGATAAGGGCTCTTATTCGCTGCAGGTTAAGAGGAATCATCAGGCTGGGCTTTTGATCCATGCGGGTATGTTGAATCAGATTAAGGAGACTGTTGGGTTTACGAAGAGTTTGTTGTTTGTGGACTAGTAGTACGGACTTCGACTTGAGATCTGAATGAGTGTCGGTTGGCAAAGACAGTGTGGTTTTACGTGGAGGATATCATTCGTCTGAGTCTGGGATTGGGATACGAACAGACCGGCGGTTCGCTGAAACAGAATACGAAAAAGCTTAGTTGATAACTTGTTTATGGAGTTTAGGAGTTTAGGAATGAATAATGAACATACTATTTACTCAAGCAAAACACCCTACGACTTCCCACCCGAGACCTTTCTCAAAGTCTCCATAGGCGACGTCTGAGCCAAAACAGTAGCAAGACTTCCAAATCTCAAATGCACAGCCTCCTTGGGCTTAGGATCCCAGCAGTAAAACCTTCCCGTAGATCTCATATGCTCCAAATCAATAACAACCATACTCTCAACAGGCTGAACCGTCTCCGTCCAGAAGAATAAGTACAAGTTCTCCCGCAGCTTGAGCGTCTTGCACTCTTCAACGTCCGCAAGTCCCCTCTCCGCTCCACCGAGACAGTGCCACACGAAGGTTCCTTTGTTGAGATAGATGTGTTCGTATGCATCTTTGTTAGAGTAGCGGTAGAGAACGTGTTTGCCGATTAGGTCTTCTGTGCTGGGGTATGGTTGGACTGGGATGTTCGAGGAGTGTGTTGCGTTCATGAAGGCTGTGAATGTTCGACGTTCACCGGCCTTTTCTGTGAAACCGGATAAACCAGTAATAGCCTGTCCGGTACTAAGATCTGCGATCATAGTGACGACTTCATTGTAGTCTGGCTTGAGAAAGTCGATGAAGAAGATATTAGGTCGGACTTCAAAGGCTTCAAAGTCTGCCTTGCCGGATTTGCCGATGTCTTGACCCTCGAGGATTGTCCAGGTCAGAGACTCGGCTTCGAAAGTGTGTGAGATCTTCATGCCGTTGTCGAATGTATGTGTGATGGTTTTGCCCTGGAGTTTGGTGGTTGCTGGCATGAGATGTTCCCGGAAGCCGTCGGCCATGGCTTCAAGAGTAGGCCAGTCGGCGACGGGGACGAACTCTGGGTTTTCGGAGATAGCTGATGGTGCCATTGTGATAGTTGACTTTGTGAGAAATAGGAACAGGTGATTATGAAAGTTGGATTTGCGATGTCTTAATGAATATTTCCCGGATGGCAACTGAAACGCTGTTTTATATCCATCGTGACCTCAGTGACGGTCTCATGCTTGCTGAATAAAAGTCCGAAGTTCCGCTAGACTTGAAAGCGGCTCTGTCAGTAGTGGAGCTTCCCCTCGCACTAAGAAACAAGCCTTACCCGTTGTAGACTAAAAGTGCGAGGTGCCCACCCATCTGACAGCTACCCCATCTTTCCGATGCCATACCGAGTATCAATTCCATGTTATCACTGCGATTAATGATATGAGAGGCAAGGTATGAGTCGTAATCTTGATCTGACCCCTCATTCAAACCCAGTCTTGGAAGAATCCGAAAGTCCGCTATCTGGAACGTTCATCTGTTTCCGAGTTGCTTTCCGAGAACAGCACGCAGTTTCGGACATTGAATGTACCTTGAGTCTTATCCGAGAATGGTCTCCAACTTGTTGTCGACCATGACATCCATCCAATGAACCTGCCCAATCAGACTTTCGCTGTCTGGCAACACCACGTCCATCCGCAACCAGACTTCCTTGAGAATAGCGGCCGCTTGGTTTATCGTTTGTAGTCGCAGACGATGATATAACCGGTGTAGTCTGTTTATAACGAACCTCCTCCAATCTGTAGCGCAAGATCCAAGACAACTGCCCGCTGATAAGAGTATAAGGGTTTGTATAGCGATTGTTCGGGAGTCTTCTGGGATAGACTCTATGATTTTTAGGGTTTCGATCGCTAGGCCCCTGGTATGTTGGGAGTAAGGATGCTGCTGCTGCCCAAGTTCAGGTTGGATAGAGTAGACTTGAGCATTCGCTGGAAATAATTGGCTGAGCTCAGGGAAGCTTCTGTAAAGTTCCAACTGGGCAATGAGTCGATGGCAAAGCGCAATCTTGTACAAGTGATCAGCAGGCGTAAACAAATCACCCGTTTGTTGTATCTCGTCGATGGTCGGAATGTGGGTTGCTTCGAGTCCCCCGATAAGAGAAACAGCCTTCTTAAACAATGTGACATCTGGACTGGTACGACGCCGTCGCACAAGAGCTATACATTTGGCAAGATGTATGAGAGCTCCAGTACCAACTCCCGTCCATGGGCAAGGATATGAAAAGAATATGCGTGGTTGACTGCTGAAAGTGTCGAGGTATGAGAGGTCGTTGATATCCTGATCGATTAAGCATGCAGCCATGACCTCCCAGTATACCATGGATGAAACTATCAGCCGATGTGTGTAAGAAGTGGGAAGTTGTAACTGGGTCATATCATTTTGTTCGATCCAGATCCTAAATAATTGTCGAGCGCCGTGAAAGTGGCAGAGACCCAAGGAAGAAGGGTCATGCCAGCTCTGTGAATCTGGTCAGTTGTGCAGCAGTAACGGTAGGCTATACTCACTGTTGTCATACCCAGGAGGATAATACCTAGCAGGAGATCATCCCTGGTCTTTGACCCAGAGTTTATCTCGGAAATGCCTTTCGATATATGCGAGATTGCCTCCGTTTGAAACGTGAGCGGTGCCGACCCGCTGTTCCCAAGCTGAGAACGATGCGACGCAGACATAGTCATGACGCAATTAAAAATGATGGGAGAATCACGTATCATGTCTGTTAAAATAGACCGATACGGATTCTGTGATGAGTCGAAGGACGAAGCTACTTGGCATATATCAGAGTAATAATGCGACAAAAGGATCGATGATTCATCTTTCGGGGTATAGAGTGAGAGCTGTGACGACGTAGAAGCAGGGCTGTACTTTATCTCGTATTTTGTTGACCATTTTACAGGTTTACTATAGCCTGGGCACGTCAGGCCTAATTTGATGCAGCGCGTGCAAGAGGGCTCGGTTTCGTCACATTTGAGCCTCTGGAGATATGAGTAAGACTGGATTAGTAGAGAGGGAAAATACCCACCCTTTTCTTGCAAGTGGCACATCCACCTATCATGTAAGTATTAGTGACGAGAATAATGAGGTTCGTATTGTTACTTACTCCTCGATTTAACACATCTGGAATGCCATCCTGGTTGTGCCGAGGCTGGTTCCATTAGTTCCAAAGAAGACTGAGTAGATCGAGTGATGAATGCAAACGGTCATTTCACCTGACATCAACCTTTGAGTTGCAAGTTAGCAGCGGTCTAGTCTTGTTAATATCAGCCCCATTGTTGGTGTAATTGGTAAGTTTGTTTTCTGCCGGAATACGGAAGTAGATTCCGACATCGCGGCTTGTGTGGATGCTTTGATAAGCCGTCACCCGTGGATTGGTTGGATATCGAAGAAAGCGGATCTCATGGTGAACCTTATCTCCTCATTCATGATTTCATTCAAGGCTTGAAATGATACTGAACAGTGAGTGATATGTAGCATATTAAGATGAAAGAATACAAAAACATCTTTGATGCTACCTCATTAATTACAGTTACTATTCGAACAGCAGCACGTCATTCTAATTAAGCCTACCTTCCAGTACCTCAGTACCAGTCAAAGGCCCAATATATCTTCTCCTCGCCTTGAACGGCCAATAAACACACCCGAACAAAAGCGCTCCACCGAGAACTACCGAAGCATAATTCATGTTCGCGGCAGTAACAGGTCTGAAAGGAGGGAACAGAAGAAAGATGGAAGTAAAAGTCAAGTAGATAACCGCCACAACGCTCACGAACAGCCCAGCCTTGCCCAAACGCCACGGTCCCCAAGTTAATGTCTCGGGTCGACAAAGACGGCGCCATATGAGGAGAATGATAGGCACGAGGTAGGAAATCTGCAGACTGACAACAGCGAGAGAAAGGATCGCGTTGAAGGCTGTTGTAGAGCCGATGTTGATTAGACCAAGCAGGATAAGCAGAAACGTTACGACCATGATGGAAATCGTGGGAATCTCGCGCCGTTTGTCAACCTTGGCGATGTGTTGCGAAAAGGGAAGTCCTGTTTCATCGTTAGTAAAGGATTAATATTGTCAAGAGTTAGATTGTGCTCACCTCCGTCTCTGGCAAAAGCCCACATGATACGAGCCGCAGAAGTGATGAGCGGGACAGTCGACAAGGCCGCCATGGCAGTGATAGCACCAGCCAAGCAAGTAGCAGCTGTAACACTTCCCGTCATGTTATAAAAGATCTGAATGATAGGAAATCCAGTAGGTGTGTTCAACGCGGAATTAACATCGCCCATGAAAAACAACACGACGAGAAGAAAAGCGAAGCCGAGTGGCCAATTGATCAGAATAGAACCGACCATAGCCCTCGGAACACCAGTCTCGGCTTTATCCATCTCCTCACTCAAATGCGTCGCTCCATCGTACCCGATAAGAACGTAGCATGAGCTAAGAAGCCCGATACTCCACGCAACAACGTCATTATCCCAGCCAGAATTATTCTCAAATTGGGTAAAGACGAATTCGGGGGTGTGTTTGCTGGGCGATACGACGGCCATTGTTACTATAATTATGACGAAGAAGCCGACGTGAATGACCAGTGTGAGTTTTTCGATGAGAGGGAGGGCGTTGCTGCAGAGGATGCAGATGGCAGCTGCACCGATGAGGATGGCCCAGAAGAGCATTGTTCCATGCCATCGTTCGAAGACGTAGTCGGGGTTGTTAAGGACTATGAGGCCTTGAATTTGGGTTCCGGCTAGGAAGGGGGCGCTACCTGCGAGGGAAATCCAACCTAGAGTTCTGTGGGTTTGTTGTCAGCCATGTTGCGTTACGCGACGCCGAATCGTTGGTAACTCACGAAATGTATCCGGCGAACCAACTTGTCAACGGTCGTGTAGCTCGGGGGCTTAATTTGGCGACAAAGTGGTATTGTCCACCGGCTGTAGGAAAGCTGGATGCCAGTTCTGCGAGGGACATGGCGCCACAGATGGATCCAGCAAAGGCGGCGATAGACCCATACACAAGAGCCACAGGTCCACCGCTGACAAGGCCAGCAGCGAGAGTACTTATCGCCGTCAGAGTATTCGTCAATGAGGAGTAAATGAACATACCTAGATAGGGCTTCCCATGTGCACATGAGGTTGACACACGTGGCTACCATAGCCATAAGAGAGAATCTGCGCTTTACTTCCTGCGCATAGCCAAGACTCTCCAGAGTCTGGCTGTTAGGATTGGTGTGCCCCAACTGCTTCTCATTGTCTGTCGGTGCGGGAGATGTGACTTCCATGATTGATGTGTGTTTGAACCAAGAATCATTCTCGCCCATCAGTGACCTATTTATCTCGACGTGTTTGTCTTATCACGCTTAGACCAAGTTCACGCGACGGCAACCCCAGACTGATAGCTTTCCATTTTGGGACAAAAAGTGCGAGTGGCGATCGTGCTAAGTTAGTTTGGGCTTGGGAAGAGATACCGCTGACATGGGTTTACCCCGCGTTTTGAATCCAAACGGCTGTGGCATGCCGGTATGTAAATTAATTCCACTGATTCCGAAGTCATGTCATGCGGTCTCCTAAGCAATTCAAATTGATTTAAAGTTATAGTGATCGCGTGCCTGGTGGTTGGGTACTTTCTTCGAGATACGAAGCAGTCGTCGGAATGCATGAACACCGGGGCCGATAGATAGATGTTGGATAACGAACCCCGGATTTGATACGGGGATATCCACATGGCCCAAACAATTAGTTAGAGATGGGGCAGATAGCGGCTTTTCTTGTTGATAGATGTCAATCAAGTACTAAAGCAATGATAAGGAAGGTATCCATTCTGGCCCACAGGTGATACGGGTACGATACCTTGTCAGCATCCTTGAAGCATGTCGGCCAATTCCACCACAATTATCTCCTTACGTCACCTTCGAATGCTGCAATTTAATTGTTTATAAACTCGATTGGGCTATTGTAATATCTGTTAAGGTAAGGCAACTTAGGAAGGCCTCTTGAAATGCACCTTCAACTCCTCCCAACTATGCTTGTTATAATCCGGCTGAGCCTTCTGGCAAGTCTCAAGTCCCCAATCCGTAATCCCCAACATATAACTACTCTCAAACATGAAAGCCATACTTCCCTCCCCAACCTTCATAGGCTTCAACTCCGCGTTACTCGCCTTTTCAAACGTATCAGCATCCGGTCCATGCGCCGTCATGACATTGTGAAGACTGGCGCCAGCAGGCTGGAAACCACCTCCTGTTTTGGCATCGTATTGACCACAGATTAAACCCATGAATTCGGACATCGTGTTGCGATGGTACCAGGGGGGGCGGAAGGTTTCTTCTTGGACGAGCCAGCGGGGTGGGAAGATGACGAAGTCGGCGACGGCGGTTCCGGGGTGGTCGGATGGGCCTGTTAGGACGGTGTAGATTGATGGGTCGGGGTGGTCGAAAGATACACTTCCGATAACGGAGAACCGTCCTAGGTCATATTTGTATGGGTAGACTACGCAGGTTAGTAAGATTCACAAACTCCTGCGAGTACGTTACTCACATCTGTTACGAGTTAGTTATCACGATCATGACTGAAACGAATGGTTCACTCACTTTCCATGCCAGGCAACCACATCAAATGGCGTATGTCCCTGTTCCGCCACAAAAATGTCATTGTTAAACTTATTCAGAATAGTCCACTTGGACTGGGTATCCTCATCAAAATCCGCAACAGGAATTTGAAAGTCCCTAGGATTAGCAAGACAATTGGATCCAATGGGTCCCAGTTCCGGTAACTGGAAATGGCCCTGATACAGCTCGAGGATATAGCCTCTAACAGGGCCGGACGGTAGTGTAACGCGATATCGGATACCACGAGGAATAACGGCGATCTCATTAGGACGAACGAGTAAACGTCCCAGTTCCGTCTGGATATCCAACACGCCGTGTTGCGCAACAATGAGCATTTCTCCATCAGAGGAGTACATGGCTGTTTTCTCATCCATATCTCTACCAGCAGAAAACATATAGATTCCAATACCAGTCTTGAGAGTAGGATCTCCTGCGCCGGAAACAAGGTTCAAGCCACGCACCCAATCAACATTCTCATCAATGTCAAAAGGATCCCATCGTAGCTGCTGCGGAACATAATTCAGCTTTGCTTTGAGGGAGGGCGCTGCATCCTCGAAACGCTTGTATGTTGAGTGTGATGCAGAAGGAAGAACTCGGTATAGCCAAGTTTGCTTGTTTTCATGACGGGGCGCTGTGAAGGCTGTGCCGGAGAGTTTCTCGGCATACAGACCGTAGGGTACTTTCTGGGGAGAATTGGCACCGATTGGAAGGGCACTTTGAATGTTTTCAGATCTACTTATGTTAACAGGAGCAGAGATAGAGTGGGTGGATACTGACTCATGGAATGAATCGAAGCCGTTCAAGTAAGAGTACTTGTCAGGAGTAGAAAAATTGGTGACGGGCATTTTGAATAGCTGTGTCTCGAGATTGATAAAAGCATGTCAGGTAGATTAGATAGATAGATATACACAAATTCCCGGATGATTATCTCAGACTTGTTTGTTCTCCCCGCCAGACCGAATTGCCGACCGATCACCCGTGTCTCGGAACCAAGTTGAGATTTCCGAGCGCTGATCGACACGACACTGGGCGCTCGGAATTGTCTCCACCATCAAGTTATGTTCAATAATAAAGAGTCTCTGAGGTCGAACGCTTCAAGCAATATTGCTTCTCAAGTAATTGCCTCTTCCTAGACCCGACCAAATTGTCAAACATTCTCCAAAATGGCATCCTGGCTACCAATTCCCTCAAAGAGCCATTTCTCGCTCGCCAACATTCCCTTTGGCATAATCTCATCGTCAAACCACTCAACACGTCGTCCAGCCATAGCAATTGGTGACCACGTCCTTGATCTATCAGCCTTTGCCCAAAACAATGGCTTCTCAAAGTTATCCGATTTCCCAGTAGATAAGCTGTCAGTGTTTTCTCAAACTACCTTGAACGACTTTGCTGCCCTCGGAAGACCTGTTCATCGCGCTACAAGAAGCTATCTTCAACAGATCTTCCACAAAGAGACGCCATATCCTCAACTTCTTAAGGATAATGAGTCTTTGCGAAAGGAGGCTTTGATTCCTATCGCTGATATTAAGACGCATTTGCCGCTTAGTATCGGCGATTATACGGATTTCTTCGCTGGGAGGAATCATGCGCATACTGTAGGCACCTTGTTTCGCGGTGCTGCAAATGCTCTTCAGCCAAACTATAATCATCTGCCTGTCGCTTATCATGGTCGCGCAAGTTCCGTCGTGGTATCCGGTACACCACTGCACAGACCTTGGGGTCAAGTTCTTCCCAATCCTCAAGCCAAAGACCCTGTGTTCCAGCCCTGCGCGAGATTGGACATTGAGCTTGAGCTCGGTATGTTTGTATGCAAAGGCAACGAACTCGGTGCGCCAATTGCGGTTGATGACGCGCAAGAGCATATTTTTGGATATGTTCTTATGAATGACTGGAGTGCGAGGGATATCCAACAGTGGGAGTATGTTCCGTTGGGACCCTTCAATGCCAAGAACTTTGGAACGACCATCAGCCCTTGGGTTGTACTTGCGGATGCGTTGGAGGGATTTCATGGA
Source organism: Fusarium incarnatum (assembly GCA_004367075.1). Taxonomy (NCBI): domain Eukaryota; kingdom Fungi; phylum Ascomycota; class Sordariomycetes; order Hypocreales; family Nectriaceae; genus Fusarium; species Fusarium incarnatum. Next base: position 15,089 of record QGDZ01000063.1, read on the forward strand.
GAGGGGTTGGTAAATGATGTTCCGCCGAAGGAGTATCTGTATGAGAAGAGGAAAGACTCAATTCTTCATTTGAACCTCGATGTTTCTATCACAAGTAAGTCACCACTATTCCACTACCACCAAAACATCAATACTAATTCAACCCAAGCGGCCAAGGGTCACACGACCAAGATCACACAAACAAATTCCAAGAATCTTCTTTGGTCTTGGGCCCAAATGCTTGCGCATCACTCCATTTCCGGCTGCAATATGCGCACGGGAGATTTACTGGGTTCCGGAACAATCTCTGGTCTTGAGCCCGGTACACAAGGAAGTCTTCTTGAACAAACCCAAGGCGGGAAGGTGCTTGTGCAGTTAGAAGGGGGAGAGGAGAGGAAGTTTGTGCAAGATGGTGATACTATTACTATTACTGGTTGGGCTGGGGAGAGCGACGATGGAATTGTTGGCTTTGGGGAGTGTTCTGGTACTATTCTGCCTGCTATTAAGAGGAACTAGTTAGACTGTCAGAATAGCTCGAGTTACCACTTGTTTGACAATAAATAGACTACAGAATTTATGCTATGACTACAATATTCATGAGACTGTTGCTGGGTCCTGATGCCGCCTCGATAAGACCGGCAGTATTACCATTTCTTCATTTCGCCCGTAGAAAGACCCTGTGACGGACAAACCTAATAAATTCGCCATTCAGCACCGCGATTCACAAATATCATTGCCCGAAATGACTCAGGGTCAGTAGCTGCGGCTTCCAGTAACGTCACATCTTTCCGCTACAAATCCAATCGGGAGATCGGAAAGGGCCGCAATAGTGGAGGTGTATAACAGACCGGAAACCCAAACCACAAATTCCGAGTCGCGATTGTAGATATATATATAAACGACTATTTACTCAACTTTCTTAATATGTCAATCAGTCCAAAAGTTTCAGTCCATCATGTCGCCAGTAACTCGTGTAACACTCTTCAAAGTCCCTTCAGAGAAGGACCAGCAACACCTGGTAGACCTGTACAAGCAAATGCCCCAAAAGGCCGTCAAGGTACCTTCCCCCAACTCACCCTCCCCCTCGCCATCTAACAAACCAGGACGGAAAACCATACATCGCCTCCGTCGAAGCCGGAAAAGCAAACCCCGACCAACGAGCCCAGGGTTTCACAGTCGTCGCCATATCACGCTTCAACTCCCAAGAAGATTTTAATTTCTACGACACACAATGCGAGGCCCATTTGGAGTTAAGGACTTTTGCAAAGGGTGTGAATCAGGGATTCGCCATGATTTATTTTGAGAATCAGGTTGTGTAGATTATATAAGACCTTGGAAGCGCATTGATATATCCTTCCCTTGCTCCGTCGCAACTGTGAAATCCTCGTCTTCGGAAAATGTTCCTGGGACAGGTTGCAAGAATTGCTGTCCTTGACCGAATGCGTTGAAGAGATCTAGTAGTTCGTTTGTCATCCGGAACATATCTGGGACAGAACTTGATATGTCGCCAGGTGTCATCATGATGTTGTCCAACGTGAAGGCCTCGTTCTCAGCCATCGGTACTGGCATTTGCTCGTCCATCTCCGTCGTTCCTTGTGCGGGCTGATTATTATCACCTGTTTTCTCAACCTGAGGCCCATCTTCCTGGTTCTCTTCCTGGTCCCCAACAAACGCTTTCATCCGCGGAATCATACCCCGGATACTATTCCACAACCGCTTACTAACAGTGCTATGTCTCGAAAGACCCCTCACAAGCTCAACGGCATCAGAAAACGTCCGTCTGCATGGCGACGAGAACATATCTGGTGCATGACAGACCGCCAAAAATATGACTGCCAACGCGCTGAGAAGGAAATAATTAAACACGTTCTGCTGCCTTGAATAAATATCCGTCGTATCATGCAGATGAACCAGAACCTGAATAGTGTCTTGCGCAATGTCGACTACCAGCCATGCACTTTGCGGGTTAGCAAGAATGCTGGCTGTACTCATGAGATGATGTCGGTAGATGAGGATACGAATGTAGTTTCCGCGGAGGTACAGTAGGGCTCGAAGACGATGAGGTTGTCTGGGCTGTGTGCGCGGTGCGAGACCCAGTCGAGGATGACGAAGTCTTAGATGAGACGGAATAGAATCTAACCAATCCTGTGTCTTCAAGTCGAGCGCAGCAGCAGTATCATCAGGAATACTCTGTGATGCAGATCCAAAAGGCGGAATCGCTTGCCAAATCTGGGAACAGAGGTGTCCATAACCAACCATACACTGCAGATAAAGATATTCCTCATCCTATAACACGTTAGCAACTCCATTCTTACTACCAACACAACATAGTACTCACCGGCTTTGGCAGATCTGGGTCTACATCTTTATCAACCAACGCAAACGACAAACTCGTCCCAAAACTCCACCGTCTATCCAAAACATAAACACACCAGAATACTCGCGTCGCAAGCCTTCGAGTATCAAGGTCTTTGAAGTTATCGAATAAGCTGCGTTTGCGATGAAGACCCATTTCGAGGCATTCGCGGGCAGCGATGCCGATTGTGCGCCAGGCGAGAAGCTCTTCGCCTGCGTGAAAGTAGTATATGCTCTGAGATTATTAGTAAGAGAAAGACACTTGAGAGGGATGGGAGATGTACCAGCATCGTGAGTAGTTGGATCTCCTTGAGGTCAGCTTGTGGACTGCCTATACACGACACACTGTTCTCCACAGACTCAACAATAGCAGCACTCAATTCAACACCACCCGGTTCATCGAGTATAATCCCCGTAGCCATAGCAACTCTCGCAAGTGCAACGTCTTTATCGCAAAGAGTCTCATCCAACCCTCTTTTCCCCTGGATGATATGTAAAATCTCCTTGCTCTGGGCAATATACTCCCCAATGTCTACGAAGGGATACACGCTATCCACTTCCTCTTGGTACAGAACCAAATACTTGGTAACATCACTCGCATTGCAAGAATCCCAAAAGCCTAAGTGATTTGTTTGAGGCTCTATAGGTGATTGTGCACCGCTTGGAGGCATGGAGTCGAATTTGGGTATGCCCATGCGATTTAGGGAGTGTTCGCTTACAAGAATACCAAATGCTGAGCGGGTTGGGCCGACGAATTGGGGTTGAACGGGATTGGGACCACGGGTACTTGCAGGAGAATTCGCATTTTGATTGGCGACGAGGTGAGAGGTTGATGATGCTGGTGATGGTTGGTGAAGTTGTGGTTGAGTATGTGGTTGACGGATTTGGCTTTCTTTGAGTTCTTTCACCATGCCCACCAAATCCGATACTTGTTGCCGAAGTTGCGACAGCTCATTATTGAGACTTTGAGATTGTGGTCTGTATGCTATTGTAAGTCATAGCATGATATCTGGGGTAGAGTACGTACTCTTCTGGTCTATCCTTATCCTTGACATGAATAGTAGTCGTAGCAAACGTACACGCCAAACCACCAGCCATACATCGCTCACAGCTATTATTCTCGGTAGGCACACACTTGAGTTTCTTCTTCTTACAATCATCGCTACACCCATCAGCAACGCGTCATAACAGAGTGTACCGTAATCCACTTACCACGCCGCGGAAGTATACTTTCCTCTTTTGGAGCGTACACCCGGCGTTGTTTCTTCCGTGTCAGCGCTATTCCGTTTCTTCGGCTTCGATACCGAGTGTGTTTCTTGCACTTCGTCCATTGTAAGTATGAATAAAACAAGTTCCGAGCACAACTGGGTGAGTGGTGGGTATATGAGGGGTTTTGACTGTGAAACTTCGGAATGGTTCCGAGATTCCGAGATGGCTGTTCTAGACCCGCAAGCGTCTCGACCGCTGATCCCGATCCCCGCGAACACTAATGTGTGGGGTAACGATGGTGGCTTGCTAGTGTAACTGTGAAGCTTGAGTTTGTTCTGGTATAAATGAACCAGCCAGTCAGCAATCCAACAATCTAATCATCACCACACTCATCTTCTACTCAAGCTTATTCGAGAGACAGATTCTTGAAGGTGTACAAAATGACGATCGCAAACCTCCTCCTATCCCTCACTCACCAGGTGCAAGAGAACAAGGGCCAATCCCTCCTCATAACGCTCTTCATCGCACCGTTGGTCTACGTCTTCATCAACGAAATCATCCGCAGCAATGCACGAATCACTAACCTCCGCGGCCCCTCCGGCTTACCGCTGATCGGCAACATCCGCGATATCAAAGTTAATGCGTCGGAGAAATATCGCGAGTGGGCTAAGAAATATGGCCCCGTTTATCAAATCCAGCTTGGCAATATTCCAATTGTTGTGGTTAATAGTGCTGCTGCTGCGAGAACTATCTTTGGTGCCAATGCGCAGGCTTTGAGCTCCAGACCTGAGTTTTATACTTTTCACAAGGTGTGTACATAAACTGTGTATTTTTGGGATCTATGCTGACTTGGTTAGATCCTCTCGGACACAGCTGGAACTACAATTGGCACTTCACCCTACAGCGACTCCCTCAAACGTCGCCGCAAGGGCGCAGCTTCAGCTCTCAACCGTCCATCTGTAGCAACCTACGTCGACCATCTTGATGTCGAAACTCGAGACTTTATTAAAGAGCTCGTCGAGTATGGCAACAGCGGCAAAACCCCCGTGGACCCCATGCCCATGATCCAGCGCCTCTCTCTATCCCTCGCTCTGACTCTCAACTGGGGTATCCGTCTCAAGAGCCAGAAGGACGACATGTTTGCTGAAATTACACACGTGGAAGAAGAGATCAGCCGGTTCAGATCGACGACTGGTAATCTTCAAGATTATATCCCTCTTCTTCGTCTCAACCCGTTCAACTTCCACTCTGCTAAAGCACGGGAAATGAGAGAAAGACGTGATAAGTACCTCACAGCTCTAAACGACGGCCTAGATGAGAGAATCGCAAACGGGACTTACAAGCCTTGCATTCAAGCCAACGTCATCATGGATAAAGAAGCAAAGCTAAGCAAAGATGAACTCACATCCATCAGTCTCACTATGCTGTCAGGCGGCTTGGATACAGTTACTACACTTGTCGCTTGGTTCGTCGCTTACTTGAGTCAACACCCTGAGATCCAGGAAAAAGCAGTTGCCGAGATTAGGAAGACGTTTAGTCAGAAGGAGCCTATGTGTGATGTCAACGATGATCAGAAGTGTGAGTATGTCGTTGCGCTTGTCAAGGAGTCGTTGAGATACTATACCGTTCTCCGTCTTGCTCTGCCACGAGCTTCGATCCGCGATATCGTATACGACGGTGTTAAGATTCCCAAAGGAACAGTCGTTTTCCTCAATGCATGGGCCTGCAACATGGGTACGTCCTCCTCTCCTCCCCCAAACACAACCCTTTCTAACATGTTTAGATGACCAAGTCTGGACCGACCCCGAAGTTTTCCGTCCTGAGCGCTGGTTCGAGCAACCCGACGCACCACTTTTTACCTACGGCGTAGGCTACCGCATGTGTGCCGGCTCACTATTGGCGAATCGCGAGCTGTACCTTCTGTACATGAGACTTTTGAACAGCGTCAAGATTGAGCAGTTTGACGATGTGGATTGTCATCCTCTGACTGGAAATTTGGATCCTACTAGTCTTGTTGCTATGCCTAGGAGGTACAAGGCTACTTTTACGCCGAGAAATCCGGATGCTTTGAAGAAGGCTTTGGCTGTTTCTGTGGAGTAGGAGGCTGTCTCGATACGATGGGACGGAATGTTCGGGGGTTGAGTTTGGTATTAAGCATATCTCCATTGGTCAGTTTTGTTCAATGAACGTGCAATTGTAAACCTTTACAGGAAGCTGATCCCTTCGGTGATGCAGGAAATTCCGAGTATCCAAGATATCGCCCCCAAAGCTGACATATCTCATATCTATTGGTGGCAATACAGCCAGGGTAGGACTATTTCTCGTTAACTCCGGTCCAGACTCAATAGCCTATGCGGTCATCCGACGCCACATGTTCGCAGCGAACCAAATCAATCTTTGTAAGAACCTATCCAATTGATCTGAGACCGAGATGGTGAGACTTAATGGTTTAGTTTAAATCCTTTGATGCATGTCAGCTTATATTGCCAAAAGAAGGCAACAATCCAAAAGAGGGAAACAATACAGAGCAATTCCCATATAGCCTTTTTCTTTCCGATCCTGCTTCTGCGACGTATTAATACAAGACAATTCCCCATCAATCTTGACAGTAAACTTTCTAAATTTCCAACAATCAAGACGTACAACTTACTTGACAATACTAATTTATCACTTACTCAATCTCCATCCTCATCATGACCCCAGAAGAAACCCAAGGCGTCCTGCAAAGCCTCGTCGCCCCCCTCCGCAACAAAATCCCAAGCCCAATCCTCCACCGTCCCAGCGAAGCCGGTCTATCCTACACAGACGTCTTCTTCCCCTCCGAAGACGGCACACCCCTCGAAGCATGGTACATCCCTTGCCCAGGCTCCACCAAGCTCATAATCGCCAATCATCCTCTCCGCTGCACCAGGTCCGGCTATCCCACGCATATTGAGCCGTGGAAGGCATTTCTAGGTGGTGACGCCACTGGCAATAACTTTGAGTTGAATTTCATTCCGGACTACAAGATTCTGCATGATGCGGGTTATAATGTTCTTACGTATGATATGAGGAACTCGGGGATGAGTGGGAGTGCTAACGGTGGTGTTACTGGGAATGGTCGGTTGGAGAGTAGGGATGTTGTTGGGGCGATGAACTATGTGAAGAGTCGAGATGATCTCAAGGATATGACGGTCGGATTATTCAGTCGTTGCCTCGGCGGTATCGCCACATTCTTCGCCATGGACCGTCGCCCAGAGATCTTCTCCGACATCCGCTGTCTCCTCGTCCCCGAACCCCTCTCCTACCGCTGCTTCGTCGAGAAAGCACTGGGCATGTATGGCCTAGACGACAAATTCGACCAAGTCAACACGATGATCAAAATGGAGACGAGTTTCGACATTGATGAGATGTCGCCTATTCCTGTTATGGGTAGTGTCAAGGTTCCGACATTTATTTATTCGGTCAAGGATGATATTTTGACAAAGGAGGAGGATGTGCAGAGTATGTATGATGGTCTTGGCGTGGAGGATAAGAAGTTGCTTTGGGTGGAGGGGACGGTTAGGGCGAAGGGGTATACTTACTTTCAGGATAATCCGGATGTGTTTGTGGAGTGGTTTGCGAAGCATATGGAGTAGATGTTTGGGGTGTGTTGAGTCGAGATGTCTCTCAATTGCCAGTCGGGTCAGTCATTTAATTGTATAGTCGTTTCCCCATCAATCATCTAAGCTTTAGGTAGAGTCAATCGTTTTCATGGTAATAATCACTTCTAAAGGCGTAAATGTGCTCCAATTGAGTCGCTGGCTGTTGCTCTGATCGTGCATGATCTGATCAATCTCATGGCCTCAATTGACAGGAAACCAAGTCAGAGAGGTTCAATTGAGTGTCGCAGTTCTCCGCGCCGGGAAATTTCGCGACAGCACCACGCCACATTTTATAGATCTACGATCTTGCTGCCAAACTTAAAACAAATGACGAGCAACGTTAAATGTGACCTTAGACCAACATCACCCGGTTTGGAGGCTGTGTCTTGTCCCGGGGAATGTCAGCAGTTGAATCACGCCACGTTCAGCAGAGCGACCGTTCGAGGTGCTCCACTGTAAACTCCCCGTGAGCCAACATGACATGATCCATTAGCGGGAGGATCCGAACACAAGAATTAATGGGAATATAAAGATAAATGACCATCGCTGTCAATTCAATTCAGTATCAGCATTCATATCAAGAAACGACATCACTACAAACAACTCAATTGTTTAACAATTACACAAACAAACAACCAAAATGACAACAAATTCATGCGGTTCAGCACTCCCCCGCTTTGACTTCCCAAAGCCAGCAGCGCCCAGATTCACTGCAAGGGCCGCTAAATCATTACCCACAGCAGCACTCGTCGCAACAGCAGCAGGTACGCATCCCTCACTCTCTATCTTCAACACCATCAAGCTAACGTATGGATAGCTACATATTATATGACATATTATATGATGCGACAACAATACACATATGCAAAAGCTCAACATGAGCGCGCGGTGGAGAGTTTGAATGAGATCAAGGAACGTGGGAATAGGACGGATGAGTGGGTTAAGAGTGAGACGCTGTGGTGGACGGCTTTTTGAGGGAACAGGGTTGGGCGACTGAGTGATAAATTTCGGTCGGATGTTGTTTTGGCGTTTTATTTGGGGTCTGATTTAGAGATTAATTCATGAGATCATGACTTTTTAAACCGCGTTGTGTCTTTTTCGTGGCTGTGACTTGGTTTGCGATCGTCGAACATGCGGTCGATACAAGAAAAAAGATTGCATTGGACCGGACAATTCCACAATGTCTCGGATTAAAAAGAAAGTGAACATGTGACGTGGGAAAAGAAAAATTAGATTCATCGATTTCATCTCAATATTCAATTATAATGGCAATATCGCAGTCAGTGATTGCAGATGCCAACGTCTTGTCAAAAGAGCGTCGCTTTACCCTGCACACATCGCTCTTCATCCAAAGTGTGGCTCAGTAGCACCAAGTGTGGCTGACATGCTCACCAGCCTCACTTGAACGCGTCGCGTGTTTAGTCCCCTGTATCAGAACTCCGTAGAGCAACTACCGGCATTTCGCATCCAAACATTCACCTCACAAGATAAAACACCATACCAATCATGCCTCCCAGAAAAAGAAGCGCCCCGGAATCTTCCGAAGATGCTGCGCCAAAGCGAAGATCTTTGCGAAATGCATCCAAAAGCCAGCCAGAGCCTGAGCCTGCCCCTAAGAGTCCACCAAAGAAAACACCAAAGCCAGCAGTGAAGAAAGAGGAAAAGCCCAAGCCTTCACCCAAACCAGCCAATCCCACACCCAAGAAGAGTAGCCCAGCACCAAAAGCGACCAAACCAGAACCCAAGGAAACCAAACCAAAGAAGGCGGCAAAGAAGGAGGAGTCTGGCTCACGCTCTCTATCCCCATCCCCAGATATCCCAACAACAAACCCCAATTGCGAGAAGCACGACGGTAAATGGTACTGGCTCATGAAAGCCGAACCAGAAACACGCATCGAAAATGGAGTCGATGTCAAGTTTTCAATCGATGATCTCAAGGCCAAAACCGAACCCGAAGGATGGGATGGCATTCGAGCTTATGCTGGTGAGTTACCTGACTTCAAAATATTTTGTGCTAGTGAAGACTGACTTGAGTAGCGAGGAATAATATGAGACAGATGAACGCTGGTGATCTAGCCTTTTTCTACGCAAGTAACTGCAAGGAACCAGGTATCGTCGGCATAATGGAAATCGTAAAAGAATACTCCGAAGACCGTACGTCCTCTCCCCTCACCCTCACTCCCACCACCCACTAATATCCCCAGGCACCGCCCGCGATAAAAGCGCACCATATTACGACCCCAAATCCAGCAAAGAAAAACCAATCTGGGACTTGGTCCACGTCGAATTCCGTAAGAAATTTGCCGTTCCCATCGGTCTTAAGGAATTGAAAGAGTTAGGCAAGAGTGGTGGTCCTTTGGAAACGATGCAGTTGCTCAAGCAGTCGAGACTTAGCGTTAGTAAAGTCAGTGGTGAGGAGTTTGCATATTTGTGTGAGTTGGCGGATAATAAGGCGAAGGAGGCTGGGTTGGAGCACGATGAGGTGAAGTGAATCTGAGGTTTGGAAGGAAAGACTGGGTGATTGATGGAGTTTGCATGGATGTTTTGTATCAAATATCAAGTCTCAAGTATAGCCCCAGCATGTGGGTGTCAGGCGAAATATCCTCTAAGACTTGGGCTACAGAAATAAAGTAGCCTAAATGCTAGCCTAACCTGGAATCAGGTGATTAAGTTATTTTGTCTCTTATGCTGTCGGGGGCTCATTCTTATGACATGGACCCTGCTGCCTGGTTCAAGAGGCAGGCGCGACGGTTGTTATCAAGGCATACCGTCACCACAACACCAGCCCTTCTTTTCTTTCTTCCTTCATCAACATCACCATCACCATCATCCGCATCAGCATCTATCTACAATCATCAAAATGTCAGACCCGCAATCGACCAATCGGCAGGACGTGACGCGCCGTCATGACGAAAGGCACCGGAATGATTAGAGTGCTCGCCGTGCCAACCTTACCGGCCACTGCGCGGATTCCCTGGAGGAACATATCCTGAAAATCGGGAAATCGGGTAACAAAGACGACTTCTACCGTCTCATTCACCTATATCCAGAGCTGAACTCAGACGGTTTGGGGTCCAGGCTCTTGTCCGCGGCCATCACAGAGAAGTGGGATTTCCGCATTGTCAAAGTCCTCGTCGATGAACAGCGCAAGTTCTTCGACTGGACCATCGGTCAGTCATTCCATCATCATCGCTTTCACTTATTAACCGTCTGCGATAACCAGGACCACCGAACATGCCAGGACCTCTCAATAGGGCCGCCACCGACGAGACTTTCGAAATTTTCATCGTCATCGCCGAAAGCGCCAAACGATTCCTGACCTTCAGTGATCCCCACGATTCGGGAAGGACACCACTCCACGCTGCCTGTCGCGCGGGTGCATCCATGATCGTCACCTATCTGCTCAGCACGAACGAGATATAGAACATCTTCGATTCCAAGGACGATCAGGGACGTACACCTCTCTCGTACGCGTCCGAACACGGCCACATCAGCATTGTTTATTGGCTACTCGGCAGTGGGAAGCCGGATTACAATGCTAAAGATAATGGGGGTCGCAGTCCATTGGATTACTCTGAGGGATATTATGAAATCGTGTTCATGTTTTTCTGGTGTCGGGAAAGGAAAAGACTTGGAACCGAGCGTCCCATTCCAGACTTCGGAAGTCTCATGAGACATTGCGCCCGTTTCAGGGTTCGGGTGATGACTTCTTAAAGGACCGGGCAGTAGCGATTGTATGGTCATTTTATTTTCAGCGATTACAAGAATTCAGATAAACAAGTCCCATTAATCAGCAAACTGCACCAAGAAAAGATTATCCAAAACTCCGATATCCCATCTGACTTAGTAACAGTTTCCCTCGTAGCAGTTCACAGTACAGTCCTCCCTGTAAGACGTTAGCGATAAGAAGAGTGAGGAGGGGGTTTGGAACTTACTCGGTATCACCACAAGTCCAAGTCTTCTTATTGCAGCACTGCTTATCCGTTCCGACACAAGTAGCGTTCTTGTTCTGCGGTCCACACATGCCATCATAAGCACGAAGGGGCTCAACAACTGTCCAAGTCAGCACACACCGCACTCCACTCTCTCACTCGGTTCCAATAACTTACATCCATCAACGCAGTATCGTATCTTAGGTCGAACATTCTCACAAGAATCCTCAAGGCGCGGATTCAACTTGTAGAATTTCTCAACAGAGATATCCCACTTCTTAGCCAAGGTAGCACAAGTCTTGGAATCGACTTTGGCGCCGCTGACTTCGCTCATGCGACAGTTTATACTGCCTGAGCTGGAAAGTGCTGCCATTCGCCATGTCTCGGGCTGACATTCATCTGCGAGTGTGGGGGCGATGAGGGAGAGACCGAAAAGAAGAACCCATGAAGGAACCATTTTGAAGATTTTTCAAGTAAAGAGCGTAGTGAGTCAATTACACGATATGAGCTTTTGTGAGCCATGCTGGATATAATATGTTGCTGTCCAACGCTGACACAGATAGTGACGATAAGCTGACATGGGGCTAATTAAACGAGTCTCCACCCGTAGATCATGAAACAAGCTTGTTTCCACAATTAAATGCTCCGTGCCGTTAGGAAACAATGCAGCGCTGTCGCTCATTTCCGCTGTTTCAACTTGATCGGAAGGATTTGGGGGCCGACGTGGTATTGCGCCCTGGTCAATCGCTGTCTAGATTTTACAACGCAGGTGGGTAACAGAAGAATCATCCTCTAAGGCTTAGGTTACCAAAATAAAGTAGTCTAAGCTAGCAATGCGAACAAATTATTTTGTCTCTTATGCCCAATTCTTCTGACACCCTGAGGCAGCGCCGTTTTTGAACGCCGTTGTGATAGATAACTAGGTTCATCCTGACAGGTGGGGATGTTTCAGCCTTGGGATGACTGCAGATCAAAAGTTCTCGATGAGCATTGAGCTGATGATGGCGGAGTATGGGATTTGGAAAGTTGGGATGGACCTGGTTGATTGGGGACGATGTCGTGGTGTAGAGCGAGGTAGAGTTGTTGTGAGGATACAGAGTAACATCATCGCGATACCTGTGTTTTTACCTTACAAGACTCAACGGAAACAATCGTTAAGATAAAGGATCGACGTTGATGGTATTGAGTTTGGTGGATATCTGCTTGTCTCTGAGAACAATACTGTGAGTTGAGAAACACGCAGTAACACTGTTTTGTCCAGTTCAAGCAACAGAAAGATAAAAATTCTGTCGATACTATCAAGCTGGGTTGGCATAGCGTGACCTCATTATATACGAAACGCAAGGTCTGTTTTCTTTTGCGCGATAAACGATGTGATGTATATTCTATTCTTTTTTCTACACTGTTGTTTTCCCGTGCGGCTGAGTACCACTAATGCAGGTACATAGAATGCTACTCCTCCGCCCATGTGTAAACCCATGACCCCGTATTTACGTTCTCAGCCTCAATCAATCTCACACCTACTCCCGAAATTCAGTGTCAGGGCGCATGTCCTCCAAAACCTGCCAGATTCGTCGTCGATTGGTAAATCCACCAGGGATATCCTCAAGTCCAACCTCGGAATGATCCCACGCATCCTCATCATCTAGAGCCTCGACCATCGTCGGCACAGGGGTCATGATCTGCCGGGTGAGCTTTTCCCAGTTCCACTTCTCGAGATCTTCCTTGCTGGAACCTGTCTTCTCGCGGATGATCTCCATGTCAAGATCCCACAGGAAGGGAATACGGAAGAAGATTTCTGCCCATTGAGATTGTGGCATTATGTAGGTACATTCCAACGGAAGGGGACCTTGCACAAAACTGTAGATGTGATCGTTGATCTCATTGGGGGTGTCTTCCATGGATTTCTGCAGTTGACTGCTGCTACTCGACTCGGGTGCTTTCTCGAGGTTGGAGATGAGACTGGTGGTAAGATCAGGTATATGGACGGGATCCTCATCCCACTGTGACACAGTTAGTATGCAGGCCAGAAATGTGGGGGCTGATCAGGGGTCTAACTTACCCATCCTGCCCATTCATCACCCCATTGAAGAATACAATGAATCGAAATGTAATATCCGTCCCATATGAAGTTGTTCTTCTCTTGGTTGAAGATAGCAGGAACGTAATTGTACTCCCTAGGGCTCAAAGGCTGTTTTAGCACAGCCCAACTATAATTTGCACAACGTCGCTCAAGCGTGAGGAAAAGATCCCCAATGTCGCTAATTTTAGCATTGGGGGACGTTCTGATGACGCGATTGGCGAGATCTTCGCAGGCTGGATGAATGCCGTGGTACATCTTTGCAGGAGCGTCGTCTCCGATAACATCATAGTTCTCGTCGGTTGTTTCTTGAGGAGTGATCTCTTCACGATCGGGTAGGATGTAGATTTTGCCGGGATAGTTTCCTGTTTCGGCCATGTAGCGGGTTACTTCTTGGTCGGCGACTTTGCGAGCGTTGCGGCGTGGCCAGTGGGGACCGCAAAGGACGATGCAGTCGCTATCGAGGTACATGCCGCAGATGGTGCAGTAGACATCGTCGGGATTGGGAGACATGATTGATGGTGCGTGGTTGTGATGTGTAGTTGTGATGCGTGTTGGAATCGATGTGACAAGAATGGTGTTTGGGAGAGAACAGTATCCTGGCTGGCGTAGGAAGGACAAAGGCTGGAAGTGGGCCTTCCCTATGATGCAACAAAGAAACCTGCCTTGCAAAATTTCCGAGCGGCTGAACTGCGGTGCAAGGAAAGACCTAGCGCGCACGTCTCACAGAGAGCACTCAACGGTATATGTGAAACAAAGTGGAAAGATCTACGATAAACGCAGAGTTGAGGGTGGATGTAGGACCCTTAAATCGGATATGCCCGCTAGGGCTGACTACTGGCTCACCGCATGCTAGTAACACCCACTATTATGACATTCGCGCGCGCGACTACACTGAAGCAGGATTAGTTTAGCGCTAGATTCCTTCTGGAGGATTTCTATTCTCCCCTCTAATCTCAGAGCCTCGTTTCGAAACGAGATGTGGTGGGACTGAATCCTAGAGCTGACTGTATTCATGCAATGACACTCAGCATCGGATTTTCTTAGCCATTACTGGTGGTGTTCTAGAGAGAACCGTTGAGTGGATGACCCCGCTGATCCGCTCATCTCCCGTGAATAGACCTGCTTATGGTCTTTCCAGCATGGCGATGCCGACATGGTCCAGGATGCCTTCATCCGGTCCATCGGCGTATTGTCTAGAGTCCTAATGTTGTGGTATATTATACAGATGTAAACGCTCTCAATTTGCAACACAGCATTCATTCGAAGTACAGTCTTTTCTCTATTGAGTCTTTCACTCAAGTCATTCTTTCTTGACTCGCACCTTCTTTTTTACTTCACAATGAAACGTTCTTTGCTCTTGGCTCTCTGGAGCGCAGGCGCTCTGGGCAGTCCTTGTAAACCGGCAAGAGACTTGTCGGGGAACAACTACTATCCTCCTCCCCCACCCAACAACTACGCTCCTCCTCCTTCCAATGATTATGACATTACTTCTTCAGAGGCTGCCACTTTGATCGCTTCTACACAACCGGGTGCTGTCGAGACTCACGGCTCCGGCTCCGGGGAAGGGTCCGGGTCTGGTTCCGGTAATGATGAGGAAGGCTCAGTGCCTACCTTCACCCAAGGCACGGGTACTCAGACCACGGGCCTTCCTCAAGGCGACGTGACAGCCGACCCTGTTTCTCCTGATGAGACTACCAGAGTACCAGAGGCCAGCCAGGCGTCTGATGCTGACGGTGTCGGTGTCTCTGGATCACCCACTGGTGCCGATGGTGTCGCTACCGATTTACCTAGTCAGCCTGATGATGACGACAACGGTAGCGGCTCCGGCAACGGCTCCGGCAACGGCGGTAATGGATCTCCTTCTTCAGATGGATTCAGCTTGGCTGATGGTGTCGCTGCTACCCGAACCGGTACCGAGGACGGTAGTGACGCCACTGCGCTCCCTCAGACTGACGATGCTACTGAGGGCGCTGGTGGTGATGCCACCGTTCCTGTTGGCGGTGACGCTACCCAGACTCCCGGCTCTGGTTCGGGATCTGGCGATGGCAATGACAACGGTGATTTCGCTCAACTCCCTGAGACTGGTGCCAATGGCCAGCCTACTGGTGGTGCTGGCAACGATGGATCTCCTACCTCTGATGGCTCCAGCCTTGCTGATGGTGTCGCTGCCACTCAGACTGGCATTGACGTCCCTGGTGAGACACCCGGCTCTGGAGACAATGGAAACGACAATGGTAACGGTAGCAACGAGACCACCGCTGATGGTGCCGCTCCTACCGGTCCTGTCCCCGGAGACGGCGACTCCACCGACTCTCCCGATGCCACCCAGGGACAGCCCGATGCTACTACTGCTGGCTCTGGTGAGACTGGCTCTCCAGGCTCACCTGACCAGACCAATGTTCCTGGTGGCCAGGAGACCTCTGCTGGCGCCCCTGGCCAGACTGAGGGCTCTGGCGACGGCTCGTCTCCTGTCACCACCGGCGCTGGAAGTGACAACACTGAAGCTCCCGGTGCCGGTAATGATGGATCTGAGACTACTGGTGCCGTGCCTGAGCAGTCTGATGTTCCCGGCAATGGTGAGCAGACGATTCCGGGCGGCGACTCGCCTGAGACTACTGGTGCTCCTGGTCAGCCTGAGCCGGTCTCTTCTGATGAGAATGGTGTTCCCACAGGTGCTCCTGGTACCAACCCCGATCAGACCACTGTCGCTGTTCCCGACAACACCGCGCCCGCCGACTCCGAGACCACGGTCGGTGCTCCTGGCAATGGCGACAGTGAGACCACGGCTGGCGCTCCTGGCAACTCCGATGAGACTACCGCCGGCTCTCCCGACAACGGTGCTGACGAGACTACTGCTGCTGGCCCTGACAACACTTCTCCTGTCGAGAATGAGACTTCAGTCAACGGAGATCAACCTCCCGAGACTGAGGATGCTCCTCCTGCCACTACTGAGCCCGCCGCAGACAACACCTCCATCCCCGTCCCTGATAATAACGGGCCCTCTACCGTCGAAGCTATCCCTACCACTGACGCTGGTAACGACGCTCCTGTCACAACTGCCCCCGTTGATGGCCCCGGTGTCACTCTGAACCCTGCCCCTGTTACCACAACCGCTGCACCCGGCACTGGCGGTGGTAACAACGGTGGTGATAATGGAGACAATGGGGATAACGGTGGGGATGATAACAATCAGGGCGACGACGACGACGACGATGATGATGACGACAACGGAGGAGGAAGCGGTGGCGGCAATAACAATGATGATGATGATGACGACGACGATGATGACAATGGTGGTGGTGGCATCATCGGTGGTGGAGGCAGCGGTCCAGGTGGCAGCGGCGGTGGCAGCAGTGGTGGTGGCAACAATGGCGACAACAACGACAACGAGGATGAGGATGAAGATGATGACGACGAGCCTACTTCCACTGCTACCTCCTGTACTGAGACCGCTACTGTCACCGACTGCTTCGTCGCCTGCACTACCTACACCGGCCCAGCTGGTGCCACTATCACTCCCGAATGCTCTACGACCTGTACCGCTACCCACACTGGGTGCAGCGTCACCGGAACGACCACCACCTCATCAGCCGAAGCTTGCGGTCCTTCTGGCGAGAGCTGCTCGACATGTAGGGATTCCGTCGTGGAACTCGAATCCGAGGTAGAGCCCGAAGCTCTGGAGCGACGAAGTCTCGAGAAGCGCAAGGCTCCCGGCAACATCGGAGGATGCAAGTTCTCTCAGATGCCCGATTGGCCTGAGTATCCCGGTGGTGAAACCGTTCTCAAGAACGATCCTACTCAGATCACCGCCAAGAACTCTCCCCTCAAGGACATCCAGCGCTGGTGGTTCTCCACAATTGGCACCAACTGCTCGCCTCTTCTTCAAGGAAACATCGATGCGAACGCCTATAAGGCCGGTCAAAATAGTGGGCCAGCTGCTGCCACGGGTGGTAGACCCTCCATTGATCATGTCTACGAGAAGAGCATGCTCCTGGACTTTTTCGCTGCCATCATTGATCCTAATGGTGCTGCTGTCAAGGGTGCCACTACTGGTGGTCCTCGTGACAAGATCAACTGTAAGGATATGGAGTCTTATGGTGGTGCTTTCCAGAAGAGCAACAAGAAGCTTCTTCAGAAGGTCTTTAACGCTTATCCCGGTGGTGAAGTGAACAAGAAGACTCTGGCTGTGAAGGATGCGCAGTATCTCAATGACTTTATCGGTATGGATCAGTGGACCAACGGCGATGCCAAGGTAGGCTTTTTCACAAACATTCTTCTGTGTGCAGTTGCTAACAGTCTTAGGGTTTTGTCGCTACACCCGCTACAGTCAAGGAACAGGGTGACAAGTGGAACGATGGCACCAAGAATGTCGTAGCCACGACGACCGAGGATGATGCAAAGGAGTGGATTAAGAAGAAGCTTGGTTTCCTTGAGAGGATGTCAATTGGTATTGAGATGTTCAGCGCTCAAGAGTCAATTGAGATCATGATCCGACAGAACCAGCGTATCTACGCCCGACTGTAAGTACCACACACACAC
Organism: Fusarium incarnatum; assembly: GCA_004367075.1. Lineage (NCBI taxonomy): Eukaryota > Fungi > Ascomycota > Sordariomycetes > Hypocreales > Nectriaceae > Fusarium > Fusarium incarnatum. The sequence goes on from QGDZ01000063.1 coordinate 32,809, forward strand.
ACCGCAAGGCACTCACTAACGCCGTTACAGTATGGACATCGACAACGAAGCCAAGGGCTGCATGAACGACCCAGCCGTCAAGAACGGTCTCTGGTCCTTCGCCGATCGGTACAAGACCTTCATGGAAGACCGTTTCGAGGGCGACAAATCTTGGTCAATCAACACGGTTGTCGCCGAGGCTAAGAACAAGTTCCTCAAGACACTGACCGACGATTTGCAAAACGCTGCACAGATCAAGGCGGCGAATGCTGCGGATTGGTCTAACCAGCTGGCTCAGTGGAACAAACGGTTTAACAACATGGCTGACTTTAACCGTCAGTGGGCTGTACCTGAGCCAGCTTGGGTTTGGTCTTGGGTTAAGAAGCGTGATGGTGATGATTCTGGTCTTTCGTGTGATCGCCCGATTGATTCGGAGACGACTACGTCTGAGGATTCAACTACCTTTACGACATCTACCAGGATGACATCTGAGGACCAGACTACTTCTTCTGAGGACAAGGTCACTACCACCAGTCAAGCTCCCATCAAGCTGACCGACCTTCCTACTCTTACCAACGCGCCTGCACTGTCTATCTCAACACCTGATGGCAGCTCTTGTGTTTCCACCGCGACTTACACCCAATGCAACCTCGGTACAGGCCAGCACGGTGACGCCTGCGTGACCAACTCGGAATGCGCGTCATGGGTAAACACCAAAACAACCAGCACAACACCAAGCCCCACCCCAACTCTCGACTCCCCCGACGCATCGCAGAACATCAAGCACTGCTACGGCTCAGGACAAAAGTCCAACTACGAAGCCATCACCTACGCCGCGGAATCCTTCTGTCGGGACGTTGTGAGCAAGAACAAGGATAACGGGTACTACTGGAGTAACGACAAGCTCGAAGGTAAAAAGACGCCTTCCACTGGATATCACTTTAAGTTGTTGTTCTCTGTGAATGAGGGATGTTTGTGGAAGGCGGATTATGATGAGTGTATGCGGTATATGAAGGTGCCGATTGATTCATGTAATTGCTCGGCCAAGGGTGGGAAGCAGGGTGGTTGGGTTGAGAATAATTGTATCACGGCTAAGATCGATCCCAACAGTGGGATTTAAAAGGGATTCATGGCATGGCGTTTAGGATAGATTTTATGAGTTTTGGATAATGAACTTTTGATCAGTTTGTCGCTCTCTGTTGGTTCCATTGTCGCATGTCGTATTTGGCCCCTGTAAGCGAGCGCCAATTACCTAATTTCCTGCAGGCATGAGGCACTAACAGATCTCCCCTGTAGCCACTGAAGGCAGCAGCGCGCTCGGGCACGGTTCCAGGCAGGAAACGCCGCAATTGAGAATGGATATAAATGCGCTCTTCTTCTCCCATCCTCGGACCATCAACATTTTCACCACACTCATCACAATGGCTGATCACGACGACTTACCTACACCACCTCCTTCCGATGATGAATCTGACTATTCTTCGGAAGAAGCGGAGCCACGTCTAACGCCCCAAGAACTCGGCGCGCTATTCCTCGACTTTTACACTTTTTTGACAACCCTCCACTTCAACAAATCTCATCTTAAGATCCCTCCATCAACCGGCTGGCCACACATTACACCCGAGTCATACGATCACTTCAAATCAGATTACGCCATTGAAGTCATCCGTCATTTGCCCTACTTCAGCGATGAATGTCGGGATCATATGCATTATAAGTCTCGGCCTTTAGATCTCACAGCCTATACCCAGGAGGATCTAAAATATCATAAAGAATATGATGAAACGGATACGGAATTCTGGTCTATCGAAGACAAGCAGGACCCTAGCGACGTGTTCTGTTTTACTCGAGGCTTTGAGACTTACGGTCGGACTTTGTATCTGCTTGTCAACGATTGCGAAATCATTGAGGAAATGAACAAGGCTGATATGCTAAGTTCAGTGCCAGTGGAGGAATTCTTTGAGAAACTCAAGGAGGATTATAGGACCTTGAAGCTTATTCCTGGAAAGGGAAAAATTACTATTGAAGCAGAGGATGTACCTGAACATGAGGGGAGGATTAGTAGAGGGGAAGTTGATGGACAGACGGAAAGATGGGGAACGGATCTGGACATCCAGTATCTAAGGCAGATTTATCGCGATCATGGGTGGCCGGGTGCATTTGATGTGGAGGGTGCTACCGAGGCTGTTGACAAGTGGATGGAGTTTTTGGCAGAATCTGAAGGAGATGGACCCGGTCTAGGTAGAAGTTTTGGGTGGGAAACCGCTTACTGAGACTATGGTTGATGTGACACGGGTAGAAGAAATGGTAGTTGCACTACTGGACTATCTTCCGTACTATATATCTATCTACATATTATTAAAATAAATTGCTCCGTTTGGACTACTAATACAGGGCAAGTGCGTTTCCTGACGCCACAGATTGCTTTCTCATGGCTTTGGTAAATAGCCGCTGCCGAGAGTGTTGAGAGCGCCCCGATGAAATCAATCGATCACCGACTCTACTTCCTGGTCTGAACAATCTCAACCATCTCACCCTTCTTGACAGAGAAGCTAGTCTTCTTAACAGTCTTCCCATTGATCTTGAAAACACTATCCTTCGCAGCAACAGGGAGATTCTCAGGAAGATAAACAGTTCCCTTGGTTCCCTTGTCACCGACAACCTGAATCTTCATGTGCAAAAGATCAGAGACAAGTTTCCACTCAACCTCAATAGTACCCTTCTCAGTAGGGACACGACCCTTTGCCCACCCAAGTCCAAGAAGCATAGGTTGAACCTTCCACTCGGAAAAACCAGCCTTGGTGGGCTGAACGCCGAGAACATGCTTGCTGAGCTCAGCGGTAGGACCGGCGGCCCATCCGTGGCAGAGGGAGGTCATAATTCCCAGACCGGGTGTACCGTCAGGTTCAAGGGTCTCCCAGAAAGTGTTGGTATAGTTGACGTGAGAAGGGTTCGCCATGGGTGCCCAGAGGGACTTGAGAAGGAGACGAATGGTGTGTTCGTCGGCGGACTCGAAAGCGGCACGGAGATGGTATGCTGATGAGAAAGGGCTGATCTTCTGAGCAAAGCCAGACTCAGTAGTGCTGTTGCTGAAAGCGAGTGGGCCGGCAGGGAGTTGAAGTTCGGCTTCCATGTTGGACAGCAAAGACTTTGCTGAAACACCATTGGCTTGGGGAATGCCGGCCAAGATAGCAAGAGCGTTGGCATCTTGGGAGAAACCGGTGGTAATCTCATTACTGAGGACGTATGCGCCCATGGTCTCGTTCCAAAGCTGCTTATGAACAGCCTTGCGGAGGTTCTTGAGACGAGACTGGTACTTGCCCGTGTTCACACCACCAGCCTTGAGAAGCTTCTCTGTTTGCTGCAGAGAGTAAGCGTACAGGGCGTTGAACTTGGTACTAGCACCCGTCTGGGGAGGATCGTAGTAATTCCAATCTCCAGTGAGAGAAGGATCGTTGATGGTGAAGAGTCCGTCAACAAGCTGCTCATGAGCCCATTCCAGCATCGCAACAGCGCGAGGTGCCCATTCCTTGGCGAATGACACGTTGCCGAGGACTTCGTAGTTGGTAGCGAGACCGTTGAGTAGGTTGAAGGAATAGCCGATGAGACCGGTGATGTTTATAGGCAGAGGTGCAGGAAGCGGTGCCTGTTGAATCTTGGCATTGGGAATCCAGAAGCCGGCTGTCGTCTGGAATGATCCTACCAGATCGAGAGACCCTTCGACGAAGGACTTTCCGTAGGTACTGGCGAAGGTTGAGGAGATTGCGATGTCGAGATCACCCGCGTAAGCGATACGATCACGTCGAGAGCCGTCAACGATTGTGTCGAGAGGATTGTTGCCCATGAGGAAATCATCGAGGAAAGATCGGTCGGTAAGACTGGAAGAGTAGAGTTCATCGCCTTCCAGGGTTGTAGCGCGGAGGTTGCGGTAGTAAGCTGAGTGGCCGAGTGGTGCACCGAGACCGAAGGAGCCGTAGAATTTCTCAGTTTGAGTGAAGTTAAGAGTAATTTCGTTGTTGATAGACACCCGAATGTCCGTCATGTTGACTCTGGCATGAACGGAAAGCCACTCTCCGACGGTGACGTTGGCAGCCTTGGGAATGGATCCAGAAGCAGAAGTGCTTGTTGAGATGGCACCAGTTTCAACATTGCAGGTGATCAAAACAGCGTCGTTCAAAGTATCAGACAGAACAGAAAAGACAAACTCTCCGGTGAGTGGCTTAACCTCAAAGTCAATCTCATAGCTAGTAGCCTGCGCAACACCAGCACCACCCAGCGCCTGAGGCGCCGCGCTCTCAACCAAAGAGCCATCATCGGTAACTTGCCAAAAGTCAGGAACAGTGTCCTTAGGAATTTCGGTCAGTTGAGCTGTTCGGGCGCCGGTATGCCAGATACGTGTGAGATCGGCGTCAGAGCATTCGAATGATCCGGGAAGTTCGGTGAGAGGCGTGGTGTGAACAGTAGGCTTCACGCCGATGTGTCGGAGCTTAAGGTCACCGGCGGTTGAGAGGTTGAGTTTCTGGTAACGGAAAGCGCCTTGGATGAGACGATTGGTGGTGAGACCGGGCGTGGAGATGTTGTATTTGTTCACGCGGTAAGTCTCCATTGCTGCGGCGAGAGGAAGAGGGCCATCGCTCTGCACTGTGTGTTAGTAACGATGATGACTGGAATATCTTGGTGACTTACCATGTAGCTATTGAGGGCAGCCTTGGACTCAGCAAAAGTGAGCTCAAATCTAGAGGTATCGCCTGAGCGGGAAACAACTTCAAAGGTGGGATGTCCTTCAACGCTGTAGCCGTAGTCGAGAACGACGATGTCGGCTTTGGAGCCGTTGGAGGACAGAGTAATAGTGTCATTGTTGGCATAGATGACTGGGGTTTTGGTTCCTTTGGAAAGAACCAAGGTGGTTTGCAGTAGCAAAGCTACCGCGAAAGAACGAACCATAGCGAAAGTAGAAAATGAACGAGAGTCGATGAAGAAAAGTGTAATCAGAAGATGAATGGGTGCTATGTGTCAATCATCCTTCTGCGATATAACACTTATATATACCTCGGATGATCTTGACAGAAAACGTTCAAGTGGATAGTTAATTTCAACTCAGCCTCGAATTGACGTTGATAGATCTTGGCATCTTGATCATGATGCAGAATTGCCACGAACGCATGAAGATTTCGGCATTTACCGTGGTTGGTGTTGGTGATAAACGAGACAGAGCGAGGTGGAGCGAGGCTAAACGAGGGTGTACGAGGTCTTGGCTGTTGAACGACGGCTTCAATTGGAGCTTGGACCAAGATTTTTAATGCAACCATCAACTCTCAGATCTCCTCCGTCGGCTTTTCTTTAAATTGTGGAGCATGTGATTTCGTAAAATATCCGAATTTTGAATACATATATATATTCGACGGCAAACTATGAGTTTTTCGCACAGGTCAGCCCGATAAGATGAATATGTTGCACAAAACTCCGCACGACAATGGTGGCTTTCTTTCTTCTCGACAACGTTCTCTAGGGCCAAAGCACAGTCATCTATATTTATTACAGTCCTTGGATAAATCATTCTTACCCAGCAGTTCAACTCTTTTTGCAAGTATTTCCCAAAAAGCAGGGTCTCTAAAACTCACAAATAAAGCAACTCATTGCAGTTTAACCTTGATCGGTCTCAAGTGAGATTGAACCTTGTCCTGATGTCTCACTTGAGACCGATCAAAATTGAGTGTCATGTGAGATATCACGACAAGGTTCAGAATAAAAGAAAAAAAAATTGCAACTTGACCTTTATTGCTAGTAATTTCACTTGCTCAGCCTCTGTTTGTCCCCATCCTTTAGCTTCGATAAAGTTTTTTGTTTTCAGCTTCATAGAGTTAAAAAGTCAGCTGATCGCGGCGATAATGCTAACGCCGACATTGAATGACTAAGTGGCATCGTAGTGCTGTGGATCCTTGCCGAATGTTTGCGGGAAAAGTTTATTTAAAACTTGGTAGAAACACCTTAGTCAGCGGGAAAAGCCCTTTTAGTGTCGGCAAATAGAGTAAAGGAGCTACATAGATTTATAAGCTGTGTACAGATGGATTTATATATCTAGCAGGTTGGCATTCTCTTAAATCAAGTTCCTCATCTCACTATCAACACTACTCCTCTATTCACTCGAATCAATCTTGCCTTACTCTCACTACCTCATACCATCAGCCACCATGTCTCATCTCATCACAAACAAGCCTCTCCTTGGCCCTCTGGTCGCCCTCAACGGTTGGACATTCGCCATGGAAGCTCTCCTCTACGCCCGCCGAATTCCAGCTCTCTCCAAGTATGACGTCGTCTTCGACCCCGCGACTGTTAAGAAGCAGAAGGCTGAGAAGCTGCCTCCTTACGTTCAATGGGCAGCCGACAACTTCAACAACTTGCTTGAGCAACCTACCCAGTACTACGCAGTTATTCTTGCCTTGACCGTGTTGAATATCAAGGACAAGACTACCGTGCGCTTGGCTTGGGCCTATGTTGGTCTGAGAATGATCCACAGTTTCATCCACGTTACAACCAACAGCCTCAACTTGCGCTTTTCCAGCTTTGCGGCCAGTTCCTTCACGCTGCTGGGACTTACCGCCAAGGCAGCTTGGGAGCTATTCTTCTAGATTGGGATCTAAAGCAAGCAAAAAGCACGAGAGTCGATACAGCGATAACTCACCAATGTAGATGAGGTTTTTTTCTAGTGTGAAGTTTGGTAGCGGAAGAAGACGCGAGATGGGTTCCAGGGGCACATCAGCGAGTACAATATAGACAGACTGAGATCCACGAGAAACGGAAATATAATGCCTAGCTAGGAGCAATACTATAAGGATTTCTTTCTTCACTGCCTAAAGCTTACTATGGTCTAAGCTATTGTACAAGTTCTACTTGCAGAAATGAGCTTCAGAAAGCATCCGCCAAGCTAAGCCTGGATAGTCGTAAAATCACCATAGCAGCATCAAGTCATCCATTATTCGGGGCAAGTTTACTTGAGAAATGAAACAAACAAACTATAAATAGTAGAATAGGCCTCACTACTAAATCAACCTTGCTTCCTATCTGCAGACTTTCCAAATGCTTCCATCATCCCAGCCGGAATTCCATCCTTCACGTCCTCGGGCTGCTGTCTTGCCCAATTAGCAAACTCGCCGCTCTTGAGAGACATGCGCAGCGCTTCCACGATGTCCCCTGGCTTCGGGGCCTCTGGTCTAGGCATCGGCCCTGGCATGCCACGCACTGTATCACCGTAACGTCGCGAGATAGCATCGCTGTGCTTAGCACTTGCTTTCGCGTCCTGGAGAGCACTATCATGCGCAGGACGTCTAGTCAAGTCACTCAGGGTCCGCGGGTCTATAACAGGTAGTCGCGAAGCCTCAGATATCATCTTGCTTTTTTCCTTCTCCCTTGCCTGACGATCACGGAGATACGCCTGCATTAATATCTCCAAAGTGTGTATTTTAGTATAAAATAGTCATGCCATGAATAAACCAACAACTAACAAGGGTTGGTGGGCCGGGCGGGGAAGCTGAAGGTAATTTGACTCGCTGCAATTCTTGAAGAGCATAACCAACACCGGCTTGGCAGTAACGTTAGTTCTGAATGATCTGATTAATTCAATTTAATCAGTAGTCATGCCATATTCTCTTTTTCCTATTACTGGTCTGCCTTGCCATTCTATTTCTAGAAACATTCACTACTTCTTGGAAGCTCAAGCATAACCAACATAGCCACTACCAACGAGATAAAGATAACATATTGTGACGTAACTCCGGGACTGGATTTTCTGATGTTCCTAAAGAATATGTTTACCCCTCTTTGAGCATTAGCAATGGAACTCTTGCATATGTTATCTCCTCATCTCATCAACAACCTGATTCACTGTTCACACACGCCTTGTTTATGTTGATATCCTTTCTTCTCAAATTCTCTTACGCTATTCACGAACCTGAACAAGAACCTCTCTTTCCTTCACTAGACCGAGATATTTCCCCAATGCTGACAGAAGGCGGGTGGAACGGTGACTTTGGCGTCACATGGTTTCCCAGATCCTCATTTGGCGGTAGTATAGGCGGCGTTGTATACGGATGGCCAGCCAAAGGTGGTTTCTACTCGCGTCTCTGCTCTGTAGTGGAGCTTGAGTTCTTAGGGATTGACCGATTCGAGCCATCCGACAAACCGGATGACCCTGAGAATGAGGAAGCACACTGCGCCAAATTGCGCCAGCTTGGAGCGCGTTGGTTTCGTGATCCTGACCACAAACTACGCTATGGGCGGAAATACCGGAACAAAGAACCAGATGCACCAGTTCTATATGTTGGCTGGCCTTCCAGTGGTGGTGTTTGGGCCCTCAGTACCAACTTAACACAATCTGCAAGAATGGGTTTAGGGAGAATTGATAATGCATTCACAATGGAGGAACGATGCAAGATGATTGAGAAACTTGGGGGAACATTTTATCCTGATCCTAGTCATTGTTCTTATTTAGACCTTGATGGTTCTTGGGAGGGAGATGATATCAAAAGCTATTAGTCATACATGCACTACTTCTATGGACAGTTCAGGTCAATTAGTACAACTTATGCAATCCCAATCCAATGCTTTTCATCTTATCTAACCTAGGTAGAGTAACTTAGGCCTTTACTCTTAAATAGAACCCTTTATCTATTAATTTCTAATAATAAGTTTTACATTTATATAGACTGGTCAGAAGGGGCTGAACGATGTTCCCTGTTCGCTGTGCTGGAGGATCCTGCAATGAATGTAGACTTTCATCACTAACCCTATAGCTCTTATGATGTCTTATCGTTAGATCAGATAAGATTAGATAAGAACTTTCTAGTGCTGTACAGATCTCCGACAACATATTCTTGCTTAGTATTCGTATTCTAAAGTTCTGCCTTTATCTTCGCTCCGGATTCAGCTAGCAACCTAATAGCAGCGTGAGAATCTGTAGCTACTGCATGATTGAGAGGGGTTTTGCCAGTCTCGCCCAGTGCGTTTATATCCGCACCGGCCTCTACAAGCTTGTTGATAACTCCTGTCGCTCCGCCCATCGCAGCGTAGTGCATTGCAGAGTGACCATATATGTCTTTCATCTCAATATCGACCCAACCCCGCTGTATAAATAAATCAACGATCCTTTCGCAGTCTTCAAAGGCAGCATTGAAGGAAAAATGCCTATGATGTCTAAAGGCACCATCGAAGAAAAAATGCCTATGGTCAACTCTATGTTGTGCCTCAAGATCTGCACCCAGGTTAACCAATGTCTCGACTGCATTAACTGAGTCGCCATCCAAAGTACAGGCAAGAAAAGTCCGATTACTCATCGACTTGTTGGGGTCCATTCCCCAAGAGATCAATAGCTCAATGACTTCTGATCTTCCGGCTTCTGCAGCACATTGCAATGCATTTCCATACCAGTTTTTTAGGTAAGGGTTCGCTCCACGCTCGAGGAGGAGCTTTACAGTATGGACATGACCGCTGCTTGCGGCCATGATGATGGGTGCACCACCCTTCTTTGTTAACTCGTTAACATCGTGCATCCCGTTGTCAAGGAGTGTAACGACAGCATATTCCAGTCCGTGGCGGCTCGAATAGTGCAGTGGCGTGTAACTCCTGCATTCCGCGGAATTCCAGTACAGGCTATGTCGACCCAATGAATAATGATAGACTTGATTTGCTGAAGCTGTTGCCGCAAGAGATGCAAAGAATCTGAACAGTGTAGATTGAACCTCAACATCGCCTTCTGACTTGCTTGTATGCTGTCCCCAAAATCTTGCGGCGTATTCGAGGAAGGGGTAGGATTGCATTTGTGACCGTATCTCGTCCTTTGTGGACCACGGACCGTCTTGAAAGTTCTCGAATAGCAGATATTGTAGACATTTGCATGCAATTATCCCCTGAGCGTTTGGAAACAGGACTTCTTGGCGAGCATCCACGTATTCTTGAATGGCATGGTGTGCCATTCGGAAGTAACCCTCCGAATCGACAATAACCAACCCTTGGCAAGACTCAATGATTACTCTGGCGCATGGACGATAATTGGCGTTTACTGCCTTACGGCTCTTCTGGATTGCCAAAGCATCACTGACCTCTGACAAGGTCAATGGCCGCGCTGCATGGGCAAGCCACATGAGAACCTCCATTCCGATGCGACTGTACCCTTCTTGTAGCCCTTGAATACGAGTAATGGCATCTTCGAAAGCACCACCAAGGCTGTGAGATGAATTCTCAAGTTTATCCTCCATGTCACCCTGGGTCGGCTGTTGTAATACGGTACGAAGTTGGAGAACTGGGAGAAGAAACCTGAGGAGACTGGTCAGCACCCATCTCTTATAATCAGGAGGAGAAAGGAGGGACAAGAGAAGTGCTAAAGTTAATACATACATTCCCTCTGCACCCTTGGTCAATCTGTCAACCAGTCTAGTTGCGAAATCGGGGTCGGCTCTGCTACTTATGGACTGTCGTTCTAGCTCATGGTCAAGGTACATCTTGATATCTCCCTCTTGAGCTTTGATCTCAAGCGCAGGGCAATGCTCAAACATCTCAGGAAGGTCCTGAATATGAGGGCGGCTCGTTACGAGCAACCGAACGTTTTGAAGCCGCGATAACTCGCTGATAGACTGCAGGAATGTCTTTCTCTGTTCAGAAGCACACTCATCCAAAGCTAAAATACCAGATACACGCTTCCGAGCACCGTCGCAATATTTGTCATTATACCTTGACATTCATGAAGAGAGAGCTGTCCTCTCGGGCTGGGAGGTTTGTACAATTGAGCCAGAGTCTCTGGGATCTCGAGAAGCCTTTCTAAGAGCTGTCTGAGGATAGAGGACAAGACTGCCAATGTACCTTGACGATGCCGATCCTGATGGTCAAAGTAGAAGAACGCCGTATGCGAAGGTTGGCCTGAGTCAGAACTGACAAGATCATCGACGATGAACGATCTAAAAAGAGTATTAGTATGTGCGGCACGAGGTGCTATAGATGGCACAGTGAGCCTTACACAAGATTTGTTTTGCCGGAGCCTTGAATCCCGGAGCCTTGAATCCCGTGACAAAAGAGAACGTTGGATGTGGCTGGGTCATCACGCCATCTGATATACTCATCTGTCTGCAAGATCCATGTGCCTGTATCCTTCACTCTCAAAGACTGCAGTTCCCAGTGCTTCTGAGAGTAATTCACATTTGATATCCAGTCTAGGATAATCCTTCTTCTCTCCCGGTCAGAGCTGTCTTGGACAATTTTCTTCTAATCCTGAACGGCATCATAGATCTGGGACGTCGTTTCGTGGGTAGACTTGGCCAGGTTGAATTGGTCGAGCTGTGTGCTCATGATTTTCAGCATATCATCTGAAGCTCGCGAGAGGAGTCTGCAACCGTCAACTGACAGGGGGAACTGAATCCATGTCGTAAAGTTCCGTAGTTCTTGGACAGCTTTCTGGTGCTCCTTCTCACTGAAGGGCCATAGAAAGCGACTCCTCTTGCCAGTTGCTTCCTGGCCAAGCCGGTTACATAGTGATTGTAATTTTGCCTCGCACGCTGTCCTGCAAGACATCAGGACTGAGTCCTCGCAGAATATCACGTGAGTATTGCACAGAGTCTCACTTTTGAGAAAAGCCTCCAAGTTTGCGATATTGGACTGCAACGCTTCAAGCTCTGTGATCAGGGTTGTAATTGACTCTCTCCTCGTTCGGACAGAGTCCACGTAGGACTTTGCACTGGAAATTGCTTTTGCAATTAGCGGCAGGATGCCAGCAATCCCGAAAGACAAAGAGAGTGGATCCATTACGAGGGCCGTTGAGAAAATGACTCGCAAGCTGGCAGGAGATAGTCTCAGTTCCGTACCTCCAGATTTGCTCTGGAAAATAGTTTACAGGGATGGTTTTGCGATAAATAACGCACGAAACCGAAACTTAACGTATAATCATGGGTAGACCTTCTGTGCCTTTAGACTAGTTGAGAGACAGTGTTCGTTGCGCTAATTCGGAAAGCTCTCGTTCGTCCGAAGCTGATTTTTCGCCAACAGCTGGACGAAGGGTAGGGTTCTCAAGTGAGGGGTCAGGCTGGATTCTTCCAAATGCAGAGCCTCAATTTCAATCTCCATAAACTCGTATATGTAAGCCCCATATTGCAGGTGATTGGACGAGATATGGAGGGCCTCAAATTCGGCTCACGTCAGCCTGCATGACATGCACTTGCAATTGTTGTTGCTGGCACTATGTGGCAAGGGTCTCACACCCATACATTACACTCTACCTCCGCACCAGAATTACGTATGGGAAGACAGGAAAGCGCCAAATTGGCCATGTCTTAGCCTTTCTTGCAAACTTATCTCTTTCAAAGGCGCCTAAGAAAGCCTGTGTTTGCAGGGGTGTTGAATACTCACCCTCCAGGACTCAACAGCTAGAAGAAGCCTGAAGAAGCCTGCCTCGGGGTGTTTGATCCGGAAACATGGAAGTCGGAAGCCCTTCTAGAGCCATGCGCCAGGACATTTCGTTCCCCTGTGTCATTGGGGACAAGTACCCAGAATTCTGCAACATAAGATTCCGTACGATCGAAAAGCACAAGTCAGTTCTCACGTCTGCCATTTGAGACAACCCTTACTTATCTAGCATGCTAGTGAGCATATAGAAAGATGTCACTCAGCAGCGTTTTGGTGCGAGGATTGTTCACACAGATTCAATGTCTCTCTACCTATAGAACCTCTAAGACTTGCCAAGCGAGACCACCAAAGAATATGCGCGGGGGAAAGCTCAGAGGAAAACAGGCAAATGAGGTCAGAGAATTTCATACTAGGTCAAGAACAACTCAGTCGTTTCAAGGACAAAGGCTGGAAGCAGACTCGAGTACCACAACTCGTTTTCGAGAATGGTAAGAAAGAAAGTTTGTCTGAGAAGTCGTGGAGGCAAGTCCGCGAAACAATCTTCCCAGGCAGCGATATAAAAGTCCTTGGGAAGGGGCGTTTCCGGCTATTGCAAGCAACAACACCTGAAATTAACAGTCATCCGGACAATTCTATCGTCAGCGGTTTAACGCAGCCTATTTCGTTACAGAGTGACTCTGATTATCAATCGATGAAACGAGATACAAACGAGAGTCTGCCGCCCGGCGTATCAGAGGAAGGACTCAGTCGAGCCAGGGTACCAGAAGCCGAACTATCTACCAAAGAAATACCTGTGGACTACACTGTCATGGCTATGCTTTCTTCGGCTATAAGCATACCAGCCCATGATCTTGATGATTTGAAAGCAGAGCTGCCTCGGAAGCTTTACAATGACCTACGTCGCATAGACGCTACATTCGACTCTACAAAATGCCTAGAGGAAGCAATTTTACCACTTATTCGCTCATTCGCTCTACGAATGGGCTCGGCTGGTTCCTCCAAGGTCGAAATGGAAATAATGTTATTTCTATACATGAGCACAGAGTTTGTTTACCCTACCGTTCTATCGAGGTGCTATATATAGACTGACTATGGCCTAGCAAGATAACCACCACTTTCAACAACCTTGTTGAAGATTCAAATGATCAGGAGGACTCCCTAGGAGTTCCAGACAAGACCTCGTCGATATCAGAAGACGCGATCTTGAAATGGAAAGCTAATATCGAAAGTGGAGAAGTCCCTCGAATTACCCAGCCTGATAAAGCGGAAACGGGTCATGCCGATGAGCGATTGTCCGCGATTGGCGAAGGAGGTTATCGAGAGCTTGTTTTCAATTCTATTGCATACAGGTGGTTGGTCGCGGGCGTGGTTCAAAAGTTGACACTCGAAGTGGTTAATGTGAATCTCAACCTGTGCCGTCGAATCTATCAAGACGTGTGTAACTGCTTCGAGTTTTCACGGCATATCAGCTGGCAGAAAGAACGGTACCAGATGTCCATTGTTGCAGATTGGAACCCCACTCAGTTCTTATATGAACAATTCGGACGTCAATGTGATATCGGGCGTCTTCTTGGCGAAACCCTCACTTTCACTGGAACTGAAACAGACGCTCAAATACTTCCTTGTTCGGAATATCTGAAGCAGACCTGGCCTACTACTGGTCCTGCGTTTCTAAATCTCTTGACAAAGGCCCTTGTATCTGGTGGACACGCATCTGGTATGCTAGCAAACTAAGTATATGAGGATGTAGCGAGACTGGCTGACGTAAAGTAGGGCAGTTGGACGACAAAACGACCGTCCGATGCGACTTCGTCAAAGTAGGTCTCACAGTACAGGTCGAAGGCATTGCGGATTCTATAGCAACCATATGTGAACAGATTGGGTGGCTTGGTGCTGCCCTCCGTCCATCATTGTCGGGATCGAAGTTTGCAACTTGTCGGCCGATTTTCGCGATCTCCAACTCCACTGTTTCGAGTTCAGGCACGGACAGAGCGGGTTGCCTTGTCGAATTCCCAGTTACCCTTATGGATTTTAGGGAACATACGCCTGGCCAATGCTGGCATGCGATCCATCGTAACCCGGTCATCGTGGAAGGTTATCCAATTCCAAGACGCAAGCGTTACGGATCAGGGTTAGAAATGCCCTTGAACGTCATGGCAGGATTGAATTCGTCTCCTCGGCTTCACAAGTACGGAGACAGGTATTACCTCAAGGGTTACTCGACTGCCTTGGTTCCAACCGAGAAGATAGATAGCATGGTTCTCTGGCATCTCTACTATACCGCCGACGGAAGCCGTCTTCCGTATCCTGATCCAACTGGCCTACATTACGTAGATGTTAGCATGCAAGATCTTACGGCTTCACGCCACATTGTGGGATGGTGTTCAAACGCCAAGTTCATGACGGGTAAGTTTTGTATGAAGTGCTGGCCTGCTCACTTTACTGATATTCATCAGGTGCGGCCGATATGAACTATGACATCAGAGCTTCGCAGCTCCAGCGACCGGGAAAAGAGTTTGCTCTTGAAAAGATTTCTTTTTCTTTTGGTCAATTCGTCACTGGAGGCTGCCAATTCGCGATTGGTCGAAAGGACCAGCATGTGCGAGCAACCAAAGGCACCTATATCGACAAGCTCAAGTGGCTGGACAAGAAATATGTTACGCTGTGGGATGTCGATGACGAGCGTGGGTGGTTGGTAAACGGTAATGCGGCTCTCTTGCATCTCTTGAAATCATCGCTCCACCATTCAAGTACCGACAAATTCAGCTCGGACTTTCATTTTCAACGGCAGAATTTCCAAGAATCCAAGAATCCCCACACTCTAGATTCTGCACTTGAGGTACTTCGGAACAGCAAGAATCAACAACTAGAGCTATACGACAAGGATATAGATATACGACAAGGTTGCGCGACCAACTCTCGAACGACAGTCAAAGACCGTGTTGAGGAGTTGTACGAGATATTGGAGAAGCTCTTTGATCATACTGTGACTTCAGAAGCCTCTTCCAAAGGTTTCAATGCCAAGTCGCGCTTCCAAGATCATCTGGAAGGTTGGGATTTTAAAGATATCGCCACAAGCAGGGATCCATTTTTCACAAAGAGGGCAACACTAGGCCTTTCCATGCTGGGTTGGCCTGATCTTACAAGGGCCGTATCTGCTATCACTCTATTCGGTAAGGGGTTCGGCGACCTCATCGAAGCGACTGGAAACCAAGGGGGCGGGCAATGCCAAGAATGGATGACGGTGCCCAAGAACAGGAACCTTCTTTGCGTGAGTAGCAGCCATCTCAGGGACATTATAGATGACGCGGGAGGGGACTTGGACACGACTCCTATCACGGTTATGCCCGGTACTTTCTGGAAAGCTCCATCTTCCACCAATACATTCAACATATCTTGTCAATGTGAGACCAGAGGACTATCACCAAGAACGCACCACGCTGTTCAAAGTCTTATATCTTCTAAGTTGTGGACTGGTCGTTCTCAAGCATGCATCAATTTGGATGATCACCCTCATGGTGCAGTCATATTCGGACCACTGATAAACGGGAAACGTCCCTGGGGTTCCTCATTTAGCATGTCGCGGTCTGGGAGTCAGTCATCGAGCCTTTCAGGGTTGGGAGGGAGTACCACTTCAGCGCAAACCAACGCTGGTGATCTTGCTTCGTCGACCTTGTCATTCCCATCATCCTCCGCCGAGTCTCAAGAGCAGCATATCTCGGGGGCTTCTGCTATTGGTTCGGAAGCTTCTCCACCAGCGTCAGGGTCCAGAGTAGGGTCTCTAAGTCCCCCAGAAGAAGTACTAGGGACGAGGGAGCTCAGGAGATTCAGAAACATGTTTCCCTACAAGAAAGCTAGAAGACATTAAGGGGACCTCTGAGTACAATATCACGTATGAACCCAAAACGTTAGATAGTTCAAAAACTATTTTACCGCGGATTGGAACCCCACCGGGTTCTTGCTTTCACAATTCGGAAGTTATTGTCATACCAGAAGCCTCCTTAGCCACTAGCAATATGGATCGGAGGTCATTCCGTACACAAGTGACCTTCCGAAAGTGGTATCCAGGTGAACTGGGTGACATTAGTTGAGGCAAGGGCCGACTCAAAGGGGTGGAGATAAAACATATGATCGGCGCAAACTTACCCTCATCTGCCTAGGGTAACGGCGAGCCCCAGTCAAGACGTTGTCATCGTTAGCGTAGCCGCAAGTTGGAAGCCGTGAACATGATAGGATAGAAGCTTTTAAATAAAACCTCATACGACCAATAATGACAAGAGTATGCACACGCTCCGGCTCTCGGCTTTCAATCCCGAAAACCGTTACTGGTGGTTCTACGGGCCCCAGCGTCATTATCTCTAAGTTAAAGTCGTCCCATCTTGTTTTACTTATATATCCTACGTTCGCTACAGAGCGGTTTATCATTGTTAAAGTTACATTATATGCGTTGTTATCATATCTCTACTCTGCCAATCACTCAATGAAGAGCTGGTTTGGATATTGAAGTTTAATATAGAGGCATACTCAATAAGGAACTAATCTAGGCCATGACTCCCCCGGTCTCGGCTACTCGGGGTTTGCTTATGTCACATCTGGTGATAAAGATGCCTACAATGCGTACTTAATAAAACAGCACTTTTGATACATGAACTGTTATTCGATAGTTACCTTTTCTGATAAACCTTATCCTCAATAAGGTCCGAACCCCTCACCCCGGTCCCGGCTTCCCGACCTCCAGTTCCTCAAGTCTCCTCTTCCGATGGCGATCTCGACTCCCATTACCCCAGGGGGAGATGAGTAATGGGGCTTACGAGGCGTTTCAAAGAAAGGAAAGCAGAGCTTGGAGTGAATCATATTGGGAAGGTATAAAGGCGAGCAATGCTGCAACTTACTTTTCTCGTCTCAGCTCTTTCCAGTAAATCCTTGTTCCTCTTTTCCATCTGGCTCAAGATAGTTTAACAAATATGGCCGTTCTCGAGTCGAACTCCATCTCAGAGGGCCCTCGATATTCCACGGAGAAACCCGGAAATGCCTCCCAGGCAGACGGGGCCGGCCCTAAGGCTGGCGAGATTTACCCCGTCACCACCGCCAGCGAACTCCATCGCGAGATGTCGATTCGGACCATCTTCATGCTTGGTATTGGCGGTGGTGTCGGTACAGCGCTATTCGTTAGTATCGGCAGTGCTCTATACTCTGCGGGCCCTGGTAGTTTGCTTCTCGGGTTCATCGTCTACAGCATTGTCATCGCCAACATCAACAACTCGATGGCTGAAATGACAACCTACATGCCTGTCACTGGTGGTTTCATTCGATTAGCTGGCCATTGGGTTGATAATGCCCTTGGTTTCGCTGCTGGCTGGAACTTTTACATTTATCTTGGCCTTATTGTTCCTTTTGAGATTACTGCTCTCAGTCTAGTTTTATCTTACTGGAGTCCAGATATCCCAGCAGGAGCCATATGTGCAGGCTGTATTGTACTTTACTTGTAAGTCTTCTTACCCCTATACTTTACTTGCATTAAAATTGAATTGTGCACAGCATTATCAACATCTTCGCCGTTCGGGTCTATGGCGCAGCTGAGTTCTGGCTGTGCTTCGGTAAAGCTCTACTCCTAGTTATCCTTATGATGTTTACCCTCGTCACCATGTGTGGAGGTAACCCTCAACACGATGCTTACGGCTTTCGACACTGGAATCAACCAAGTCCTTTTCTTGAATATTTCAGTACCGGAAACACTGGAAGGTTTGAGGGATTCCTTGCCGCTTTGTGGACTGCGTCATTCACTTGCGTCGGACCTGAGTACCTCAGCATTGCAGCCAGCGAAGTTAAGCATCCGCGTACCTACGTTAAGAAGGCTTCCAAGGCTCTCTTTGCCCGTATCTTGATCTTCTTCATTGGTGGCTGTCTGACCATCACCATCATCGTCTCGCCAAAGGATAAAGTCCTTGAGCAGCTCTACGGCCAGGGAAGTGGAGGTCATGGAAGTGCCGCCGCTTCACCTTACATCTTACATTATAGCTATGGGGAATCTCGGAGTTACCGGCCTTCCGCATTTGATCACGGCTCTCTTCGCCACCACTATCTTCGCCGCTGGCAATACGTCCCTCTACAGCGCCACTCGCTGTCTTTATAGCTTGTCTCTTGAGGGCCATGCGCCGAGGATATTGAGCAAGGTCACCAAGTCTGGCACCCCGATCTGGTCTCTAGTTGTCACCATGGCTTTTCCATTTCTTGCTTTTCTGCAACTTGGAAATGGGTCTTCGACCGTCCTAACCTGGCTGATCAACCTCGCCACTGGCGCTACCTTGATCTACTTCATCTCTGCTCTAATCACTTACCTCCGCTTCTATCGGGCGTGCCAGGTTCAAGGTTTTAACCGGGACAAGCTGCCCTACAAGGGTTGGTTCCAGCCGTACAGTGCGTGGTTTGCTCTCTTCTTTGAGATTATGATCGTTATCGTCTATGGTTACCGATCCTTGGTTCCTTTCGATGTTAGCGGCTTCATTACTGCCTACTTCATGCCTCTGTTTGTTCCCGGGCTATTTGTCTGCTGGAAGGTCTTCAAGAAGACAACATTTGTCAAAGCAGAGGATCTGGATCTGGTGTGGGAGGCCCCTCTGATCGACGCTTACGAAGCATCGCTGGAGGAGGCTCCTGTTGGATTCTGGCGCGATGTTTTACAAATGCTGCGGCCTACCAAGAGAAACAAAACGGCCGAGGTCTAAGACCTATTGCAGTCTCCCAAGACTGCCCTGTGGCGTCAAGCTTTCGCATGTATGATAGATCTGCACCAAGTGATTAATAAATGATATAGAATGCCAATCAAAGAATAGAGTAGAGCTTATATAACAAGGAAGTGCCCCCTGACACGTTTTACAATATTTTATGCGAAATAACGCTGACGTGTCCATAGGTATCATACCATCGGAAGGGAAACCGAAGATCTCGGGTTCTTGGAACAGTTGCAGACCGTTCGGGACTCGAAACCGAGACTAAACGCTAGCGCGTACGCGGGTCACCGATACTTACAACTGAAGGTGGCCTTTCTGTTTCTCTTCACACTTGACAGACACTCAGAAGTTGAACTTGTAGATAGGCTACATATCTGATACATGAGCGCCAATTTCGAGGGGGTTCCAGAATGAAGCCGCCCATTGTCTGCTCGTCAACCCTTTACTCAAGGATTCCTGCTATCCAGTCACCCGTGCATAGCGTATAGATGGAACATTCCATGTTTCAATCTCCACATAGAGTGTCAGTCATTTTACCAAGCATAAGCCAGGTTATCCGTTCATAAAAGCCCCCATGCTGAGTAATGAGCTGAGTTTAAAGACAGGTTGGGAGAAATTTTCCAGGGATCTTTGCAGGTTTCTTATTAGCTCCCGGTGTATGAGGATCGTCCAACTCCAAGTCGTGGTCCCAAGGTTACGTCCGCTGCCTCGGCACCAAGTCTCATTCAATATACTTTCGCAAGGCGCGGTTCAGCTGCTATAGCTACCAGGTTTCACGTGTACAAACAACGCTGCAGGTTGCATACGCCGCGGCAGACTTCTTCACCTGGTAGTCTTGGTACACTTGAAGCACCGCAAAGTCTGCCGCGGCAAAATAATGTCATCTTGTTAGCGCGAAGACCATGCTTTCACCCATGAGGATTCAACCCAGACGGCTATATATGAGCTCCTTTAGAAATGCCGAGCTCCAGTTTTAAAGATGAAAGCCGCATCCAAGAAGGGCTAGCCGAGAATTGACGATTGCGGGGAGGAACAAGTGTCGACCAGTGAGCCGAGGCGAATTGTCCAAGTAACAGGATAACTTTTATCTTAGCAAAGCCCATGACGCTTGTTTAGGTTAGCGAGTGAATATTCTGAGAATATGATTATCGGCAACACTGACATGCCATACAAAGGGCAATGTCTTCGCAAAAATACCTAGCCTCGTTGCGATCGACCATTGCCATCTTGTCATGACGTGTTCCTCCATATCGAGCTATCACGAGTTGATGCGACCGATCTGCTTTCCTAACTAGAGTGTTTAAATCTACCGAGGGAGATCAAAATTCCGAGTCATAGTTTGGACAAATATCCCGAGGGAGCTTTTCTACTTAATGGCCACGTCGAAGATTACCGCGGGGTTTTAGCTAGCCGAGGAGAATGGGAATGAACGACAGTTCCTTATATAATGCATACCTGGATCATCACCTCGTATGGTCTTTCTATCTTCAAAAGAAAGCTTTAGACTCTGCTTCTCAACTTTGCTAGCACTATCTGTCCGTCGCACACCATGTCTGACCATAACCTCATTCACATCGACTACGAAGGCAACTTTGCCATCATCACACTAAACAACCCGAAAAAGTTCAACTCTCTCACACAGAGCTCACTCTCTCACCTAGCGGGTCTTCTCAGGGAGGCAGACGCGAACAAAAATGTCTACGTCACTCTTCTGATTGGAGAGGGGCCCTTCTTCTCCGCGTAAGTCAACCTCCACCCCCTCAAGTGAGATTGAGCAGCCTAACACGCTTGCACCAGTGGTGCCGATTTGAAAGACAGTCCTCCGTCGATGGACGAGATGTTATCCCGACCCTATTGGCTTCCTAAGCTCGTTAACAATAACTTGGACGTTGCGAGGGCCTTTTATAGTCACACTAAAATCCTTGTAACTGCATTAAACGGACCCGTCCTCGGACTCTCAGCCGCCCTCATTTCCCACTCAGACTTCATCTACGCAGTTCCTGATGCATATCTCATGACGCCATTTAGCTCACTGGGTATAGTTGCTGAAGGCGGTGCCAGCGTTGCGTTTGCGCATAGGATGGGACCCGGCAAAGCCAACGAAGCTTTGATCCTCGGCCGAAAGATCCCAGTCAGTGAGCTTGTTCAGGTTGGCTTTATCAACCATGTCTTCGAGGACAAGAAGAATTTCAGAGCTCAGGTGTTGGAATATATGCGCCAGATCTTTAGCTCTCATCTGGTAGGCTCGAGTTTGCTGGGAACAAAGGCACTGATGCGCCGCCGGATCGTGCGTGAGCAGGACGAGATGGCGCCACTAGAAACGTTCCATGGCCTTGAGCGTTTCTGCGAAGGAACTCCGCAGGAGGAGATAGGCAAGGTTATCTCTGGTGCCAAGAAGCACCGACTTTGAGGAAGCCTGCTTCTGGAATCGGGGGAAGAGGATCTTGCTCCACATCTGTGGAATGACTGGTCTCTCGATCCCTGTTCGAGGCGCCACTGTACGCATCTAGCTCCGATCGTCTAGTCAAATAAATCGTGCTACCTCGGCGTCGGAGCATTTCAAACTCTGCCGAGGTAAATTTTACTATATTTGGTCTTCTTCCCATCGTGCCCCCTTCTTTACCTACTTTCACTGTCGACATCCGTAGTCAAAATGCCGCCTTCTTCAGGGTCCACTGAGGCCGTCTCTAGATCCCGTAAACGGGCAGCCGGGGCTTGCCATGCTTGTCACGCTCGCAAAGTTCGCTGCAGCATTTCGCAAACTGGGGTCCCCTGCACGAACTGTTCGTTAGACAACGTTGACTGCCAAGCACGCCCGAGGCAACCTCAAAGGTAAGTCTCGGGTTTTTTTTTCCACTAGGCCTAACAGTTCACTGATGGGTGCTCTTTACCGACCTCGGAGGGCTGCTAGACCACGGAGAGGTCAGAATCTACCGCGGACGCCGAGTGATGCTGGGTCTGTCGCCCAGGAGGGGGCCAGCCTCGACGAGCATATCTACCGTCCATTTATTGGTCACTTCGACCACCACTCCCAAGCTCAGGAAGCTTCCACAGCTAATCCCCAAGCCCAAGTAGCTTGTTCGCCAGTATATGGTCGGTACCAGTAATTACAGTGCCAAAGGCTTGCGGATTCTAAATCTTTTCTAAGGTGACATCCAAGGCGTTGCTCTTGTCGCCGATCTTTGCGAACCAGAGCGTCCAGGCAAAAGTGGTCACTTTGTCGTCAACGCCCTAAGCTCGACCAGTATTGACTCTGAGACCCTTGACTATTTGAAGAAGCGAGGATGTTTCGACTTACCAGCTTTCGATGTCCAACAAACACTTGTCGAAGCGTACTTCCATTACGTCCAACCTTTCTTTCCTGTTGTGCATACCTCTTCATTTCTCAAAGCCTTTGAAAGTCCGGAACAGAACGGCGTCTCCCTCCATCTTCTCTGGAGCATCTTCCTCTCGGCCTCGAACGTCAGTAAAGAAACGCTTCCCTTGAAATGCATAAACACGAAGTTCACTAATTTTCCATGAAACAGTTTGCCGACATGAAGACCGTGCAAGCGGCTGGTTACGAGTCACGAAAGGACATGAAAAGGGCAATGTTCTCGCGTTCCAAGGTACGAATCGCCTTATCCAACTCATGGTCAACTCTAACTCTTACTTGGAGGCGCTATACGACGCAGATTACGAACGGTCCAAAATTACACTTATACAAGCGGTACTACTGATGGGCTTCTGGTACGCAGATACAGAAGACAGAATGGGACCATGGCACTGGAACGGCATCGCTATCAGCCTTTGCCAAACTGTCGGATTACATCGCCAGCCTGATGCCAGCGTGAACAACCGTCCGTATAGCTCATCTATTGATCGGAATGTATGGAAACATCTGTGGTGGTCATGTTTCTTCCGCGAAACGTGGTTATCGGTTGGCATGGGGAGACCGATGCGGATCGACCTGGCGCATTCCGATACGCCAAAGCCGGATGCCAATGATTCCAAGAGCTTGGATTTTGCGCTAACAGAGTCTCAACGCCGACAGTATATCCCAGAGGATTCGAACGATTTATTCTTATTGTGGGATGAGTTGCTCTCTCTTACTAGTATTCTGTCGAGGATACTTGCTGTTCAGCACCTTGCCAAACGGACGCTTCCTACCCCTACGGAAGTTGATGATCTGGAACGCGAGATAAGAGGACATTACGAGCATCTGCATTATCTCAAAACTAGAGCCACCCACCCTGTGCTCACTCTTCACATGCATCATGTTGAATTATTTTTCGAGTAGGAATCCCGACCACGTGACAAATGGCTTTCTAACGATTGAGACTAGGTCGACACTTCTAACCCTGTTTCGCCCATTTCTTTTGCAGAGTCTTGGTGATCAACTTGTGGACTCACATGACGAAAGACCACCAGAGTGGCTGTCGAGTATACAAAGAAAAGCAACCACGGCAGCCATGAATACGAATAATGTTTTGGGAGAAGTGATCACAGGAGACACAATCAGGCTTTCTCAATCATTGATGTAAGAAATATTTCGAAACACACAGCAACTGTTTCAATGTACTTTGCTCATAATCAGTAGCTGCATTGCTCTCATACCAACGTTACAAGTCCATCTTCTGCATTCTGTATCGCCACGGGGTTTGGTTCGACGCCTAGGCTACCATCAGCTTGACCTTTGTATGATGGTAGTAAATGAGATCAAGAAGACATACTTTGGCGCCGAAATATTGTATCGGCTATTCTCAAGAGCTCGAGAGGTCATAAACTCGAGACCCCATACATCAGAGCCCATCACGTCTGCGGGGAGAGATGTAATCCATGTGGCAATATCGGATGACCAAGATGAACATGTTGAAGAAGCTACTGGGTCAGCTCTGCCAGTACCATGGAATTTCAACACCGTCAGCAGCTATGGACGCGAAACAGACGCAAGGTATGTTCTTACTCAGATGTGGCAGTTTAACGCCATGAGCACTAGATTGTTGCATGCAACTAATTAAGACCTAGCGACGAATATGAAAATGCGGACATCAACGCCATCCTTAGCCAGTGCATGTTTCCCGATTTCGCAACGATTGAAGCAATGGGTCTAGTAGGAACTCCACAGTTATAGAATTCACGACTCTAGGTTATAATAAGAGTATAAGCTGTAGAATCAATTTACTCAAAGAGACAGCGCAGATAGGATGGTATATATTTATATTCTGCATTTAGAGAATCTTATGATCCGATACCAAGACGACCCGCCGTTCCTCGTAAACACCATTCTGCAAATTCTGCCTAATCTTGTCCATCTTCTCTTTGTTCTTCTCCAAAAACTCCAGGCTCTCTTTCCTAATCTCTTCAGGCGTTGGCGGAGGAAGGATGCCCTCTGGAGGATTATACCAGTGCTCTTTGGGTACTTTAGTCCCGTCAACGCCACGGAGAGACTTTTCTGCCTCCTCGTCGTAGGGCAATCGATCAAGAAATCCTTTGATCAAAGCAGGACGTAACGGCTCAGCGTAGATAATATTGTTATCGACATCTATATTGCGAATGACTCCGTCATCGCCGAGATGAGTGTAGGCCATTAAGTAAGGGTCGCACTCCATGCGGCGGAGGATGTCGCTGACTTCTTTTTGCTCTGGTGAGAGATCTTTGTATTCGATGCCTGCATTTGAGCAGCAACTTTGCGGCTCCGCGTGTTGTTTCACCTCAGGCTTTGTTTGTGACATTGTTCAGGCGCCGATGCGGGTTGGTTGATAGGGGAGGAAAGGCCATTTGCGGAGCATGCATGAGTGGAGGAAGTGGCTCTTATCTATCAGTTGATGGTGACACATCACGCTAGTCGACCTGACCCTCGTGAATCGCTGGACCAACAAATGACGCAGACAGCTCACAAACATTTGAAAGCCCTGCATTACGACCGATTAAGCTAAGACTACGTACATCCCAATGGTAACACATGTGACACATCGGAAGATATCCACAAAGTCGTACAGTACTCAACAAGTCTTTATTCCACTCCTAAACTATTTCTCCTCGGGATCTTTCAAATACACCAACCTCGTCTGTAGATTGCAGAGCCCCGCTTGAGACAATAGTGGCAACCCGTATAAGTGAGGCAATGGGGATGTTCAAAGCACCCGCTATGGGAGCACCTATCCTTACGTCTGCGGAGTGCGAAAAGATCCCCGTCGCGTTTTTGGGGGATCTGTTCTTCCTCAGCCGCCGCATCATCCTCCGCCTCCATCTTACTGAAAAAGTCATGAAGGCGTTTGGTCATCCCTTCGTCGGTTGCGAGAACAATCTTGTTGTCCACCTCAAGAACAAAACCTCCGTATTTCTCATCGAGGAACTGGTCATATTTGGGTGCTTCGGCGTGGAGTTCTTCCCAGCTGGTGACCCGAACAGCGTCATTGGGGATATCGACTGTATATTCTGCGCGCGCGAGAGTGCCTGCGAAGGTAGCCGTAAGGATGGACAGCGCTGCGACAAACTATTCAGTAATGGCTCAGTCCCTTGGAGATGTGATAGGGACCATACACAGCTTCATCTTGCAAAGTTTCTTATCTGGAGTTGTAGACGTTAATGGGAATGGAGTCGACTGGAGACATAATAAGACTACTTCAGCTTTGACGCTTTATATAGTTATGAACTGGCGGAGGCCTAGGGGGAGCTGATATCATGACCTTTTTGGTGCGGCAAGTTTGTATCTACCCAATATGTGTAGGAGCAGCTATTTTGTGAACCTTGTCAGCTTGCACATGCACGTTCAGTGTATCAGTTCATGATGAGTTCATGTAACAGGGAAGAGTGCCGATATCGCCGAAGGTTATGTAACTAGGAGTAGCGTTTGAGTCCACTAACCATGTGCTACCACAAGTAGGACTTACTTCTTTTAGTGTTTGTCGTACAAGGTATCATCAGGTTACTACTATTCAACAAGGTTCTTAATCGGCAAAGTTAGTTGCGTTGTTTTCTTAGTACGCCTTTGCCCATAGCTTCCATGGATATGTTGTCCTCAATACTTCAACAGTGTGTCGGGGAACTGGATCTTATCTACCAGTCGATTATCACATGCTGCGTTGGTTGTTTATGATCCTTGTTAATTTCGGACCAACAAATAACTCAAATAACAGTTTACAAAAGGTCAGATTGTCAGCTCGCGGCGACATTAGGTAATAGTAAGACGTGGCCAGTTTTTGAAGAGAGCCATGTTAACCAACACTGGCGTTTTGTAGGCTTCAACAATCCATACACTTCAAATTTCCTTGACTATATTAGCATATTACTACTATTAGACTCATCATAAGCTGAGTTTCTCATCCCCAATTAAACTTCTTCATCCTTTCCTCACTGTAGTCCTCAAACTTCTCCCCATCAAACCTATAAATCGTCGCATCCTTCACCATCATAGTCTGCGCCATACAATCAAGCTTCGAAACCTTTCCCTCAGCATACCACTTCTTCAACAACCGAAGCAGTCTATCATCAGCCTCCTTCATTTCAGGCGTATTAATCCAAGTCTTATCGCCAAAAAGGCTGGCTTCATCGCCGGGATAAGGAACGATGTTCATCGCTGCCACTACTTCCTTTTTGTCGTCTCGTGCGACCATGAGACGAGTGTCCTGATCTAAAGTCTGGCTTCCATCGGGGTGGATGACTGGGAACGAACCCTCATCTGAGATCTCGCAGTTGGGAAAATTGATGGTGAGAAACCTTTGTGCTATCTTGTGGGAGACCATTATAAGTTGTGCTCGTAGTTCGTCTGGTGATCTGGTCTTGGCCTGTTCGGCCACGTGTTTCTTTACGGCTTGGAATTGACTCTCGGAACCCATGAGATCGTGCTTTGGGAGGAGTGAAAGCTTGAGGTTGAAGTCTCTTGCTAGACTCTCGTCCAGCGTGGGATTTTGGGCCGCTGGATCGCTTTCCATGGCCAAATCATGGGGACCCGGAAGTGCTCTGACTTGTGGAAACAGACTTGTTGGATCGCCCACGAATTTGAAGACTGTTTCGTCTGTACCCATGTAAACACGAATAGTACAACGTTCCAATGAACCCTTGGCGTGTAGGCCGGTCGCATACTCCATTACAGCCTTTTCGCCAGCTCGCATAATTGTACTCTTGATGTAATCTCCGACCTTTGGCCAAACAACAGACTTGCTGATTCCAATGATCAAGGCAATCCTGACAATACCACCAGGGTCTTTTGTCGGATCAGCCTTTCGTACCAGTGTAACTGACTCAGACTCTTCCTCCGGCTGACCGGGAAATGGTGGTGGCGTCGCAGTAAATGGTACCTCCTCAACCCTCTCAACCATGTTCTCATAGACCCTTGAAACAAGAATTCTCGTCGGTTCATGATACATCTTCCCATTGGGAAGTTTAAAAGGCAACGGTCCTTCATCCCAGACCGTACTTCCCTCGAATCCATTCGTGGCTGCTCGAACAGTCTGACGGAACCAACACGGTGCAAAAAGGCCTCGAAATGCATCCGGCGCTTTCTTGGTGTCTTTTCGCATACTTTCCAACGTATCAAATAATAATTGTGGCCATACCTCGTTGCAGGGATTGATAGTCGGTGGTTTAGGTGAAGCGTCGAAACGGCACGTTATGAGATCGGCGCCGATAAAAATGTTGATCAGTGCGTGCTTGACATTCATGCCCATGGCTCTCCCGGAAGCGACTTTCTCCAGCAGAGTATGTTTTGCGCCGGCGATTTCGTCGCTGTCAAGTTCGCTACCCGGAACCAGCCACGGCTTGTCATCCTGCGTGGGTTTTTGAGGGGGTTTTGCTACCACCAGGGTTATAGAATGCGCGATGCCCGTGTACGACGCGTCCAGGACTATGTAGTTCTTGTTGGGAGTTTTACACTTGTCATTTCCTGAACAGGTGTTCGCCTCCATGCAGATATGGCAATCGCCCATATCTTCAATTGTCCCATTGCCGTCGCATTCAGGATATCTTGTTGCGAGATATGCGCGAGCACCATTGAACATGAGTTCCTGATACAACCAAGGCAGCTCGTTGTGTCGTCCAGATTCAATCAACTGCTGTTCCTTTGCGCAGATCCAATAGGACCACCCTTCATCTTTTTCCCATGTTACTTCAGGTATTGTGACATTTTCTGGGTCGACGATTTGTTGTTTGGCTGGTCGAGGGGCGCGTGGGTCGTCGCCGACAGGGGTTGAGGAGCTGCAACCCATAATGACAAAAGTGAATGTGATGAGAATATTTTGGCAAGACTCGGTTCATGGGAATAATGAAGAGCTTTTATCTGTTTAATTAACAGCTCATGACTGGAGCTCTGACGGGGTGACTCACTTTACCGCTGGCTCTTACCTGCTTAAAATGGTAACGTAGCTAATGTAACGTACAACCAACAGTCAGCCCTAGCCGAGAAAATTCGTACTAGACGAGTGACATTATGGACCCTGGATCAACTAGGCAATTCGTCCGTCCAACGAAAGGTAATATGCTCTGGTACTGGGTAGCTCATCGCTAAGGATAGGAGAGCGAATTCTCTTCTCCGTCGTTCAAGTATAGATGTCAAGCCCAACGGTGCATGGGACTGTCATGATTGCGCAGTCAAGCTACCAGTACAGCACGGATGAAAGAGGCAATAAAGCGGATATACGTCGCGCGTTGAGCGAGGCTGATCAGCGAGCCACTAAGAGTAGGGCATCGTATCTTATCTTATCGGTCGATAAGAACGTCCTTACATTGTTGCGAGAGCTGTCTCAAAACCCAAGGCAATTGAGTGATTATAAAGCTGGTTTTTATTCACCTTGACGCCATGACAGCTCATTTAGTTGATGACAAACTACCCTCACATATGTGGAAAATTGAAACTAACGTTCATGCTATTTTTACTCCTATTAATAGTATTGACGGCCATGTTTTATGTCAATCAATCTGCTGTGTTCTATCTATAGGGTAGCCAGTTTCAAAATCTTTATGGTCTGTACGCTAACGCGTTCGTTACGCGACGACGCGTCGAACTCAGAACAAGTACTCGTGGTCGCGTGCTTGCAACTTAGATTTCTATTAATGTCTGGTACTCACCAGCACTTTATGACCTTCGGTAACATTCGTGATCAGAAGGTTCCACGAGCTCATAACGGTGAGGAGGTCTTGCCAAGCATGAGACGGAATTGATGCGTCCCCAGCGGTAGGGCTAACCATGTCTGGCCAATGCTCTCGGCGATAGCCCGGTCTGTTAAAACTTAAAAAGCACGAGGGACCTTTTTGGGATATGCCTGATCCGTGTTATGCCTGTAAACTCTATCATGAATGACACGAGGGTTTCTCCACCGTCGTGGTCTAGGCCCAAGATTAACAGCCAGCATAGGGATATCCCGGCCAAGTTGATCATGGACACCCCTTGTGCGAAGATCGGTTAAGTGAAGGATAGATTGATAAGATTGTGCAGTGAAAATTCCATCAATACAATCGGGGAGATGCATCAGATACACAATGTTTTTAAATGATGCAGCATCAATATGATGCACTGCCTGGTGCGACGCGGCACAGTACAAAGGTGGAATTTCATCAGATCATGTCGTTAAAGTCCGTCGGCCAACATGTCTCAACCCTGTCTTCACTCCCGAAACGGGTGCCAAGCGTCATCAGTCGCAGAACCAACAAAGCATCTTATAAGCGAGATGCAAATGTCAAAGTGACCAACAAAGATGCACACTCACGATTTTCCTTTCGAGAGATGGTATTACATAATAGATTAAGAAAAAGGAGTTATTAACAACTCTGGTCGCGACCTCTAACTAGAAAGCATAACACATATCCGTAATGGGAACCTCAACATGGTACAAGTTACCCTTAGCCCATCTCGTAGCAAATCCGTCAAGATCAAACACAAAGTCAGACTTGAGCGACATACCACATTCACCAGGGGGAGTGTGCACAGATCCTCCCACGCCATCGTTAGAAGCGTGGCCCTCCTGGACAGCACTCAGACTGAACTTGTTCAAGATACCAGGTGTAGCTGTGAGTCCACTGCTAAGATCAACAAGTCCTCCAAGAAGTTTGAAAGTAAGCTGGACAGTAACCGACGCGCGTGCGTTCAAGCCTACTTCCACACTCTCACTGATGTTGGCGTAGGAAGTGTATTGTGGCTCCCAACCTGTAGCACTGTTCTTGCTGCCATCGAGGGCGTCGAGGTGGACGTTTCCTGCAGGGATGGAAATACCTGCGCCGACGTGGGCGGATACTGCAGCTGAGGTATCGACATCTACGCCTACGGCGAAGCCAATTCCGGGACCGAGGGAGAGAATGCCTGGGACTTCGACGACGGTGAAGGAGAGGGTATCGGGGTCGTAGAGGATGGAGCGGGACCAGGCGGCTGCTACGTCTGCGGATAGAGCGACGTCGGCGTTGAAGCGTGTGTCGAGATCGAAGTAGAGATGTTCCATCTATTCATGTTAGCAGGGTCGGGAACGGCAAGAATAGTAACGGCTTACCTTGAACTTCCAGAAGTTGTACTTGGCGCGGCCGGAGAAAGAGACAGTAGAAGAGAACTCTGCTTGCTGAGCTCTGATGTTGACAAAAGGCTCTTCGGCGAACAGAACAGTGTCCCTCTCGAGGCCAGTGCCGAAGTCAAGTGAGAGGCTTGGGTTCAGATCAACACGCTTTCGCAGCTTCGTTGCGGGAATGGAGTTGAAGGACATCTCGCATGTTTCTGTGAATGGTTAGTGTTGCTCATAGTTATTGGTGGCATACATACCAGCGATGTCTTCCAGCTTCTGTTCCGAAGCATGGCAAGTGATAGACTTCTGTCCCTTATCGGCGGTGACGCGATCGACGACATAGAAAGCTTGACCGTTGGCAGCCTTGCAATTACCCATGTTGCCGGTAATAAGAATGAAGGTATCAAGCCATGACTTGACTGCATTGTTGAATGCATCGGACTTGCCGAACTTAACCTCGATGGAGTCGGACGAGCAGTCCACGGAGGTAATGGCATCAATGTAGTCCAGAACAACAGCTGGGTGGTTCATGACAAGATCCATATCGATGGAACCCTTGGGACCATTCTTGACGGTGGTATTCTTGGGTGCGTTAAAGGCAGAGAAAGTTCCGTTGGAGGGTTTTTCGGATGGCTTCTGAGGCTTGCTCTTGTTGTCAACAGTCTCCTCATCGTCGTCGGTAAGATCGCCGTAGGACATGACAATCTTTTTCTTAGGAACTGCATTCTCAGGGTTGCTGCAGTCAACCTTCTTGGGAGTCTTGGGAATGAAAGTAGCGGTAGTGTTGTGGGCAGCCGTAGAAGAGGCGTGGATGGTAGTCTGAGAAGACTTGGAACGAACGGAGGTAGGCTTAGCCTTGGTGGACTCTGTCTTTTGAGCAGCAGCAGCAATCTCAGTAGCGACGGTCTCAGCAGTGGTAGACGCCGTCTGAGGAGGCATCTCAACAACGATATACTTGACAGTGCAACCACATGATTCATCAATAGAAGTACGAATTTCAGGTGCAGCGGAGACAGTAAGGCAAAGCAGCCAAAGGCTGAAAAGAATGGACGAGAACGAGGTCCTCATGATGAAAGTGACTGAATGAATGAATGAAAGACTGGATGGTTAGGAGTGAAGAGCACAACTTCTTGACAGCGACATCTTGAAGATATAACACCTTCAAAGTCAGTGGATACGAAATAGAGTTCATCAAAACGGTGACTTGGCTACCAATCAATCCATAATGTCAGGTATAGCATAATTCTCAAGTCTATAATGAGAACGCCCTATAGGGGGCCGGTTCTGAAGATGTCATAAATCTTGGGACCTGCAGGTATGGTGACAGAAATACTCATTCATCTCTCCTAACATCTAAGAACCTTAAATGGGTGAGTGAAACTGTCATCTGCCAAGTCATTCTACACCCCTCAGCCACTCAGGACCCTTAAACCTGTCAAGACAGGCCACGGCAAAACCGACCATCCAATAAGGAAAGGCGTGGAACGGTGGTAAAGTGGTGGGAATAACTCGTCAGGTGGGTGGTTGCAGTGCCGGGGTGGTAGACCTTCCTAGTTGGTGTTAGCGGGTCTTGGTTCGACATCAGCTCTGCTCTTTGGAGACTAGGCCATTTTGGCGATGTATGACAGATAACGGGACTACCGGTTGGCGTTTTACATCCTTGAGAATGGTACTGTGATGAAGGTCTTGGCAGGGGAAATCACACGCTTTTATCGCGGCTTCCGTTGTACGTGGATTCCATAGCTTGATGTAATGTTCGGCAGTTGGGATTTTGAGGGAGGGATAAATAGCTCATGTGATAACTCACTTCTTGTGTCATGTCACTTTAGACTTCTCTTGGTTAGCTTTAATGTTATAATGTATGCCTAACTTCATTAACTGGGAATGTAATATTGTGATCTAAGACAGAAGGTTGTATCTTCAAGAACAGGTAAGCTTATGCTGAGAAAATTGGAGAAGAGCGTCCGATTTTGTCTTGGTCTCTTTCACGTGAACCCCTTCAGATCTTATTAACTCATATTGGTTTAGTCACTAGCTTGGCCGAGCATACCGTAGTTTCAGTAGTCCCATTTAGTCTCGGTAAATCTGGAAGGAATTATCCACTGGTGCTAACAATCCCGAGAGTGTCTACCGTAGGGGTGCATGAGTTTTGAGCTATTATTAACCTGTCATCCACCCATACCGTCCTGTTTCCGCTTCGAAGCCAATTTTTTGCAGTACAGTCTCGTACCAGACAACAAATGAAACCAAAAGAACGACCACCACAAAGGCAGCGTAGCCACCGTAGCTTTATGGCAAGCATTCAGTATTGAACTTAAAAAACAGGACCCCTCTATCCGTTGTAGCTATTACTACCGTCGATCCAGAGATCTCAGAAAGGGGTGCACGGCGATAAAAATCACAACCTATTGGACGAATTGCCGGAGGAAGCCAAAAGAGCTTGGTGCTGTTCCATAGAATCCAAGACATGTCATCACTAAGGCCAAGTCCGACGCGATTGGACTCGTCCAAACATGTATGCCTCTTCTGATAATCAAGCTGGATATCGCCGATGTTGGTCGATACTAGATCAGATCCCGCCGTCAAATTGAAGCGTGTGGGTTTGTTAACCATTTTCACTTGCGTCAGTATCCGCCCAGTGGAGACTTCACTTAATGCCAGGTTGTGGCCTAGTCCCGACCAGATACATGTTGTGTAACTACTGTCGAAAATGACACGATAAACCATCGTTCCAAAAGTAAAGTGATGTCTCAATTCTTTTGTTTTCATATCGATGATCTGGATACCATTATTGGTGATCTGGACACCATTATATGTGATATACTCTCTCGTGAGTAACACAACGAGGTTTAGGCTCGGGCAAATATCCACAATTTCCTTGATCATTCCCAGTGGCTTGATGATTTCAATCATGTCAGCCTTTTCGATGTCAAAGACATATAGTAGACTCTTTTGATCATGTACCCCATCAGAGCTACTGGACTCGCGGGATAGTATAGTAAGGAACTTTGAATCAGAGGAAAACATGAGGTTGTGAGTTTCGTCAGGGGTTTGGATGGTCTGCGTAGTGCTATACGTATCAAGCCTGAAGATGCGTGTTGTGTCACGATAGGCCAGAGCAATGAGGGAGCCATCGGGGGAAATAGCTATGCCCCGATAGCTAGTAGTGGTGTACTGAAACGGGCCTGTGGCAATCTCTGAACCTGTTCGGAAGCTGATGAACACCTGACCTATATATTCCAAGACTTCGTCTCCTGTCAACAAACAGTGAGCCCCTCTGGTCCCCATTGGAAGTTCAATGTGTTGAAAGTTTGGTGTAAGAGATGGTTGGCGCTCAAACGCTCGATCGAGGTGGTTGTTGCCAAGATGAAATATGCTGTCTCCAGTATTGATGTCCCAAATTCTTATGTCTGACTTAAAAATTGCAGCAACGAGGGTTTTGTCGTTAGACAGTATTAGACTATCCATTTCCGGACCAGAATCGTCTGCGATTCTGAGCTGCTCGTTCGGCGTGTACGATACCACGCTAATAGTTTTGGTCTGATCCACGGAACATGCCATCTTATAACTGGGGGAGATCACAATGTCGCCACTTGAAGTGAACGGTACGAATCGGGTTAGGCATTGCCCTGTCTCGATGTTCCACGTCCTGATTTCATTTCCGGTACAGCTTGACCCAAGTACCTTGCCCTCTTTTAAGAACGCAGTAGTTATGACTGTGCCTTTGTGACCATCAAATCTCTGAACTAAATCTCCCGATGGTAGCGCCCGAATCTGAATCCTTGTCTCCCATTTCAGACTAAAAGCCACCATTATGGAATGATCAGCACAAAGAATAACTGAAATTGAGTAAAGGTAGTCAACGACAGTGCTTAGCTCAGGTATTGCATTGTTGTCGTAATATTTGATGCAGGCGCCAGATGCGATGTCCCAGACCAAGCTTTCATCATAGCTCCCGTTTGAATACAAAGCCAGGAATTTGGAGTCCGTGGAGAAGGCAAAGAAGGGTGTACCGCGCTCCTCCCGAGCATCATGCTCCAGTCTCGAGCAATCGAGACTCAGTCCTTCCGGGGGGCTACCCGATTTCAACTTGAGGAGAACAACATGATTGGAAGTGTCCATAAAAGCACAATATCGGGCGCATTGTGAGAAGCAGGGCTTGTGTTGTAAAGGTTTAAACGACGCGTATTGCCCAACCAAGTCCACCGTTTCTCCGTGCCATAAGTACATATTTTCCTGATCCTTGAAGTAAATCCATATCGGCCCAGTCGTTATGGCAATGGTTGGGAAATCGCCGAATGGTACACCGTCGATCCACGTCTCACGGATACACTCACTAGTATCAAGGCGCCAGAGTCTCATGTTACCGTCTGTTGACAAGGATACCATATATGTATTGTCCAGGGAAAATGCAGCGGTCTTTATTGGAGCCCCATGCCCCTCTAAAACATTTTGGTGATGGTCCCATTCGCTTGATGAATCTGGAAATTGTGACATCCATTCGGGTGTACTGCTGGTAAAGATAGGCTGCATCGGGCTTGTAGATGGGACAGCGTAGCGTAGCGAGGAGTAGAGTTGAAGAGGGTATTGGTCGACAACGGTGAAGTTGGTACGAAGAAAGCGACGAAGATCCTTGAGTAGTTCGCATAGCCTGGGGTTTTCATCCTTCTGGACTTTGATTAGCTGAGATATCATGGGAGTGGAAGTCATTTCTGTTACCCTCTCGATGGCTTGCAATCCTTGTATGATGACATAAATCTCCGAAAGGCGGTCTATAAGGCTCAGACACTCGAGAAAATGTAGCAGGTGGTGCTCAAGAAATGCCAGTATATCTTCGGAGCTGATAGTCAGCTCCGGAGCCTTTGTGAGATGAGTGACCCAATAGCGACACGCGTACTCCAAGTCTAGAGAGATGCAAGAAGATACACGGCTCGCTGTAACCTCTGAACGTGCAGTTCCTGGTGCCATGAAACCGCATATATCTTCTTTCAGGGAGGATTTGAGAATACAAAGGCAACCGACAGCAATTCGACCATGCCTTTGCTTTTCGTCTACCCAGAATCGGTTCATTCCCTCCTTCTCCGGGTCTAGCAAGAAGTCTCGAAAAGACAAATGAAACAGCCGTATTGGTGATTGTGGTGTTTCAGGGTAATGCAGTACTGAGCGAAGAACTTCCAACCGATGGTAAATAGTTCTTTGGGGCACATTAATGAGTTTTGACAGTGCAGAAGCCGTCAAAGGGGCTTCAAGAAGTATGATAGTGCCCACAATCTGCTGGAAATCGTCAATAACATCCTTCTTTTCTCGCTTTGAAAGGCCTCCTAATTGCTGCTCAAGCGACGGTAGATAAGTGGCATCCATTTTTGACTCCTGGCTC
The DNA here is from genome assembly GCA_004367075.1 of Fusarium incarnatum. Lineage (NCBI taxonomy): Eukaryota > Fungi > Ascomycota > Sordariomycetes > Hypocreales > Nectriaceae > Fusarium > Fusarium incarnatum. The sequence goes on from QGDZ01000063.1 coordinate 68,745, forward strand.
TTGGTGTCAAAGGTCAGCACCTTCTGCAATTGGACCTCGGGGTCTGCGCTCATCCATTGCCGAATGAACCGACAAACGGTTGCAGCGAAAATAAAGAGCGGCACGGCTTTCTGAACAAGGACGGCTGTGTTCTCCGGGCCTGGCCATGTGTCTGGCAGACGGAACTCCTCCTCAGCCATGAGATTATAGTCTTGTCGTATCCTGTTTAACTCTTCTGTGAAGAACGTACAAATGTCGCGCTCGATAATATCGTCGGGGATTTCGTGAAGAACGAAGTCTTGGTAGGTGCCAGACACAGCTCGGAAACCGAGCCGAATATGCAGTTCCGGCCGACTCGTAATGAACACTTTCATTCTCACATTTGAGACATCCTTAGTACGAGTAAAGATCCTGATAAGTCGCTTAATTCCCTCATCGCCGTCGCATTCGTCCAGAGCATCAATGACAATTGCAATAGTTTCCCGTTTGGCTGGCTGTAGCCCCATGATAGGTTGCAGTATCAATTTATCGAACTGCTCCTCAGCCACCTTGGACATGAGGGAAGGATCGCGGTCAACAGCTGATTTGATACTCGATGCAAGATCGTAGTGGCGAACGGCTAATTGGAAGGCGATGGTGGTATAGAAGCAAGAAAGATTGCCGCAATCGCCACCACCTCTCTTGAAGAAGAAGCTTGCTCCGAGGTGGTTTTGGTCATCCCATCTTTTGGCTATCGTACGAGCAATAGTTGACTTGCCGGTACCGGCCATTCCCTGCAACCAAAAGATAGTCTCGGTGTTAGTGTTCTCGAGCCACTTATCAATGTCGTGCAAGAGCTCCGAGCGAGTGCTCTTGAGACAGATATTGTTATCTTCTTCGGCCTGCGAATCGTGGGCCGCGCCAGCTGCCACTGGAAGTTGAGCCATGATCTGGCTGATGTCGACTTCGTCCAACCTTGTGACAACACCTGTCAAGTCGGATCCGGCCTTGTTAAGTATGACGTGAGATTTGTCGAGTTTAGAGTGAGCCTCATTCATTTGAGACTCTACATGGTTCAACTTGCTATCTGCCTCAAGCTGAAGGCCACTATGCATGTTAGTAGATGACATATGTGGATTAACTGAGAGCTTTCTTACGTTTGATCAACTTGAAGTATGTGCGAGATTGAGATTGAACTTCGGCTGAGACGACCAACAATGCGGTGAACTTCCCCGCTCTGAAATGGCCATTTCAGCGACCTGAAGCCTCGTCGCCAGAGGCTGTGTTTGGGGGGAGATTGAAGTTTCCCGTTGACGTCTGACAAGATAGAAAGAGATTCCTTGATTCTATTCAGAAGGTCTTGGGATGCTCTAAGTCTCGTGCCTTGGGGACCTTCAATGAGCTGTTGCACCTTTTGCGCAGTGTCTCGCAGATTCTCCACCTCTTGTCGTAGCTCCTGGATCTCGACCTTGGCATTTTTGGCCTCTTTAGCGTACTCAGAGCAGACTTGTAATACTTTGACTGAGATATCAACGACAGCAATGACGTTGGCAGCTACGCCGAGTGCTTCCATGGCTGGACGGGCGGATTGCAAATGGATGGAGGGAACAGAGGGAGGAGAGCGGGGTAAAACTGAAGATGCAGATAAGTCAGGGTCTCAGAAAGTGCATTTCTTGTTGGTGCCTAAACACTCTGCATGCAGATACTACAGCATGATTGGCGAAGACTGTAGCCGCCACGTACGTATACAGTTACACAATTTGTGATATGATATCAATGTGTTGAATAATAAGTACTTGATTATATACCTTGATTAGTTGGAATTGCATTAGTAGATTAATTTGTAAATGGAATATTCAATAGTAAAAAGGTTACTCTATATTCTTTGAAGGAGTAATACCATTAATAGCTATACTACTCATGTCATTTATATCAGTCACTGACGATAGGGCTGAGAGAGCAAACATAACCTCAGCATCAACCAGACTCCGGTAAGGGTTAGGTATGTAGAGTAACTGATATCTTCAAAATAACAGATGTCGCTGGTCCCCGTAGCTTAGCTATCGACCAACCCGGAGCACACAGTCCTAGCCGGGCCAAGTAAAGACCGGTGCCATGGTGCATTCCCCTCCATTGTTCGTTCCTGAGACTGGCTTTCCTTCATAAATTCAAGTTCCTAAGAAACCTGAATTTACCCGGAAGAACCCCCTTGCCTTCGTTGAGAAGCCACTTTCCTACAGTACCGTCTAGTAGAAAGTAAATGGAACCAGAAGAGTGACCACCACACAAGCAACATAGCCGCCGTAGCTGCAAAGACAAATGCAATAGAGAAGATCGCTATTCCATAGGAGAATTGTTGGAAACTCTCATCACTCGCAAATCTTTCCGTACCCAGAGCGACCTGCATAGCTGACAAGACCACCGTAATATAGACGAAGACACCTAGAATCCAGCTGAAGTTGCGTTCGAAGAAAGTCGTATAGCGGATGGAGCCAGACATATAGCCGTATACAAGGTTTTTGAGAGAAAAGCCGGCTAGCCCGAGACGATACAGAGTATTGAGACGAGAAAGGCGCAGTTCCCCATATCGATAGCGCCGGTTCATCGCATATAACGTTCTATCGTTTGAGTGTATGTTGAGGTCAGTGACGAATGCGACCCATTTATTCCAGCATATATCAGCTGGTAGTAGGCCTGTTTCGATCGCGACGCGCAGGTCACTCTTATGTCTGACAAGCCAGACATAGGATACGAGGAAGCCAAAAGCGCTTTTATACAGTTCTGGATCCCCACATAATTCTTGTTCCCAGAAATTGTAGTCTAGGAGGTATTCGGGCATAGGCTTGATGAAAATGGATGCATCATGCCATACTAGATGTTCATCTGGGCTCTCAGTTATAAAGATGGTTCGTTGCAGTAATATCTGCCGATGAAGAGGTCTGGCTGGCTTTGGAAGACCCGCAAGCCATAGATAGGGATGAACCTCGTTTAATCGAGGAGTATGTAGATCTGACTCGAGATATGCCGGCGTGTCTTTTCCAACGCTCAAGTACGGGGATCCATCTGCAGCATTGTGCACGAGGGAATTCTTTGGAGCAAATGGGGGCTTCATTTCGTGAACCTGAGAGTATAAGCCAAAGATATTCCTTACTATCAATTATGCTGACCAACCGTTTTATTTATAGTAGGAAAGCCTGTTGTGGAGGCTGATCTTTTAGTGGAGGTTCGATTGTCCTCAATTGAGGTGCTTTCAGTATTTGAGTATTTAGACGCGTCAGGCTTGCCCCCGCTTTGTTGAGATCGACAGAGGAGAAAAGAGGGAACATTGAGTATGATATGATCGGAGATGCATGGTTAAGAAACCAGGCGAGGCAAGCGATCCAATGAGACAACCGCTCTTATAAGGCAGTTACAGTAAGCGCCTAAAAGATATTAATAGGCCAGCCGTGGATTGCCTTGCGCGCCTAACCTTGGCCTGACGATTGGTCCTTAGCAATGGACGTACGATACCTTGAACTTGAGCTGCAACACAAGAGATACCTAGTACTTTAATCAATTTTTTTAAAAAAAAATCAGACTGTAAAATCACGAAGAGAAAATGATGATCCCAACGAGCTTACCTCACCCGATCGTCTAGATATCTGAAATTGTAATTACTGCCTGTGAAAAGATCGCAATATCTCCCGGTTGCCGCTTGCAAGGATCTATTTAGGTAACATTAGTGGCCCCACGACTTCGTTTAGCCGCTGGCTCAGAAGGCAACCCGCGCGCGAACTTTCCTGCATAGCCGATCCTAGTCTCTCATTCTTCTTACGGACTTTAAATGATCAAGTACAGCCGAACAATGTTTTCAGTTGTTCCGACATAATTTTTAATTTTCACCATATCAGTTGTTGAGAGTATTATAACGGCACTCGCTAAAAGAATGTTCGGCAAGAAGAAAGGCACTATCTTTCGCGTGACAGGCCTAAGGGCTGAGCGTTCTGATGAAGACCTCAATATGATCTTGAGGGCTATCATCATCAAGAATCTATCGGACGATGAACGACGACACAGATTCACTACAGCGATCGTGCCCTCTCCCAACGATGACCAGCAAAGGGTCGCATTAGTAGAGTTCCTTGACGCCGTTCCGGGTTTCTTACACGCGTTGGTGGCAGATCCGCTGAAAGAATGGCAAACTGAGGTGGGCGATGATGATCTCAACTTTGACCAACACTTCTTTGGGTTCACGCAATTGTATACACCCGATCATAGCACCAGTACTACCGCAGAGTAAGCACTTTTTGCAACTTTACTGATGGAAGACGTTTGCTAATTCGGTCTCACCAAGCATAATCGCAATAACCGATCTCGGCATGCATGCCTACGGATCATGGAGAGGCAACGGGCCCCTTGGACGTATGTGGCTACGTGACTTTCTATCCAGAGACATGCCCAGCTGCCGGACGATGATCTACGGATACAACTCTCTGTCTTCGAGCCATGGAACTAGTAAGATATTGGATTATGGAAGAGAGTTGATGGAAGAGCTAAAGAAGGTTCGAAGTACGGAAGAGGCAAGTGATATTACAACATCTATTTGACCATTATCCTGACATCGCACTCCAGGCTAGACAACGGCCTCTCTATTTTGTTGCCCATGGCTTTGGTGGTATCCTCCTTGCCCATGTAAGTCATTATAATCGACCACTGTAGTATTTGTGGATAGTTCAGATTAACAACAAAGTGTCTCATCAAAGCAATTCAAACGAACGAGGACGACCACCCAACTATTGCCTCGCTTCACAGAGCCACTTATGGGATGCTTCTGTTTGGCGTGCCGCATAAAGGGCTTGTGGTCGATGATTACCAGAAAATTCTAGGTGTCAAGCCGAATCATCCACGGAGCGCATTACTCCAGGAGATTGGAGGGAAATCTGACGTGCTGGCATATCAGCTGGTAGATTTCAAAAACCTGATCCGCGACCGAAAGGTCATTAGTTTCTATGAGACACAGCTGACCAGGCACCTCGAGTTTGTATGACTGTCTAAGAATATAAGCTCTATTATGGATTACTGACTAGTACAGAACACCAATACCAAATGCTGGGAGAGGACGGGCCCTCGCGCTATGGTAGTCGACCCTAACTCAGCACTGCTTCAACTGCCAGACTCCATGGAAGAGAAGCTCCCTGTTGATGGCGACCACTACTCGATTGTCAAGTTCGACAGCAAGACTAGTAACACGTACACCAGTGTGCTAGAAAAACTCAGACAATTTGAGAAGGACGCCCCAAGAGTGGTTTCAACTCGTTTAGGTAAGCAGCCCGATATTTTCATATTACCCACGCGTTTTCACGTACAAGCTATAGCGCTGACACCTCTGCCAAATCACAGCAGCAAGTGCATCACCTATCACAATACAGTTTCAAGGAAACCCCGGATCTGCGGTTCGGAACGACGTTATTGCGAGAATGCGCGATAATAATGAAGCAGCCAGAAGTAACCGCCGTCAAGTACCCCTCATTGGTTACGAACCTAAGGTAAGTGCTGCTGTAAGTCGCCACTTGAGAAATTATGTTTCTAAATATTCTAGGATAATGAACAACATAGACATGAATCACGGAACTTGTACGAAGCTGTTCGTAGCCAAAGGACATAAGCCGACCCCTCTACTTATACCGGGAATACGGTTAATGGAAAGATTAAAAAGGTCATTGGTGGAATCGGCATTAATAGGTAGGAAGGCTGTTGGAGAGCTGCGAGTCACTATCATACAGCCGACATCTCATTGTACTATAGCTGGGTTTATACTACCTCATTCGAAAGGCCCAAACTCAAATAAAATTTATTCTATGTTCTGTTTGCAATGACTTTTAACCTAAAGATATTATAGTACGTGTGATCCATGACTACCCAACTTGAACGGCCAGACAAACATGTTCAACATCGCGGGAAGGGTCGGGAGCTCAATGGTGGGTTATACATAAGCGATATAGCTTAATCAACGGCTATCAAAGCTCGTTGTGTCAGGAATATATACACTCAAAGATGCTCGCTTATTGGGTCTACCACCTAAATGCCGACGACACTAACTTTGAGAAAGTTAGCATCCTTCTCAAGCTTCTCACGCAGCGGTCCACTCTTCAATTCCTCCACATCCCAGGCAGCCCATACAAAGCGACCGTGGAGAAACGCAGCCTCGGGAGAAGCAGCCCAGACGGCGAAGGAACCAGGAAGATCCTCTAAGATGCTGTTAGCGGATATTCCTACAAGTTCTGTGCGTGGCTTACCATGATCCCAATTGAGAGAGTTGGCATCCATGCCATACTCCCGGCCTCGAACACCCAGAATAGCACCAGGATGAAAGTTGATAATCTGCGTCTCGGACGGGTCTGTCTCATCTGCTATCTGCTGCAGTAGCAGGGCGGCAGAGTTCTTGGTCAGGGTGTAAGGACCCATATCGACGTCAATAGTATGATGGTGTATGGCGGCGGTGGAAACGTTGATAATGTAGCGCTGTGGCAATTTGTCAGTATCTACCTCACATGCGATAAACAAGAACTTGCAGGTCCAGTCCCAACTCGCGGTTGTTTCTCAAAGAGGTCACGGAACTGGTGCAGGGAGCGGACGTTCACAATAAACTGCTCCCAAATACCATCCCAGGTCTGATCTTTGATCTTTCCAAGGCCAATTTGGGCGGCGCTTAAAACAAGTACATCGACAATGGTGTTTTCTTTGTTGAGGCCGTCGAAAAGGGCATCGATGCTGGAAGCGTCGGCAACTTGGCACACACGACCGTCATACTTTGTCTTGCTCTGGGGATCAATAGCCAGAAGCTCATCGGTAAGACTCTTGACAGCAGATTTGAGCCTTTCTTCGGAGCGTCCAGTGATGATGACCTTTGCAGCACCAGCGATGCCGAAGTTTCTCGCAATGGCATATGCGATACCTCCTGTACCTGCGGTGATAAGGACTGTTTTGCCTGCCTGAGATAGCTCAGGGCGGGTTGGGAGGATCGCGTCGTAGGCGCGATTGTGGACACGCTTTGTCAGGGAGATAAGCTTATAATCCATATTTGCGATTTGGTGGTGATAGTTGTAAAATGAATCTGGGTGCTGTTGTGTTGTTGCAAGTTATAAGTTCACACATTTCGGAAATCTTGATTATTTATACATAGCTCAGGCCTGATATCTTTCACATGCCACCAGCGGAGTTAAGACAACTTTGGCCCCCCTATGTCAGGCGCCTCAAGAGAACGTGGCTAGGTGGATATGAAGCTAAAGCCCATGTTTGAAATTGTGGATAGTAGCTCTATCTACATTCAACAATTTCCTGCCACATTATTGGTCAGGGCGTACATAGTATGGCGGACTTGAGATCCCTGCGTTCGGGATGTTGATACAACCCGACACTTGAGAGAGCGGACTTTAAACTAAACTTTCCGCAATTTGTGGGGAACATTCGTATCACATCCCATATGTCACATCGCTATTCTTCCGACGTGCGATTCTTAAGACTCGCCTTACATCTATAATGGTCAACACTTATATGTCGACAGAGACTGTCATTAGTCTGATGGCAAAGCTGTTGGGGCTTGGTCGGAGGAAAGATTCCTGTCTGAGAACTTGCTGGGGCTTAGGTTTAGCGGGAGAAAATCCATGAATTATCGCATCATATTCTCTATGGAAATACTTGAGCTAGAAAACCAAAATTGAAAGTAGGGAAAAATCGTCGAGCGAAGCAAAAACCCCACTTCAAATCTATTGAAAATCCGCCGGCTTCATGTTGACGTTACAGCGATCATCAACTCACCCGCAATGAAACCAGAATGCAATACCTATCTGTCTGCAACCGCCTCTTAGTTCCAGACGCTTGAAGAACCAGTGTCTCCCTGTCCGCTCCCAGGAGCCCCTTCTTGGTCCTCGGTGACAGAGGCCATAAGCGCCTGCTCTTCATCCTGCACTGCCGATTGATTATGGCAGTTGGGACATTCATGAGGAGTACCAGCCACCAATCCCCTGACATAATCCTGCATCTTGTGTGAACTCAACAACACAAGTAACGCCAAGTAAAAGTGCAGAAACATGTTAAAGATCAACGGTGTAGACGAGTAAGCCACTAGGAAGATCTTTCCGGTATCGTGATCGCGATTATGTGTCCATGTGAAGATGAGTATAATGAATGATAGAATCGTAAGTGAAATATCCGCGATGAGACAGTTCCAAGGCTTGTTGATGGGAGCGTCTGGTGGGAGCTTGATATGCGCGTCTTTGCGTCTGATGATCAATGCCATAACAGCGGAAGCGAGGAAGAGGAGGATGGTGAAGATGGCTGCAGGGCGGAGCATGACGATGAAGCGGATGAGATTGAGGGGTAGACCGATGACAGCTGAGTAGAGGAAAAGAACCCTAGCTGGGTGGTTGACTGTCGGTGTGTTGTCTCTAGCCATAATGAAATATAGTGAGTTGTGTTGATACGTGATATTTTTGTTTTTTGTTTTTTCTTGATAAGTAGTATTTTTGTATCTCTTTGTCTAGTCCAGAAACGCCGTTTTAGTATGGGAAGAGACCATACTTATAGTTTACGTTATTTGCATCATTCTATAATAAACCTGCACAGCCTTGATGATCCACAGCTGAGGATAGTGTAAGGACATCTATGACATAGTCAGATCTCCAAGTACGTGTTGTATAGAATTTTGGAGTTCTGGTTTGGTTCCTGAACTGTAGAAGTGGCGTAGTCCAATCAAACTTTCGAGCGACAAGCGAGATATGGGGCTGACGGTTCCTTAAAGATCTGCCTGAAATAGGCAATCAAGTTATTGGCGGCCCAAATCCTTCGAGGCAACAGGATAAGCTCGGTCTGAACCTTTCGGAGCTTTCCTAAAATAGTAGTCATCGGGTAAGATATGGTAATAAGGTCGCATATTGTTTTATAGACACGTATCTCAATCCATTGACTCGACTCGTGTGACGCCCATTTCCTTCTTCCGTAAACTATTATTCTTTACGGATAATGTGATCAAAGAATTCACCAAGAAAACATCCTGACCTCTTGGCATATCTGGTCTTCTCCTCGCTCTCGAAATCAATCCAGATAGCTCCAAATCGATCCGAAAACCCCGCAGCCCATTCCCAGTTGTCCGTAAACGTCCATCCAAAGTACGACTTGATCACAACACCCTCCTGCGATGCCTTGGCCACCTCGGTAAGATAGCTCTGGTAGAAATCAATTCTGAAGGGATCCTCCAGGACATCGTCTGGACCCTTAGGCTTCCAATCGTTCTCGCCTTGAGCTGTGGTGCCGTTCTCAGTGATATAGATAGGTACGCCGTAACGATTCCAGATCCAGCGCAGCAAATTAGCCCAGCCCCAAGGTGTTGTCCGCAGCCAATATGTGTCGCTCATGGGTCCTCGCCATTGACCTTGCTTGTTCTCGTCAAGTTGTTCAATGTTTCCCTTGTGGTCGTTGATATCAGCTGGCTCGTTGCGGTGACGCACATAAAAAGCTGAGTAGGAATTCATGCCATAAAACTCTGAGCTTCCAAGGACGAGTTTGCTCTCTTCAGGTGTGAAACGAGGTAGACGATCCCCAAGCTGAGCACGCATCGACGCAGGATAGTCTCCCGTCTTGTATAGAGGGTCGGCGAACCAGGCGATTTCAAACTCTCGGGCTCGCTCTGCGGCTTCTTGGTCCTTCGGATCGTCGACATCCCACGGCTCAGACCAGTTCCCATGCAACGTGATCATGATCTTGCCTTTCTGGGTAGGCTTGAACTCGCGCTTATACATGTCCGCGACGTAGGCATGCGATACAAGCTCTGTGTGTCCGACAATGAAAGGCTCGGTGCTACTATCCCCTTCTTCATTGCGGTCGCGGAAGCTTGATCGTGCGGGTGCGTGGACACCAGCAGCGTACCCTGCGAGTGAATAGACGCCAGGCTCATTGTATGTGATCCAGTTCTTGACGCGGTCACCGAATCGCTCAAAGCAAACGCGAGCATAGCGAACAAAGTCGGGTGTATAGGTCGCTTTGTCCAACATGCCTCCGTACCGATCTTCCAGAGCCTGCGGAATGTCCCAATGGAAGAGGGTGACAAAGGGCGTAATATTGTTTGCGAGAAGCTCGTCAATCAGACGGTTATAATAAGCGATTCCTTCTTCGTTTACAGGATCATCTTTTCCACCAAGTGGGATAATTCTTGACCAGGCGAGGGAAAGCCTGTAGCCTGTAGCTCTGAGCTTGCGTAGCCATTCTACGTCTGTTTTGTAAAGGTCATAGGACCGCACGGCATCGTCTCCGGTGCTTCCATCCTTCACTTTGCCGGGAGTGTGAGCGAACTTGTCCCAAATGGATTCTCCTTTGCCATCTTTGTTCCATCCGCCTTCAACTTGTGCTGCAGCTGTGGCCCACCCCCAGATAAAGTCAGAGGGGAGAGCGCCCTTGATAGACTCGTCGAAGCTGGGCTGGGAAGTCATTGTGACGGGACGATAACAAAAACATCAATTTGAGGAGCCAGAGGACGTACCAGAAGAGAAAAATAGTTCTTCTTTTCTAGTGATGTTGTGTCAGTCACCACCATGGGTCGTAAGAGGGGAACTTGCATGCAGAAAGTGGAGCCTTGCATTGGCTCAACCTCTCGGAATCAGAAGAGTTGGCCTTTCGAGGCATAAGAGACGAAATTATGGGGTCACTTTATGCCGGCTTAGACCAGCATTTTAGTCTACTTTATTATTGTAGTCTAAGCCTTGGAAGACAATTCTTCTGTCACCCACCTGGCTCACGATCCTTCTTGTCTACGCGTATACCGTTGGTTGTTGGAAGCATATGCAGATCTGATTTTCGCACGAATGGTGATCAACGCGGGTAAATCGCAAAATCGGCCCATATCACCGTTTACCCGTCGTACCGTCCGGCCCCAGGTTGTCCCCCAAACCCGCAATGACCAGGATAACAACAACTTCAACAGGAAGTTGAGTGTTAGGCGGCGCTAATATTCCAGATTTGCCATCGTGCAGATACGTGACAGTTCAGGCTACAGCAAAAACGGCATTCATTTCAAAAGGCCTTTGGTGAAGTTTCTGAGAAGGTGACTGCGTCTCTCAATATTCGTCATTTCTTTAATCCGCTGGCAAACTCTGTCATTCCAGTTCGTTGATGCTAACACATTTAAACATGAGTGACTATTTCGCCCTGGCGAGCACGTCTCTTGTCCTCCTTCTCCGCGGCCCATCTAGCATCTCCCATCTTGATACTCAGTTTGATAGGGTTGGCGCCTTTTGTCTCAAAGATATGATCAATCTCCTCCAAGTTCAATTTGCTGGTTTCAGGAAAGGTAAAGTAGGCTATAATAAGCTGGATGAAGTTGTAGCAGATATAGACAGCCCAGATCTTGTACCCGATCTTATTAATGCCAACTGAGATGCCGTAATTGTGTACAACACCAGCAGCACCCTTGGGATCGTCAGTATCAGCGCGAGGGGGTGATGTTGCTCAGAAATACTTACTTGGAACATGGTGTACAGGGCCATACCCTTCGCCCTCAGCGGGAGAGAGAGAAGTTCAACAGGGTACAAATTGTGCATGGTCGCAATGAGGGATGCACTGCAGACTTGGAAGAGGAATATCCACACGACAGTGAGGTAGGAAAAATATCTGTCTCCTTGGACCTCCACTCGCCAACTGGTAATAGTGACAGCTGTTTGGGCGATGATGATGGAGATCAAGCCTACAAAGATCAAGGTTCGTCGACGGAAGTGCTCAATGATGTAAGCACCAAAGAGCGTGAATACGAAATAGGTCGCGGTCGAGCCAAGAGTAATGCCCAAGACATCAAGTGACTTGGTGATACCGATGGTTTGGAGGGCAGGGTCCATGTACAATCCAATGATACCGCCGCCTGTATTGAGTCAGTAAGAGGCAAGATCACCGCAACTGATTTCTTATTCTTACCGTTCCATTGCTGGAATACCGAGTAAAGAGCGAGCACAAATGTTCGGAATCCCACAGCCCTAGTGAAAAAGACACGGAAGTCCCATGTCGCGCGGAAGCCAACAGCAGATGTCTCGATGGACTCGTCGATTTGAGAAAGCAAAACATCAACGAATGGGTGGTTGATATCCTCAGAGGAAGTAAAATACTCTGAAATCATCTTGCGAGCTTTCTCCCTCTGGCCCTTCATGACCATGTAACGAGGAGACTCGGGGCAGAGCCAGTAAATGGTGACGCAGACAAAGAGAGGGAAGATGGCTTGGATCAGGAAAGCAACTCTCCAGCTCCAGTTGCTTTCCCAATGGGTGAAACCCATCATAATACCAATGACACCCAGGGATCCGACTTGGAAGAAAGCACCGAAGATACCGACGATGCTGTAATTTGTTAGCATCATGATGAAAGATATTGACAATCTAGACTTACTGTCCACGAAGATGAGGAGGGGCAACTTCGGCGATATATTGAGAGCTGGTGCAAAGAGCAGTTCCAAAGCCAAGCACAAAACGACCAAACATAAAGACTTTCACATTTGGCGAGAAGCATTGAATGATGGACGCGACGATGGTGAGGAAACAGCCGATGAAGTTCACGGCGCGACGACCGAACTTATCTCCAAGACTCAGAAAAGGAGCACCACAAAAGTTGCCAATGGTCATAAGGGCATTAATAACACCCAGAGTAGACCCACTGTTCTCAAAACCAAAGTAAGAATGCCAGTAGTCATTGGAATTGATACTGCTGATGACACCCCAATCGATACCGTACCTGCAAGTCTCAATTGTCAGTGTGTTGTCAAATGGGAAAGTTAAGAAGAGCATACGCAGCTTGGTTTGCAGCCATAACCATCATGAGCAAACAGATACGGAAGCCAGCCTTAGATCTAAGTCTCAGAGCCTCACGCGACTTTGTGATTAGATGGTCTTCAGAGACTCGCGCCGTGACGACGTCGTCTACTGCAACGCCAGACTTTTGCGCATCGGCTTGAACATCTTGATAGATGTTGTGACGCTCGAAAGACGCTCTTCTGGCTTGAATAGGCATCTTGGTAATTCCCTTTTGTGATGATATAGTATGGGTTGGACCAAGAGTGCTAGAGGAGATGCAACGAGGATCGATTGTGGGTCAGATTCCAAATGATGGTATTTATATCAAGGCTTCAACGGTACAAAATACCATCCGATCAGCTCATATGTCCCACTACGCGTTTTCAGACTACCCCTCACATCAGGCTAAACGGTCTTGTTCTAGACCTCATTCGTGGTGAATGATCACAACTCAATCCATCGGAGAGTGCAGAAGTCAATGTCTTTGCTATGGAATGGCGGGTAAAGTTGCCTTACTTCTCTTCCAGCTATTGGCTCAATTTTCTCCTAATTCTGGGGTTGGGGGCACACCCGATCAACCTGAGAAATAATTCCTCGAATAATGTCAATGCAACGCTATGCTACCCCGACTTTTCCTGGGGTCGTTGCGGCACAGATTAGGCTTTATGTTTATACTCGTATAATACTTTTTCGGGTCTGCTGTTTCTTCTGTCTGCGCTCAACTTGCCAACCCTTCAGACTAGCTTTCTTTTATCTGGTTTACTGTCGATCTCGCTCTTAGCCGTTTGCCATCACCAAGTCTATCTATTAGTGGCGCAACTCTTCGAGGCACCAGAGAGAGTTCGGTCTTAGCCTTGCCAAAAATGATGCTCATCAACTAAGAAATGGTAATAAGGTTCACGTGACCTAAAAATACGCAGCTCATATTTGCAGTCTGGTTTACGATCCTGAAAATGCTATCTTGCTCTAGTTAACCTGGCAGAACCTCTTGATGGTAACATGCTCCTGTGCATCTCCAATATCCTCATCATCCAAGTCAACCCGCCAATCCGTCCTGTTCACCACGGCAAGAACCTTGACATTCGCTCCTTGTAGCGCCAACCTACTAAGAGAATTGAGTAATTCCCGGGCACCCTGTCGCGATATTCTTCCACCAGGTGACTGGTGTTGAGCGGGGCTCCAGCATCTATCAACACGATCCAAGACGATCCAGATCGCTTTATCTCGGCTGATCATCTTTAAAACCCTAGATGCAACGTCTTCCAAAGCTTTCCGCTTGTCGCTTTCGTCCATGGCTCTCTGATACCGACGGAGCTTGGCGAGTATCTCATCAAGCTGCGCTTGGTCTCGGAGGATCTCCTTGTTGGGGTGGATTATTTGGTAAACCAATGGCGATAGTGCGTGCAAGCAAGTATTCTCATCTTCGTGACGACCAAATAGGTGAAAAGCGCATGTATCGGTCGTCAGCCGTTCGTTGATGAGGTCCAGAGCCACTTTGGACGCCCAGCAATTATAAGCTCTATGAAATTCGTTCTCTCCAGAGATGACAAACATTCCAGAGCTTTCCGGATCTCGCCAAGCTTTATACTTCTGGTCATTTGTAATTTGGCCGATATGTTGCATCTGCTCTTGCTCGCCGTACCACGTCTTCGGCCAGAATTCTACCTCGACGTCTCGCCTGTGGCTGTCCAGTTCGCTGTGGTGATCCTCCCAGGAGAAGTCGTGGAGGTTGAGTAGAGTGCCTATCCGATCCATTGTCATCGTGTCGTTGTGTTCTTGTAGGTCTAGATTGGTTAGCCGCTGCTCAGGTTTATGCACTTGCCTCGGACTTGAGCTCGTAGGCCCTCATTGCTCATTTGTACTTCCTCAAGCCTTTGCTTGATGCTGTTCACATTCTTTCTAAGCGCCTCTTCACAAACAAACCGAACGTTAACCACTGCCTCTTTCACAAGGTCTGCCTTTCGGAACAGTTGGCTCCGGCTTGTGAATATTTGCACAAATTGATTTGATTGACGAATGTTAGTATGGGAATGCAAGCGGTGTGTGCGACTCACGACAGCTTCCTTGGGTGCAGAACTCGAAGCTTCGATGCAGTAATTCACAAAGGTGGCATATTTTTCCACAATGGAGTATTGCAGTAATCTGTCGAGTTCATGCTCTTCGTTATAGATGTGTTGGTACATACTTGATCCTGGAAGCCGATCTTTGATTGCCCTCAGTGTGTCTTCGCAAACTTATCCCGGCTGATATGATTCCAGTGATGAAGCGGACGTTTTCCTTGAGAGCCGTGGCTGAGGAAACAAGGCTATCACTACGGAGAAAAAAACGCTTTAGGCTCAGGCATATCTCCCAACTTTGGTCCATTTGACATGCTCACTTTGTTCTTCCAGTGTTCCTTCGCGTACTAGAGTACTACCAAGGAATCATGTTTCTCACCACCAACCAAATCGCTAAGTTCAACGTTGCTATTCCTTCACGAATCCATCTCGCCATCAGATATGACAGCCTCAAAAAGACCCAGATGGAGGCTATTTTTAACAGCTTCCTTGATCCTTTAGGACTCATTTCCGACTACTGTGGCATCATTGAGTGGTTGGACGAGGTTGTTTACAAAGAGCATCTCGACGGTCGCCAAATTAGTAACATGGTTACTACAGCTCTGGGTTTAGCGAGGGCAGAGGCGAATCGAGGAAAAGGTAAGCGACAGTTGACCAAGAGTCACATGAAGAGGGCCTTTGAAAATATGCGTAAGTTCAAGAAGGATTTCAACATTCAGATGCAGAGGTACATCGATGGACAGGAGAAGATGATACAGTGAGGAATCTTTTTCAATAGCTCTGGTAGTTTAAGTATTGTTTTCTGAGTCATGATCTTAGTCTCCAAGTATATCTTTGAAAACAGGTACAAGAGACGCTCGCTAGCAACCCAGTGGAACCAAGAAAACGACGCCACAACTGCATCAAGAGTCGAACAGCCAGTCCTCGTTATCGCGACTATGGTCAGATACCCATTCAGCGTCATCGTTGAGCTTCCACTCGCCGAGCCTGATTTCCATGAGAAGTTCATCGTTCCAGTCGTCAATGGCAGCTTCTCTCTGCTCTTTATCCCACCACATATCCGGACCTAGATGCCGGCCATTCTGGCTTCCTGGATCATGTTTAGACTGTTGCGCTCTCTCCTGAGACTCGCATCGCGCGTGCGCAAGCCAGAACACCTCACCGGGTCTGCCAAGCCTTTGCCTGTAGACCTTCCACAGTACAGGCAGCATCTCTACTCGTCGCATAGATCGGTTAGGAGCATGGCCGAGACTGTTGAACATGTGCATGTTGGTAGTGACATCCGGCTGCAGCCACCGAAGCTTGGTTGCGTCAGTGCTTGGGATATCTATGCCGATGCATTTCGCAAGACCTGAAAGAAACTTCTTCGACTTCCCTTCTTCTCTGCTCGCAAGTTCCATAAGCTGAAGGTCATACATGCCACCGAGTGACACGTTAAACTGTTGGAATAAGAGCCTGGACATGTCGCGGATGTCGAAGCCCACTTTGGTAATGGTCTTTGACTCGAGGATCAGGCGAAGGGATTGGAATTCTCCTTCTTCGCCGACAGCAGAGAGGGCGGTTGTGCCAAGGCTTTTAATGTCGACCACGTAGACTTTGTTGGTTGGGAGAGCCAGCAGCTGGAGGTTGATGAACTCCTCTTGATTTCTTGAGGAGACGTCGAGATAGATTGAGGGCGGTTTGTTTGGGAGTCCATCAAGTGCCTTCAGCAATCGCTTAAGGCCCTCTGGACCCTTGATGGTCTCTGTAGAAATGCCAGTTTTCTCATTAGTGTGTTGTTCCATGATGGATAGTTGTATAGGCTGTCTGGATGATGAAGGCGGAGAGTCGAGTTGGTGTTTTTTGGTGGAAGAAGCGGAGTATATAACCTGTCCTTGGTCGGCCTCCCACATATGCGCCACTATGCATGGTTGCCTGAGAATTGGAATCATATGAAATCATACCATTTCTATTTTGAAAAAGATAAGATTAATTATTAGTAACGTAGGCAATTGCTATTACAGGGCCTGGCCAATTCCTTGACTTTGTATGATATTTCCATCAAGGCTCCTATTCTCGTCCCCAGCTTGACCTTTTAAAAACACCAAATCCGGCATACGCAAATACTCCGGGCCTTCTGGGATGTCGTCCCCAAATCCACCCGATGCGCCATCATCAAATTCACCATCTCTCACTCCATACTCGGCATAACTCTGCGTCGCCTGTCTTGACTTTAATGGCTGACTATCCGATGTATATGCCGTACCAGACCCGAGACCTGTTCCTCGTGGCGTTCTGGTCCTTTTGATAAGCTTCTTTAGTCCTGGAAGACAGACTACTATCACTGCAGTCGTCATTTCCGCGGTACATAGTGTGTTTCCGGATGCGTCGTCGAGAGAGTAGTCTGCCAGATTGCTGATGACGAAGCGTGTGAGATTGACTGCGAGGGTGATTGCACCCAGAGAGAAGACTCCGACGAGGGCGACCTTTTGTTCTTTGCGAAGCATAAGATGGTTAAGCATGAAAAATGGAAAGCAGAATACTGCAAGTCATTAGCGCGGAGATAAACGAATTTGTGACACGGGAGCTCACGTAGTAGATCTGTTGAGAAGTTCATCGACCATTGCGTAAAGAAATTGACCATGGAATTCCATGCCGAGTCCCATTGATTTTCGATATCCCTCGGACAGTTAGCCAGATGCCAGACGTTGAGGTGCACAGAACATACCAGTTAGTTGAGATCGGCCTTGCGATGAGAGTATTCAAGAGGAACGAGGTCGTTAAGCAGCAAGCTAAGTATGTCGTGATTGCGTACAACGCTATCCTCAGTGATCGGAACACGTTAGGTATTAAATGCCAGTAAAAGGCCGTGATCGATAGCTTGGGAAAATATATTCCAACGTCGAAACAATATTCTGCAATAAAGACACACTGTCTTCACTATCAGCTGGCGTCCATGTTTTAATATCTCTCACATACCTTCAAATATGCGACACTATGAACTCGATCTTCGTCGTCGACATACGTGTCTTCGTCGTACTTGATGCGCGTCGCAGTCGCAGAAGAGATAAACCAAGCCAGGGCAAATATCCAACCAACCCAAGCAAAATAGTCGGACGCCAATAGCCTTCTTCCTTCAACATTGAGTCGGGTCCAACATCGAAGTACAACGACGGCGAGTGCCAGGACAACCAATATTGCTTGGACGATCTATCGATCTGTTAGTAATGTCCGAGAGTAACGACTCGTACAGAGACGCACTATTAGTATGGTAGCATGCTGCATCTTGCGGATAAGACGAAGGTTGTGCGCATGGGAATAAGAAAACAAAGGAAATAATGAGATGGGCGTAGAGGAATGGTCATCTGAAGTAAAGAGATCCAGTGACGCGGCACAGGGTTGCTTGGCTTCATCCGGAACCAGCTTTGAGTTTGCGCTATGATCAAGCCATATCTGTCGAGATGAGTGGCGTTGAGTGCCAAGTCGTGTCGTCAACGGCCATTTACTTCATGGACTCAGCCTTTAATTTTTCCATTCAATTTGTGATGCGTCTCAGTGTAATGCTAAAGAACTCAAGTCCTTTCTCGATTAGAAACGTTCTCATTTTGCATCTTCACAGCCCTTTCTTCAACGTGATAGTCTCGTCGACTTGGTGTCAGTGTTGGTCCCTCGCTGCGCTTAGACTTCCAAGCTAACGCCATGCGGCTGACTTCCAGGGCCAAAAATTCCTTGATCGTCGCCTAAGATGCCGCTATCCTAACGCCACCGTTCCTGATCACAAATAAATCTTCCATCTTGATTTATAAAAACAACTCTCTTGCCGCTTATATCGTCAATTAAGTCCGAAGCGCGAGCTGCTAAGATTTTTCAAGAGTAGTTGCGGGGAGTTCCGTGATTGTTATCTGATCTAGATGTCAGATGAGATCTCGCAATGGGCCTCTCAGGATTGTATATAAACTTTGTGACATGTCACTGCTGAGGTCTGGAACTTTGGCAATTGCGGCTTTGATTGGGCATGATACGTGAAGAGAGACACGAATTCATGTCGCGTGATGGTTATCACAATCTCTCAAGACCCAATTTGTCCTCGACGTTATCCAGCGAGGAAGACAATGGCTCATCAGGCTTGTCTAAGCACGACCATCAATTTTTGGAGAGACGGTCCAGAAGTGTTTCTGGTCTTTACGAGACCATAAGGCTGACGCCTTGTGACTTGGTGGCCTGTTCTGCGCCGGTAACCGTGCGCCCGGTGATAAGATTACAGGACTTGGCTTCCTGAGTATCAGCATTAGTGTATCGTCGTGATGGCTCATGATCAGCTCCTATGTGCTCAATGATGTGTTAATAGCTACTCGCGATATATTGATATGTCTCCTCTCCTATTACGGTTCCACGGCTTGTTGGTAGATGATAATTGTCGAGGCCCAAGAATATTTCAAGACACTACAATATGCTGGCTGCAGTCACTGTCTGGAATACCCTAGGACAATGACACCCTTATTTTTGCACCAAAATTATGATGGCCTCTTAAGTAAACAGGAACAGCGGAGTCTGTATGCCATATCTTTCGAACAGCACTCTTCCTACATCTCGTGAACATCCGACAGAGTTACCGGGATGTCTACCCCGTCGGCCCCGTCGGCTCTCCACAACTACCCCAGCTACGGATACAACAGCCAATTCAGACGAACCACTAACGCCAAACGAGACGTGATCCCAGTATTCTCTTCCTTCAATGGAGAGAGATTTTTCGTCCGTGGTTTACCCAAACCCTGTCAATATCCACTCTATCGGAGTCTCGATCGGAATAAGGTAATTAACAATGTGGAGATACCGACCCGTCGGCATCTTTCGGCCCAGACAGTTGGTCGACAGGTCTTGCTAAACGTTCTTCCCCAGCTCCCCGTACCCCAAAAAGATCTTACCCCGCGACCTCTATCCATAAATACACCGAGACTAGGAGCTCGATTATTCCTGTCAAGGTAGTGGATGAGGGCGAACTAGGACTGTAGTAGACAAGTTCACCGTTTGTATGGACTTTTGTGCTTGGGGTATCCATGGACGGATATACGTCGTAAATTCGGGGCAATGATGGCGCTCAAGCTTATTGTTATGCTTGTCGGCTCGCTTCGTGGGGTATAAGTAGACATGTGCATGACCGTTACATCAGTTTGGAAGTCGTCACTCATCCTGTTATCTTCTCCATCTCCAGACTCATCACGATGCTTCGGCTATTGAACGCCTTGGCCTTGGTAGGCGTTGCTTCGGCATTACCTTCTGACTCGAAGCCCATCTTCAAGCCCAGCAAGGCTACAGCAAATCTCCCATACCGCAACTCCTCACTATGCGTCGAATCTCGCGTCGACGACCTTCTCTCCCGCATGACGGTAGAAGAAAAGGCCGGCCAAATGTTCCAAACGCTCTTATTTTCCGGCCCCAACGGAACTCTCGAGCAAGCCATCCCGACTATGAATAGCTCGGATTTCATGATCGGAACACAACTCATGACTCATTTCAATCTGGCTATTCAGATTGAAGACGTTAAGGAAGCTGCCAAGTTCACCAACAGAGTCCAGCAAAGGGCTTTGGAGACGAGACTTGGAATTCCTGTGACTATCTCGACTGATCCGCGTCATGCTTTCACGGATGACATTCGTACAGGATTCCAAGCGGGTGGTTTTTCACAATGGCCTGAGACAGTAGGTCTTGCAGCCCTACGCTCAGCTGAAACCGTCCAGCGCTTTGCTGAGATTGCACGAGAGGAATATCTCGCCGTCGGTATTCGCGTTGCTCTTCATCCTCAAGTGGATCTTGCTACTGAACCCCGCTGGCCTCGCAATCGCAATGGTTTCGGCGAAGATGCAAACCTGACTGCTACACTCTTGAGCTCTTACATCAAGGGCTTCCAAGGTGAAGTGTTTGGTCGTCGTTCTGTTTCTACGGTGACGAAGCACTTCCCTGGTGCAGGTTCGGCTGCGCACGGTCACGATGCGCATAATGCATTCGGCATGAACTCTACTTATCCCGGCGGCAACTTTGACTACCATCTTATTCCGTTCAAGGCTGCTATCAAGGTCGGTGCTCGACAGATGATGCCATACTACAGCCGTCCCGTCGGAACGGAATATGAAACGGTCGGCTTTTCTTTCAACAAGGCTATCATTACTGGTCTTCTTAAGGAGACCCTTGGCTTTGAGGGTATTGTGCTCACAGATTGGGGTCTTATCACGGATACTACCGTTCAAGGGAAGAAGTGGGAGGCCAAGGCTTGGGGTGTTGAGAGTCTTTCTGAGCTTCAGAGGGTTGAGAGAGTCATTGATTCTGGTTGTGATCAATTTGGTGGAGAAGCTCGACCTGAGCTTGTGGTTGAACTCGTCAAGAAGGGCGTTATCTCAGAAGACCGAATCGATACCTCGGTCCGCAAACTTCTGCGCGAGAAATTCCTTCTTGGTCTTTTTGACAATCCCTTCGTGGATCCCGAAGAAGCCACAGCCGTCGTAGGCAACCCATACTTCCGTCGCATGGGCATGGAAGTTCAACGAAAGTCTTACACTCTTCTCACCAACAAGAACAACATCCTTCCCCTTCGCGACCTCTCCAAGAAGACCAAGATCTACATCGAAGGTTTCAACAGCACATTCATCAAAGACCGTGGCTACGAAGTAGTAACCAACTACAAAAAGGCTGACTACGCAATCCTCCGCCTCAAAGCCCCCAGCGCACCCGCCGACCCCATCGAAGAAGGCACCGATCTAGAATCCGGAAGTCTAGAATACACCAAGAAAGAAAAGGCCCGTCAGGCCAAGATTCTCAAGGCTGTTCCTACCATCGTCGACATTAACTTCAACCGTCCAGCCGCTGTGCCTGAAGTAGCGGAGCAGGCTGCTGCTTTGTTTGCTAGCTATGGAAGTAGCACGGAGGCGT
This sequence comes from Fusarium incarnatum, assembly GCA_004367075.1. Classification (NCBI taxonomy): domain Eukaryota; kingdom Fungi; phylum Ascomycota; class Sordariomycetes; order Hypocreales; family Nectriaceae; genus Fusarium; species Fusarium incarnatum. Next base: position 90,466 of record QGDZ01000063.1, read on the forward strand.
TTTTGGATGTGTTGTTCAATGTGGATGGGGCTGAGCCGGAGGGCAAGTTGCCTTTTGATTTGCCGAGGAGTGATGAGGCTGTTGAGAAGAATTTTGAGGATGTGCCTTTTGATACGAAGGATCCTGTTTTTAAGTTTGGACATGGACTTAGATATGAATCTGTTTGTGCATAGGTGGTAGAGTAGCGGAGACGGTTCTGTGGATTGTCGGGTCGTGTACTTTCTTCACCATACATATTTAGCACATTCATACATGACAAACACATATAACACATTCACCTACTCCAATAATCACGTCGTAAACTCCACTTCCAATCACCTGCCCTTTCTGTATATCCTCTTGGCATCTCGCAAGAACATTCGTCCGATCTATAATAGCCTCGGTTCGGGAAGCGGCATGTCCACGTCTAAAAGGTGGGCTGAGCCAGACCGTTGGTCCGATGCAACGCTAATGAGATCAGCACTCTGCGGAGTGCAGACTGCAAGATGAGTTTAATAACTGCTGAACGAACATGAACAAGAAGACTATGTACTGTATTGAGCATGTATCAATCCATCATATCAGTGGAGGTTGTCTCTGCCCTCCACCAAATTATATCCCTCCTCCAACTCTACCAAACTCAAACTCAATATGAGCCATTAATAACTTCAGTGAATCAGCACTGTACTGTAGGGCAGCACCTCGCCTAAACCCACCTAATCTCAAGCTCTGAAAATCTGGGGTTCGAGTGGGGAACCCTGCCCAACTCTAAAAAGAGAAATTCCGCGAACCACAACATGATCTCATACTGGGGCAGAACCTGCTAGACCCAGCCACCAACATCCAACTTTCCAGTGACGAAAAAACCCATACTGAGCCATTTTCCATCGCATCATTCTCGTACGTTGGATCCACCAATCTACAACATTTATCTACCGCTAGAGGCTTTGTCAATTCTTCTTCATCAATCGCGAGTCATTGTCAAGCTAGCACAATGGACGACGACGCTGACAAGAGCCTCCACTTGCATTACATCGCCCCCGCATCATCATGGTCCGAGGCTCTCCCAATCGGCAATGGTCGGCTAGGAGCCATGCTCTACGGACGAACGTCCACTGAGCTTCTACAACTCAATGAGGACTCGGTATGGTACGGTGGTCCACAGGATAGAACACCTCGCGATGCTTACAGCAATTTATCCACCCTGCGTCAACTCATCAGAGATGAAAAGCACAAAGAGGCAGAATCTCTCGTCCGCGAAGCTTTCTTTGCGACGCCGGCTAGTCAGCGACACTATGAGCCGTTAGGTCAGTGCACCATTGAATTTGGTCATGATGAGAAGGATGTCACCAATTACAAGCGGTGGCTTGACTTGGAGAAATCGCAGTGCACGACAAAGTATGAGTATAAGGGTGTGACGTATCGCCGCGATGCGATTGCCAGTTTTCCGAATAATGTCTTGGCTATTCGAGTCCAGGCTTCAGAGCCTACGCGATTTGTCATTCGGTTGAATCGGCAAAGTGAGGTCGAATATGAAACGAATGAGTATCTTGACAGTATCCGCGCACAGGATAATTACATTATTCTGCAAGCGACACCCGGTGGAAAGAACAGCAACAGATTAGCTCTCGCTCTCGGTGTTTCCTGCAAACCAGGCGACGGCGAGTTCAAGGTGACTGGCAATTCTCTCATTATCACAGCAACAGAATGCATTATTGCCATGGGAGCGCATACGACTTATCGGTCATATAACCCCGACGCATCAGCTCTTCGAGATATCAAGTCCGCACTCTCTGAACCCTGGGACACGTTAGTCACCCGTCACCGTCAAGACTACACCAAACTCTTCGGCAAAACGTCTCTTCGAATGTGGCCAGACGCAAGCAACACCCCCACAAACGAAAGAGTCCAGAACAACCGAGATCCAGGCTTAATAGCACTATATCACAACTACAGTCGCTACCTCCTCATATCATCCAGTCGCAAATCAGCAAAAGCACTTCCCGCGACGTTGCAAGGAATATGGAATCCTTCATTTGCACCACCGTGGGGATCAAAATTCACTATCAACATCAATCTTCAGATGAATTACTGGCCAGCTGCTTCATGCAATCTTATTGAATGCGCTAGCCCATTAATTGATCTGCTGGAACGTATGGCTGAAAAGGGAAAGAGGACGGCGAAAATGATGTATAATTGCAGAGGATGGTGCGCGCATCATAACACGGATATTTTCGCGGATACAGATCCTCAAGATCGATGGATGCCTGCGACGCTTTGGCCTCTTGGTGGTGTCTGGTTGTGTATTGATGTGATCAAGATGTTGATCTATCAGTATGATCACATGCTTCATATTCGCATTGCGCCCATACTGGAAGGATGTGTTCAGTTTCTCCTTGATTTTCTCATTCCATCTGCTTGCGGAAAGTATTTGGTTACGAGTCCTTCTTTATCACCTGAGAACTCATTCATTACTGAGTCTGGAGAAACCGGGACTTTCTGCGAAGGGTCGGTTATGGACATGACGATCGTGCGTATTGCGCTGGAGAGTTTCATCTGGAGTAGCAGTATCCTCAACAAAGAGAACCCTCTCCAGAAAGATGTCATGGCTACTCTCGGCAAACTACCGCCATTCCGCATCAACAAGTCCGGCGTGATACAAGAATGGGGTCTGAAAGACTACAAAGAAGCCGAGCCAGGCCATCGTCACGTCTCACATCTTTTCGGACTCTTCCCAGATGATTTCATCAGCCTGGACTCGAACCCTGCGCTGGTAGAAGCTGCGCGAAAGACCCTTGCCAGAAGAGCCGAACATGGAGGAGGCCACACAGGTTGGAGTAGAGCATGGCTTCTAAACCTCTACTCTCGCTTACGAGAATCGCAAAAATGCGAGGAACACATGGATCTCCTCCTCAGCAAATCAACATTACCAAATCTGCTCTGCGATCATCCTCCCTTCCAAATAGACGGCAACTTCGGAGGCTGTGCCGGAATCACAGAATGCTTAGTACAGTCCAATCTCCGACCCGGCGAGACTTCCCAGGTCGTCATGATCCATTTACTACCAAGCTTACCTTCGTCGTGGAAGAATGGAAAACTGAGTAATATCAGAGTCATGGGCGGTTGGCTTGTTTCGATGGAGTGGAGAGATGGGGAGTTGGTAGAGCCGTTGTTGGTGGAATCTACTGTGAATCATGCTCCGGATGCACTTGTTGTGTTTCCGAATGGGAGGAAGGTTCCTGTCGCCAAGAAGAGGGGGCAGCAGAAGATTCCGTTTAGGATGCATCGAAGGATCTCAACTGTTTGAGTCTATCTCTATTTGGATAAGGCGTTTATTGTACGTTAGCTTCTTATTCTGACTTCGCACATATTGCCGGTCAGCGAGTTCTAGTTCTGTCATACATTTTACAAAAAGTCTATGGTACCGGAAGTAAGTCTCCTAGCAGGTGGACCTTCACCTTTCGATGTTCATTTTTAATTGGCTATAAAGCCTGGCTCACCACCTTCACTGCATTCTTAACCCCCCTCAACTGGTCCATAGCACCTAAACGAATTACCAAAGGTGCGGCGTTTAATGGGCAAGTTCTGGTAAATTAGCTTCTTATTCTGGTTCGCATACGTCAGGCCAGTAAGTTCTCTTTCTACCATCAATTTCACATCCAGTCTATACATTGTCCGTAGTATATATTCAAACTTTTAAAGGTTCAGTCTCTACGGCGTAAAGCTCAGATTAACATTACGTTGAGATACGATTACATAAGTTCCTCGAAACCCAGGTCTCTCAACGCTTACACATCAAATCAATACAAAAAGTAATAACAACACAACTATGAGCCTAACGCTGATAATACTTATTTATAGGACAGGAAGAACAGTATAATTATCAGTTTTGAACAATGTTTGATACTTTCCTTTGATTCGTTACAGCGGACTTACAGAAGACCCGATGAGTGATCACGCAGCTTTTAGTGGAGAAGGCGTGCAGATGCGACGAATCATAAAAAGTGCCATAATGCTAGCCTTTTGCGGTAAAGCGTATAAACACTCCCCTGAGCTGTAACTTGCTACCACTGGGCACACGTCTTGGGCCTGAGACTTGATAAATGATGCAGTCTTCCCAGCCTGATATTATTTTCTTTCCCCTTTCACATCCTCATCCAGGTATGCCCTGTGAGTACTGTGTTCATAGGACCAGCTGCCACCCGCTCTGGCATGACAGCAAGCATTTAATCCAACTTCTACATTCCACAAGTAAGCACATAAACTGTCAATGTTCGAAGTAAGGCTGTTAAGTCTCACACCATCACAGATTTCCTTTGTGGGGAGTAATCCCGCCAATTAATTACTTTGTTTCTTTGTTAGTTGAAAGCGCCGGATCACCGGCGCTTCCAACATACAAAACGACCACTATGATCATCACTTAGAGCATTGTGTGTTTGGCGACTGTGACCTCTGTTGGGACTTCTGTACGGCACCTTTCTGTACAGCCGTTCTAGATCATCGAGCTGAGACTCCCGAACCGTGCAGCATTTTGGCCCAAACCCGGTCAGATGTTGCCGACTGTGAAGTCCCTCTTGAGAATCTCGACGGTGACGACTCCTACTTAGACTTTTTATCTTCTTATCTCGATCTTGCTCCTGCTGCTCTACCGCCACCCAATTCTTCACCCTCTCGGTGCGACTCGCAATCGTACTCGCCCCAAACAATTTCCACCAAAGCAACCTCCCCTTCGACCCAGGCGAATGCCAGCCACTCTGGGACTCCACCACAAATTCAGGCACGTTATGCCTGTGACATATGCGGAGTGGCTTCTGGTCGCATTAACAATTTCGCGTAAGACCCGCGTTACCTTACAGTGACTCGACTCTTAAGGCTGACCTCTCAATATAGGGAACACTACAAGCAATGCAACCCCACCATCAACGGATACAATTGCGGAAAATGTCCAAAGGTTTTCAGGCGTCACCACGAATTTATACGACATCTGAGATCAAAGATCCATTTCGACGAGGGCCACTTCTGCCGCTGTGGTTTGAAATTCCCACGAGGATATAATTTCAGACACCACGTTGAGAAAGGGGAATGCCAAGGCTCCAATGCATACACCTGCATCTGCGGGCACTCAGTTCAATCATATGCAGATGCATTAGCATTGGTGTCTATTGGTGGACATGTATACAAATGCGACGATCCGCGGCCAAGAGGACGTCCGAAGAAGAATTCATCTGCAGCAGCCAGCAACTAAGAAGAGGAAAAGACATGAGCAGGGATACTGAGCAGGGTTAGCAATAGCCCGCGATTGGCCCGTGATAGGGACATCACTCAAGCGTCTTAGAAAGATGTACCAAAATGTAACAGGGAAAGCTCACGCGTGTGAAAAGAAATCACGATATGCTCGCGATATGCTCGCGATATGCTCGCGATGGGTTCGTGCAGGGGTTACAGCATTTGGTTACAGCACCAAACTAGCGTGTGATTCGTTGAATGATCAGCTTCGGAAATTGGACCTAGCCGCTTCGCCTGCCAGCGGGTAGAGCTCCCTTGTGGGAGCAAGAGGTCGAGGAGACCCAGGCAAGCTACTCGCCAATGACCGAGGGACAACTATCTCAGGAGCCAGAGAGACCCAGGGCCAGGAGGTCCTGCCTTCTTTTTCATTGTCTTTTAGTTGAACCTTCCGTCAAGATCTCCCAGAGATCCAGCAAGGTTACAAAAAAATCAGAAAACATATTTACTCATCAATATCAAGTTCCAGCATTTCTAGTATTTCCAGCCGTTTCTCCGCAGCAACGATGTCCTTACGAAGTTTGTCAAAAGATGGCGATCCGACGCTAACAAGTCCCGTCCATTTGTTGTAATTCCGTATTTGCTTGCCCAGTCTCTTCTTCTCCTGCTTCACTCCTTCTTTCGCCTCACGCTTTTCCCTACTCTGGCGGACATCGCTTAGTTTTACCTGAAGCTTTTGCACCAATTCTTCTGCCTCTAGGATCAGGCTTGGCAAAGCACCCACTCCCGATAACGCGATTTCGTATTCCTCCCTGAAGAAGTTCTCGGCAGAGTCATCTTGCACCGTGGCATGAACACGTCCAAACTTGGGCGAAGCTTGACTCATAACGTGATGGAAATATTCGCGCGGGTTTTCCGATACCGGCTTGAATTTGTTGTTTGTTCGTCGCAAAAAGACGATTTCCTGCTCTTTGATGGCGATGAATTCCAGTAAAGCTTCCTCGTCATCAATCTTGACCTCTTTCTCTTTGGTCACCATATAATCTTCCACCTCAGGCCTTGTCGCCGGTTCAGCTTTTTGAGGAGTTGTTCCGTCGCCATGGAAGAAATATAAGAGATTCAAGAAGATGATTTCATCTCCCTCTACATTAACCGGTTGCATGGAGTCAGTCTTGGGACCTTCCAGACTCTGGTAGTTTTGAAGATGTTGCTCTTCATCTTGAGATATCGCTTTTTTCCTTTCTTGTTTTACCCGTCTACGGCGATATAGTTGTCGGAGTCGATCAGACTCTTGTTGGCGGGTTGTTTTCTGTTTTTGGAGCTTGCAGGAGCTCTCAGTGACAGGCGTATCCCCTGGCAAAACTTCCATGTTCCCCTTCTTTTCTTGTGTGACCGCTCCAGTGCGATAGATCACAACTCGGAGGCCATTCCAAGTTGTGCTCAAAACAGTCCTTCGTGAAAGTCTCTTTATTGCTCGAGCTCTGTTGGACTTGACCTGGGGAGATATGTTGTCAAAGTTGTAGGATCTGGCTTCATAGGTGATATCTGAGTCGTCATCCTGGCCTTTTTGCGTGATAGAATAGATGTTTGCATGTTCAGTCGATCCGGTCTGCTTTCCGATGACCCAGTCGTTGTCCAAAACCGTCCCCTCGGGGATAAGTGTGTTAGATCGATCCAGGGTTTCAATATCCTCGACCTCATCGCTGACATCCAAATCGATTTGCTGTTCCATGGCATAGGAAGCGATGTCTCAATATGCCTTCACTTTCATTTCTACCAGAAGTGGGGATGTCTTGTAAGCTCATGACCCGTCAGCCCGTGTGCTGACTGATGGATATTGGACCAACCACACTCGTCCACATTGCACATGCCTCGAGAAGGGCACTTTTTCTCAGCCAATCGTTCTGCTGACTCCGCATTTCGCTGTACAAGGAACCCCCAGCTTCATCACTTTACATTTATCAAGCCTGCACCGTACTGTGAACTTTTGGGACTCAATATCGAAAGTACAAGGTATTGTTTACTGCTAAATAGAGTAAGCTTGTTTTTAATTATGCTCGAGGAACTGGGGGAATTCAACTCCCTTGGCTAGAAACAATGGCTTGTCCTTCTGTCCGGTTCTTGTCTCTGACAAGTTATCATGTTTTGATGTCCTTGGCGAGCATGGTTGCCTTACGCTATATCTCAAAATCGTGCCAGAGACATGACTTGACAAAAGAAGAACAAATGAGACGTATCCCTCTTTGTAGAGAGGTAGTTTTTCTCAATCCATGAGAGGACACTATCCACAGTTGCGAATTGCATCTCAGACCACGGAGCGGTTCAAGAGCGGTTTGCTGTACATTAACTTCTTATTCAAGCTGCACGCATATTGCAATATTGCAGGCCAGCAAGTTTTCGTTTAGCACAAGTTTACTACGCCTTATGATCAGCACTAGTTTGATGTATGTCGTCTATCTCTCTTGTTATAGCTGGACTTGATCCTTCTACCGACAAGGTCTTATTTTCCATCAGCCTTAAACTTAACCGAGACTACCCGACGCTTCAAGACCTGGACGCGTTCCAATGATGATGAACGCGTCTGACGCGCTAGTGATCCCTGCGGGTCTAGACAACATTGGCGCAGGGACTTTTACAGTTGGGCTTATTCTTTGTTTGCCATGTGCTTAGACATGCATTATTTATTCGCGCGAAGAAGGAACAATATGGCACGATGTTTGTACTTTGCCATGGCGGTGCATCAGAGGGGATTGTGTGATGAGATGGGCTGCATGCACGAACAGCCATGTGTTTGCATGTTGTACTCTAGCGATATGGAAAAAGGCCTCAACGGGGGCTTTATTCCTCTGATGAATCGGATAATTGTCGTTTAGATTAGATAGACTGCAGACGCGAGTGCTTTTCCGCAGAACGTGGTCATCTTGACGGGGGCTGAGCACTGCGTGAGGTGTGGTGATGTCATTTTCAGCATATCTTATCGGCTCAGTGTTATCGACGTTATCAACTCTATCGCTATCAGATAAGCTTATCCCAGTCTAATCTTATCAGTTGAATCACCAGACTCGTGAGGCTTTGTCGCAAAGCTACCCTACAAAGATGTTGTTTTCAGAGTAAATAACAATTCGTAGCAACCTACGTGCGGTTAATCGACTGCATACCGCGTTTTACTTGCATTCTAATTATCCAAATTGGTAAAATATTCTCACTGCAATTATCCAGAATGGGATATCACTAAGACTCTTCTGTTCAGAAGGATTCAATATCGGGTTATGGCGGTCGCAAAGACCAGTCTAGACAACACAATAAGCTTACCCACTGCACATGCAGTCAAGATCCTCAGAGCTCAGCCTCAGCCACATAAAAAAGAGGCTAAGCAAGACTCATGCGACGTTGCAGCCATTAGCTCAATTGATTCAGACAATGTTTATTATTAGATTCATCATCATCACGTACAAACACCCGACTTTCTTTTGGGGGCGGTCAACCCGACAGCTAACTCAGTAGCTCAATCTCAAGAGTCGCATTCAAGTCCAAGCTATCTCGTATGGTAACAGCAGGCCCAAGCTAAGGTAGCAGCAACATGGACAGGCCGCAAGAATGGGTTGGAGCGCGCGCAGGAACACGGGACTGTCCCACCTTCGGCTCCGGGCTAGCTTCTCTCGGCGTCCACGAAATGACGTCCAGGCCCGCTTCTACGTCTCCACGCCAAGACCTGTACTCCCGGAATTGGCTTGGCTCGGCAGTTTTTTGTTGAGTCTGTGTTCCCTTCCATTTCTGCTCTAGAAAACAGGCGGGAAATGAGGGTGAACATGGCGGTGTCAAGGCGACAGACAGAACCCCAAATTACCATCATGCATATCCGTATAGCATTCTCATCACCCACCTCCAATGATCTACATCTCCATTTCGGTTCATCGGTCTCTTTGCTCTCATGGTAGTTACACGAGGTTCAACGCACAATGTCGTCACTTCCGTTAATTGAATCGGCTGATCCCGGTCAAAATTCACCCGCCAAGCTAAAGACAGTCAAGAACAAGTCCCTGTGAAATCATCGACTTTGGGAACTTTCTTGAAAGAACAGGAACTCCCGCAGCCTTGCAGGAACATTAACATCCCAATGACCTAGTGGGGCCGAATGGGGACGGGTAAGGCCACCAAGTGGCGCCGAGAACGAGGTCAGACAGGATCACCCACAGTCTAGCCCAGTTTATGCTAATTATAACTCGTGAATACGAGGCTAAGCATAATATTAAGGCAACAACCCTTGTAATTAATGAACAGCACAAGTCGGATGATTCGGCAGGCACTAGACTCCCTTCACTTGTCAAAGCAACATGCCATGTCACCACCCCGCAAAAATCACCAGGTTGAATGAATTTCTCCGGACTACACGATGGATCAATCTTCGTATCGGTCATATGAAGGCACAGTTAGTGGTGCACTAAGCCTCGTATCAACACAACAGCCTTGTCAGGTAAGCATCTGATTTTCAAGATAAAAGGCATTGGATCTCCCGACCATTTCCATTCAAATCATCTCATCTCTCATCTCATCAATCACTCTCATCTCTTAATCACCTACAACAACCAACTTCTCTTCCCTCACCACCAAAACAAACCATCAAAATGAAGTTCTCCGCTGTCACCGCTCTCGCCGCCCTCACCGGCTCTGCTGTCGCCGCCAACAAGGCCGTCGTCATCAACGACTGTGCCACCAACATCTACGTCCAGTCCGTCCCCTTCAACGGCGGTGCTCCCGGTCCCTTGACCACCCTCAAGCCCGGCCAGCGATTCTCCGAGGACCTCCGCGCCTCCGGCTCCACCGTCAAGATCGCCGACACCCGCACCTTGACCAAGCCTCTCTTCTTCGGCTACTCCTCCGACGCCAACAACGTCTACTACGAGCTCAACACCCAGTTCGGCAACCCCTTCGCCGACAAGCACAACATCCTCAACCCTGGTGACGGCTGCCAGAAGTTCGACTGCAAGGCTGGTGACGCCAAGTGCTACAGCACCCCCAGCAGCCCCAAGAACTTCGGCTGCCCCAACCCTGTTACTCTCTACGCCAAGATCTGCGCCAAGTAAACGCAGCTACGACAAGATGATGCTGCTCCTCATGCATGGGAGTCATGACTTAATCGCACTATAATCTTTCGGTATATATAATTATTAGACGTCCGCCTCTTAGGTGGCTTGCTGTACATTGCAATACAAGCACATATATTCTATCTTACAAACTGTTCCCAATCAAAATGTGAATGCATAATCTTTCGTAGAACATGATCTTTAAAATGACAATCTGGATATCACAAAAGGCAACCTCATGGATGGTTAAATACCAGAACAGCTCTGACTGAACTATCTTACTCTTGTTGAATTGACTCACCAATGTGTTGTTCTATCTGTATGAATTTGAGGCCTTACCTCAAGAAGAGATGAATATAATTTAACTTACGTGCAGCTGCTCCTCGGCTCAACATAGATGAGACGTAGCTTACGATATTTAGTTCTGTAGTCAGAAGCAACTACCATCCAAGGTTATAATGTCTTAGAAGCTTGGATGTCTTTTATATTTATGCTTATCTTATACCCCGGCTCACCATGGTATTGGGTTCTCACCTAGCGCCACGATCTCAGAGCGAAGACACCAGCGAGATTAAAGATCAGTAAGCCTCTACATCTGTGTTGAAAGGATCCAACTTAGAGCATTCATCTATAACAATTAACCTCTCTCTATCTTTCAACAGGCTAGAAGTTCCGTGCGCTTGAGATACTTCGAACTGAATGCTGTTGATATGAAGACTTTTTAAACATATTGTTTCTCGATGCCGTAGGTTCGCTTGGTATAATATGTCATGCTGGAAAGTGACGATGTGCTTTATTTTCTTCCAACATTAGGCATATAAGGGAAAGACACCAATGAAAGACTTTGGACTAGAGCCCAGACTCTCAGATCGGAGAAATATACTGCCAAGCGCACGAATTACCCCACAAGGTCTTTGTTGAAACCAAAAAGGATGAGGATCCTATGGACTGTTGTGGCTTATATCTCAACAGTCTTGGAGAGGTATAGGCTGGAGAAGACACAATTCCTCGGCTATCATGCCCACGAACAACCACCATGAAACTAACTGTCAGAAGCCGGCCTCAATCTCATACAATTGGGGAGCGCTTTTCATAGATCTCATGTATAGTAAACCGAATGTCCATATATGACTCGGCCGTGTTGCAAAATGAGGGAGGTCGTAAAGGCAGACGCAGAAGTACTTCTGTAACAATATCGCTGGAAATCATATCACCTTCAATAGTGGAAGAAAGCACAAACAGTCACCAGCTGCCCTTCTCCCTTGGTTTTTCCCTTAAGCGACGTGGCAGATTATGCGAACAGAGGGTAGTGGTTCGCTTCGATGGCGGTCAAGATGTGCCCAATACCTAGATGGATAAGAACATAGCACATATGAAGACCAGTGAGTCGCATCGTCGTGTCATCGCTAATGAGGTTGAAGTTGCTTAGATAGATGAAGGCCTCAAAATGCAGCATCTCCATGCTCATGAGACCAACGAGTGAACGAATCACGGTCCAAAGAGGACTCACCGACGGTAAAGCTATCTCAAGCTATCAATCCACTGATAGCATGTGCCTCATTTGCCCAATTACGTTAGTCACTAGTCGGTGCAGCGAAGAGTCTAGAACACCTTAAAAAAGGCGAAGCCGAAAATGATACGACATGACTCGGGATGGGTTAGCATTTGTATGCATGTCGACCTTTTTGTTTTGAAGGGTTCGAGAAATGTCTCATGTGACCGTGTTCCGGAGGTCGAGCTCTTATCGCTTTCCCATCTAACCACCGTTTGGATAGGGCTGTGAGAGCGATAAAGGATGGTTCTGGTGGCCAGCGAATGAGTAAGTGGTTGGTATAGTAATCTGACGGTTGTTGTTATGACAATCTGTTATTGAAGTGACCGGTATGATCATTCAAACCGGCATTGGACCGTCATGATTACCCCACACTCCACGGTGATGCGGCTCGTAGAATTCCGGTCCGGACATGTAACAAGTGACAGCCAAGAGTTAGTTGACGGCGGGGTAAAAGAGTGCAGTAGGATCCCAAGCGAGCCGTCTCTACGTTCTTCGAGAACAAGACCAGAAGATATCAGAATGCCACGTCGATGATCTAGAAAAAGTCCAAATGCCGTGTCAATGATCACGCTGACGCCCATTCCGCCCTTGCTCGACAATTCACAGGGCAATGGTTGGTGATAGATAACAATAATACCCCGCTCGCAAGCGGCTGGGATTTACCGCATGCCGATCAAGGTTGCGTCACGATACCGGGGCACCGAACATCGGGGCACGGACTCGAAAGTCCGGTATCTCAAGCAAGCGAAATGCGGAGATAAAGAACATCAAGATGCGGGGAAAGATAATCCTGGCCTAGAGCATGATAGGAAATAGTAATACAACTACCGCGGATGGGTTTACTATCAGGTGGTGCGTCAAGACATGCATCATATCGATGTGACCCGGGGTTTGACGGCATGGAACCGTTCGAGAACGGAACAAACTCCATGGTCCACTTGGCGTCCCCGTCCAATCTTGTCTTGCAATCTTTATTTTGTCGCCGGAAACTACACTACGATTCCCTTATCACCCGATCACATGACCGGTTGCTTAGCGGTAATCCGCCTATCTTTGGTCTCGTCTGTGGCGTTTACCATGAGGACAATCGTCAGCTGGTCAAGTGCCAATGACACGCGTATGAATATATAGATATGACCTTTCCATCCCCGCTAGAAAAATTTAAAGTGCTCAGTCCAAACTATCTTCACTCCTCACACAACAAGCAAACATGCTGACACTTGGTGCTCTCGTGCTCTTCGCCATAGCGACTGCCATCGCTCTCATCGCAAAGAAGGCACTGTCTAAACCCCAAAAGGAAAGCCTTATCTCAAGAGCTATCCCCGCCGCGGCACCCCTCACACAACCTCTACCCTCAACATGGTACAAGTCTGACGACATTTATGAACTTGAACGACGAGCCATCTTCTCCAAGAAATGGATTCTGCTTACTCACAAGATGCGCTTCGAACAGACTGGCACCTGGATTCGTTATGCTGAAGCTGGTTTTGATTTCTTCCTCATCCGCAACGCTGAGGGTGCTATCCGCGGTTTCCACAACATCTGCCGTCACCGAGCTTTCCCCGTCGTTGTCAAGGACAATGGTCAGAACAACGTTTTGTCATGCAAGTACCACGGCTGGTCCTACGGTATGAACGGACAGCTTGCCAAGGCTCCGCTTTACCAAGATCTTCCTGGTTTTGATCGCTCCAAGAACGGCCTTTTCCCTCTTCACGTTCATGTTGATGACAAGGGTTTTGTCTGGATCAACATGGATGCCAAGACCCAGCCTGAGATTGCCTGGAATGAGAGCACGGCTCGCTACGGCTCTTTCAACCTTGAGGATTACAAGTTCGACCATGTTAAGCAGGATACTAGCAGCTTCAACTGGAAGACTCTTGCCGATAAGACCAACGCCAACAGCAACGCTGCTACTGAGGTTCAAGAGAAGGGTACCGACCTCGTCAGCGACTTTTACTTCCCCAACGCCGCCATGACTATCTCGTAAGTTACATCTCAAATCGATCTTCAAAAACAAATACTAACTACTACAGCCCTCACTTCTTCTTCCTCTTGAGATGCGTCCCCACATCCGCAACCAAGTCTCAACTCCAATACGAAGTCTACCGTCACAAGAGCGCCAGCAACGACGACTTCAGCAAGGTGGAAGAGATCCTCCAGCAAACCGCCAGCGAACACGAGGCTCCCGCCGAGAAGAACCTCCGCGCAGGCGTCCTCGTCGATCAAACCCCCCTCCAGTTCCAGAACCAAGTATACCAACTAGTCGAGCACCACCGCAAGCTGGAGGGTATCGCTGGCCGAGAAATCCGACCTGCTCAGCAAATCCTCGACAAGTCAGCCACCAAGACCGAGCAAGACGAGAGTCTCTTTTCATCCTGCTCTGGTCTCTCGTGTGACAAGATTGGAAAGGATCTTTCATGGTAAATATGGGAGTTTGTAAAATAGAAAGGCGTATTGAAAGCATGTTGGTCTAGCATACTGGGGTTTACAGACGGCATAGAAGTGTTTTGTGTTTTAATGGGGAACGTCTGCTGGATGAGAACCCGAGTTTAATAGTATACTATTGACGGCAATTTATGATGTTTATGAGCATTTGTATCTGTTCCGTGTCTGGCCGTCTTGACTTGTGATTGTGTCGATTGAATGATACATTTATGAGGGCGTGGGCTCTTATAAGGCGCAATCGCATGTGTTGACTACGTAGCGGGAGTACACAGTGGTTGTTCAGATCAAGGGAGAATGTGTTGTGGTATCTCAATTCAGTTTCCTTCCGACTGCCTCGACTATCATCAATCATTACCAAATTCCGTCCTACCAACCAACCTTCAGTCCTTATCCTTGTCCTTTTTGGAGAAAGACCACGATTTCGACTTCGACTTTAAATTAGAAAAGAAACCTCCCTTCTTCTTCTCATCCTCATGTCGTTCCATCTCCCTCTCCGTATCAAGCTGAGTCGTATTCTGATCCATGACATTCTGCGCGAAATTGACCGTGTTCGGCTTTTGCTGTCCTCCTGCATCTATTTCTTGCTGCTCCTGTTGTTGCGCTTGCTCGTCACCTTCGAACAAGTCCATGATCTTTCCTGGACCGAAAATCCTCTCGTAGACAGCCGCCGTTGTGCCGAAGTCTTTGTGGCCGCCAACCTTAATGGCGTCGAGGAGTTGGAGGACGTATGTTTGGCAGTTGTTTGTGATCAGGTTATATGTTGGCTGTCTTTCTCTGATGCTTTGGATGACGGACTCGCCTGAGGAAGTCTTAGTATGAAGAAGGATAGAGATTGTGGATGAGATACTCACCAGCTCTTCTCAATGCATCGTCGTTGAATCGCGTTTGGCCGACTTCAAAGGTGCGCCATTCGTCTCGATCGACCTTGGCATTCGTATAAATAACATCAAAATTCTCATCCTGCAATCTCATCAGTATCTGTCCTCTCAAAGACTCAATCAAACTCACCATCCACAGCTGATGAGCATAGTCACCAACCAGAACAGCCCAATGTTGCGTCGGATCCGGATACTTATTAATCTTCTCTGTAATCATTTTCCCCAACCCAGTCTCCTCCGCAAACCACTTCCCTGCGAAACCACCAACAGGATGCCATCCAACTTCAACCGGTCTCGGCGGTCCATTGACGATAGGTTCCGTGACAGGGACGATGTTGGGCTGACCACCCAGACCCACAGCATGCTTGAGAGCTAATTCGCCTTTATTCAAGCTCTTTTTCCTGCCGACCAGTCAGTGTTTGAACCACGAAGGATGTAGCGTCAAGGTTGATTAAGAATGACGTTATGCAGAAATAGCGCATACATGAATTCTCCCACCTTATCCCTCTTCCGTTCCCTTTCTTCCTCTGAATCACCCATAACGCCTGAAAGAGAGCAATAGTGAGCGTAGTGCTGATGGAGTCGAAAGTTCAATTGATGAGAGAGGGAAAGGTGTCGAGGTTTTTAGTGAGGCCTCGCACTGTCAGCTCAGCTGATTCACGTGAGATGAGGTGAGGCTGCGCCTTCAAACACTTGGCGCTTGTTTTTTTTTATCGGCAGTCACTTTCCGGCTAAGCCAATCAACGCCAAGATTTAGTGTCACAATAATTCAAGGTCAAGAAAAATTATTATAAAATTGGGGCATATACGATGGGACCTATAGCTTGGTTTGCAATTTATGTAGTAACAAAATGATCACTATGGAAGTGTGAATAGCGGGTTGTCATACAAGATCAACAGCAACAGCAATCATCGCAGCAATTATCATCACGACCTAGTATGAACAAAGAATGATAGAAATATTATGCTATTCAATAAGACAAGTTGAGAACGTACCCATCAAAGCATTCAAAGAATCATGAAGACCATTATGGCACAACTGAAAACCCAATACCAAACATGTGACTGACTGGCAGAGTTCGCCTGTTCAGGTGTCTCACTACCCGTTGCCGAAGTCGTCTCTCCCGTTGCAGTCGCAGTTTCGCTCGCCGTAGTGCTAGTGCCAGTGCTATCAGGCTCTCCGCCGTCTTCAATGATAGAATCAAGACTAATATTGTCAGCCAAGTGCTTCACTCTCACTTTATGGGGCGACATACATGTGGATGAGACCGTTGTTGGTAAGAACATTCGCCTCAATGACTTTGGCATTGTTAAAGAAGATATCTTCACCACGGATACTGACACGGACTTTGGTATTGTTTAAAGTCCCAATGACTTGGCCGTCCCGAAGATAGTTGGAGTAGGTGACTTCGTCCAATGTATGAGCTCTGTTGGGCAGATTAGTATGTGACTAGTAAAGAGACGATTGACCTACAGCAATGCCCCTCCAAGGTCCTGCTTTGAGAGTTTGACGTCAGGATTTCCCGCATTTTTGAAAGCTTCAGTTGATGGTGCGAGGCAAGTAACGTTCTTGGAGTGATCGAGAGCAGACCAAAGTTGCGCTTTGATCAACGCGGCATCTAGGGCGTCAAGTCTTGGATCTTTGATAGTGTGAACGGTGTTGGAGCAAGACCTAGGCGGAGACAGAACCCTGTATAGCCATGAGTATCAAGGATTGAGCCTGGACGGGGTTGTCACTCACTTGTCAACCACCTGGAATGAATTGACGTCCCTGGTTCCCCAAGAGCCATCCACAGCAGTCATTTTAATATCCTGTGCCAAACCCGCTCGAAGCATGACATTCGGTCCACCCATGTCCTCATTCTGCTGTCGCTTATCCTTCCCATCTCGTTTCAATGCAAAGATAACCTGACCACTAGCCTCCTTCCCGAATTGGCTCTGAATCTGAGGACCCGCACTTCTGTTATTGAACAGCGAGTCTTGCAACAAAGTAGGAATCGATAAGCCTCGCTCCTCATCAAAATCGGAAGAAGACAGTGATGCCGACAAAATATGGTATGAGAAGAAGATTTGAAGTTCTGTCTGGTTGAGTTCCGTTACATCGTATATCTTGGATTCCTTGAGATAACTCTGGATGGCTTCGTTGGTGGGGACTAGAACGGTGATGTTGCTGTCTCTGTTGTCTAGAGTTGTGATGAGGGCTTGTGGGGAGAAGCTCAACAGCGAGCGAAACAGAGACAGGGATGAGTAATTGGCGATTGCTCCAGCCAATTCTTCTGGAAGGGTTTGGGCAATTGCAGCTGATGCGAAAGCCAAGGTGGCCGCAGCTTGGATAAAGATAAGGTTTCGCATTATGAGTGTGTCTGCTTCAGGGTATATAAGAATTATGTTACGGCGGCTTCAAAATTCAAGTCGGGGCGAGCAGGGATGATGCCATGTTATAGTGATCAGAATTTAAGGCTGAGCATCCATCCCTTCAAAACTGGCGCAGCCGAGATCCCAAAAGACCAGAGCCTGCTTCTCAATTGACAAATCACAACAACACATTCAAGCCATAGCTGCAGGGCGAACGCGGGGAAGGTAACAGTCTGGACAGCGAAATACCTTTGAACAGTAAGACAAGACACAAATGTGGTGGGCTGTAACGCCAAGCTGAAAAGTAGTTGACAGCCGTCAAGAAACACGGTTAATAAGTGATGAAGCTACCCTGCGCCTCAGTCTGGAGAAGAACGTTGTGGCGTCGTCCGTCGCGGTAAATGCCGTACTATTGATATGTGGCGCCGTCTCCACGATCTGAAGCATCGAGGGGCTGAGCTAAGTGGCGCAGAATTAAGACGCCATTGAAAGAGCAGCTCCGCATTGAGTCGGAATGCATTTTGGTGCTGTAGGATGCTTGTACCACGTGAGCTATCATTGACTTTGAGTGAGATCAATTGAGACAATCTTGACCAGACTTTGGAAGAGTCCAGACTGGGCTGTGCCCCATTAGAGGGGAAGAGATTGCATCCTGGTCCTTGGACAAGCCCAGTACCTGAGAAGCTGGACTCAGAGGACAATGGGTTCTCCACAATTGATTGTTCACGACAGTTGCCATTGGACAGCTTTTCAAGACAAGCTACGGTGCCGGCCGAGTAGTCTCATCAAGGAGGTAATCAATCCTGGATGGCTAGGATAGATAAAGCGCGTACATGATCCCGATATTCGGAACATCATTTATTGCGAAAATGATTCTTGCTCAAGGCTGGATCCAGACGCGGAGAGAAGGGTCTTTCTGTCATTAAATACAGCATGGGGAACCCAGGTAACTTTATACCAGGGAAAGCAATATTACAGAGTAGCCGAAGTTTGTTTTCAGCCCACATTCAGCCCTCTCTGCCCAGGGGTCGACAAAGCTGAACATTTTAGCTCAACAAGATAGGAGAACAGAACCAACTCTTAAAAAACGGAAGTGCGGCAAACCATAGCTTAATATAATCACAGCTACTCCAAGAACAGATAAATTTCGCGGACGATTCAATTGATTTGCAAGAAAAAGGTACAAATCGGTTAGAAACGACGGATATTACTGTTGGGACAAACCCCGTAGGCGAAGAAACAAACCCACTTCGGTTCTAACCGATTTGGCGCTACCATTCAGGGGGAACGTCAGTGCAGACGGTGATCAAGTCTTCAGCCTTGTCTTTTCGGGTTAGTACTTTCTATCAATACTGTCTAAGTACCTCGTAAATCGACATTTTAATTTCATCCCAGCTGTTCTAGCCCAAAACCTAGAAATGAGAATTGTTTCTTGGGGTGCGATTCAAGCTATGACGTTCAACTCCAGTTTCAGGTTTATTAGCAGCAAACGTCTGACCCCACGCTAAGACCGTCAATAGTTTGTGCTAGTCACGATTTCTTAACCCAATATTGAGTAGCTGAAAAGAAACATGAGCCCATTTTATGGATGCTTCTAAATTGAACACCTGAAAAGTGGACCATTGTTCCCGTTCTAGCACCATGGGCAATTAAACCACTGAAGAATTCTGGTCAAGAGTCTGTCTTGGCGACGGTAGAGCGAGTCAGCCACAAAGAAGCAACTCGTATCTTTGTCGTCTCATATATAATGATCTACTGATCTGCATTGAATCCAATTTTCAGTACACACTCATTCAGTCATTCTTTACTCACACATTCGTTCTTTACCCAACTATGCAGTCGATCATTACCTTTGCAGGCTTGGCCTTTGCCAACCTTGCCGTTGCTGGCCCTTGCAGGCCCATCAAGCAGAGCACTGTCTCTTCTGAGCTTGTTTCTACCACTTCGGCTGACGTTACCGTTGTGACCGTTGTTCCCGTCCCTGTCGAGTCTACCTCTGAGGCTGAGACTAGCTCCATTGCTGAGACCAGCACTTTCGCTACTGTTGTTATCCAGGAGACTAGCAGTGCTGCCATCGAGACCTCTGCTGAGACTACTGCTGAGGCTGATGCTACTACCACCGCTGAGGAGGAGACTGATGCTACCACTACTGCTGAGGTCGAGGCTGGTGTGACCACCACTGCCGAGGCCGAGGCCAACACCACTACAGCTGAGGCTGAGGTTGATACCACCACCACTGCCGCTGGTGTTGATGCCACTACCACCACCGCTGAGATCGAGGCTGGTGTCACTACCACCACCGAGGCTGAGGCTTCCACCTCTTCCGTCGAGCTCGAGACCTCCGCTACCACCAGCTACGCTCCCCTCCCCACCGCCGACCAGTCCTGCGAGAACGGCGGTCTCGACTACGCCATCTACAAGCACCAGTTCTACAACTCCGACGCTCCTCACTTCTCTTCCTTCGACGCCACCTTCTTCCACACTGCCGAACCCACCTACGAGGGCATCACCGAGCGCATCGGTATCCAGCCCGGCACCGACTGGACCAAGCCTTTCACCATCTACGAGGGCAGCCCCGAGCAGATGTGGCAGTACAAGGCCGTCGACCACCGCGGTTTCCTCTTCGCTCCCGTCTCTGGTACTTACAAGGTCACTGTCCCCAACTCTGATGAGATCACCCTCGTTTGGTTCGGCGACAAGGCTATCTCTGGCTGGACTCGCGAGAACGCCGATCTTGAGCAGGATTACCCTGGTGGCACTTCCCGATCTTTCGATATTGAGCTTGAGGAGGGCACTTACACTCCTTTCCGTCTTCTCTGGGCTAACGCTCAGGGTGAGCTGAACTTTATCGCTGAGGTCCAGGCTCCTGGTGGTCAGGTCATTGTCAACGGTGACGGTGCTGATAACGCTTACCTCGTCCGTTATGCTTGCGACGGTACCACCCCTGAGTTCCCTGGCTACTAAGTCAAGACTTGATGTAGCATTCGCTACCTTTATAGTATATACTATTCATTTTCTAAGCTAAATATTTCAATACTATAATATAACTACTGCAATTCAGTAGTATCACACAATTTATGTTCCATTCAGAAGAGGACCGGTTACTAATCAGGTGGGTTAAAGAAAAAGCAAGACTTAACTAAGGGTATCATAAAAGGTAGGATAGTTTACCCTAAGCTTAGTACCTAAGCAAGTCTAAATTATTTTGTTAATAGACGTCTGCGTCCTGGTTATTCCAGACCACTTGCTAATGCGAAAAAAGCACGTGGAAAAAGCAACATGTTAAGCGACGAGGTAACCCCAATCGGCAGCATGTGCATATCAATTGGTGCAAGTATTCCACACCATTCCCAAGCCGGACCATCGGCGTGACTTGGAGTAGTATCCACCCACCACCGCAGTATTGATGAACTTCCTATCTAGAGCAAAGCCGGTATATTTCAACTCCGATATGCATATTTCGTATTTATGCCCTGTTTAATTTTTGTGATGTGAACTGCATCTGTCGGCATATGGCCTCGAATTGAAGCAGTATTGCAACCCCACCAAGATTCACATTCTGCATTCAGTAGATATGCCACGTAGGAGGCGTTGAACAGGTGACAGAGACAGCTGGTTTAGGAAAATGAGCCCGTCAAATGACGATAAGATGCACCTTTTGGTTGTTCTTATCAAGCTGAAATGCCGTGGACGTTTGTGGCATTGTTTGCGATCTTATCTGAATCTATGATCTTGCCTATAAGTAGGTGGTTCTCCGAGACGCCTCTATGATAGACCAAGCAAGCTAGTTCTATGTGGCTGCCAAGTGTTCATACCATGGCGCCGATACCTCTCACGCCTCTTCGCATTCTCTTGGCGTGTCTAGCCTTGGGCACGTTTCTCATTCAATCTGCAACATGTCTCGCGGTCAACAAGGAACCCAGACAGACCCTCAATGACTTCACCAAGCGCGCCGATGGGATATACTCCCTCGGTGTCGGCAAGGCTGATATCACCGGCCCTGTCGTCGAGCTCAATCTCATGGGCTACGCCGAACTATCTCAGAAAGGAACTGGCTTGCGCCAAAGACTATACTCGCGTGCCTTCATCGTCGGCAACCCAGACAAGCCAAAAGAACGATTTGTGTACCTGGTCTTAGACACCCAATCCGGTGACACTGCTATCCGGAGAGGTATTCTGGAGGGTATCGCAGCTCTGGGATCAGAGTATGATGTTTACACCTCTGATAACGTCGCTGTTACCGGCACACATTCCCATGCTGGACCAGCTGGTTGGAACAATTATCTCATGCCTCAGATCTCTGCCTTGGGCCTGAATCAACAGTCTTATCAAGCCGTGGTTGATGGAGCTGTCCTATCAGTCAAGCGCGCTCATGAGAAGATCTCCAAAGGACGTCTCAGTGTTGACAAAATCCGCATTGATGATGTTACTATCAACAGAAGTCTCTTTGCATACCAACGCAACCCTGCGTCGGAGAGAGCGAAATATGAAGATGAGGTTGACAAGGAATTGACTATGCTCATCTTCACCCGAGAAAGTGACAAAAAGGTGACGGGAGTTTTAACATGGCACTCAATTCATGGAACGAGTCTCCATATGAACAATACACTCGTCTCGGGTGACAACAAAGGTGTTAGTGCATACCTACTTGAACAAGCCGTCCAGGGCACAGAAGGAACCGCTGAGGACTTCGTGGCCGGCTTCTCCCAAGCTGCTGTCGCAGACACAACACCCAACGTCGAAGGCGCCTGGTGCGAAGACGGCTCTGGAAAACAATGCGACTTCAAGGACTCTACTTGTGGCGGTAAGACAGAAACTTGCCATGGTCGAGGTCCGTACTGGGGTTTGAACGATGGTGGCACCAAATCATGCTGGGAAATTGGTCGTCGAGTCTTCAAACAAGCTGCCAAATTGTACGATCAGATGAAAGATGGCAGTGGTACCGCAGTTACTGGAAACAGTGTTCTAGGCTATCACTCATTTCATGACATGTCCAACTTCACATTCGAGTTACCTAGCGGTAAAAAGGTGAAGACATGTTCTGCAGCCTTTGGATATGCCTTTGCGGCTGGAACGACTGACGGACCTGGCTACTTCGACTTCAAGCAGGGCGACTCTGGAAATCCAGATGCTAGTCCACTCTGGGGCATAGTATCCAAGTTTCTCCGCAACCCAACCAAAGAACAAGTTGCTTGTCAAGAACCTAAGACTATCCTCATCGATGCAGGCGAGATCCCACTACCGTACGCTTGGGCTCCCAACATCGTCGACATCCAAATGCTTCGCGTCGGTAATTTCTTTATCATTGTGTCCGCACCTGAGCTCACGACTATGTCTTCGAGGCGCTGGCGTAAGGGCATCAGTGATGAGATCGAGGGGAGAGGTGTAGACAAGCCCATCGTCGTCGCTGGTGGACCAGGTAATACCTATGCGCACTATGTTACGACACCTGAGGAGTACGATGCGCAGAGATATGAAGGTGGATCGACTGTTCATGGAAGGAACAGTCTTGATGCTTACATCAACTTGACGTCGACTTACGTCGGATACCTCCTGGGTGAAAAGGATGCTAAAAAGCCTCCATCCGGTCCTGAGGCAC
Organism: Fusarium incarnatum; assembly: GCA_004367075.1. Classification (NCBI taxonomy): domain Eukaryota; kingdom Fungi; phylum Ascomycota; class Sordariomycetes; order Hypocreales; family Nectriaceae; genus Fusarium; species Fusarium incarnatum. The sequence goes on from QGDZ01000063.1 coordinate 113,584, forward strand.
CTGACAACCGCAAGAACTCCCTCTCCCTCGTCACAGGCGTTGTCTACGACAATCCCAAATCCGGCAGTAAATTCGGCGCCATTATAAAAGACGTTCCCAAGTCAGAGTTCAAGATCGGCGATACCATCAACGCTACATTCGTAGGCGCCAACCCTCGCAACAATCTCCGTCTTGAATCTACCTTTGCAGCAGTTGAGAAGAAGGATGGGTCTAAGTGGACTCAAGTCCGGTCTGATGATGACTGGGATCTAGTCTTTGAGTGGAAGAGGGTTGATGGTTTGCTGGGTACTAGTGATGTTACTATTTCCTGGGAGACGGGTTGGCAGGATGCGAAGAAGGTTGGGGCTGGGACGTATCGATTAAGCTATTTTGGGGATAGTAAGGCACCGATTACTGGAAGGATCAGTGGATTTACTGGGCGGAGCAAGGAATTCGATGTTGTTTAGTCAAGATTATGTTAGTATTGATTGACTTTGAGTACCGATTGCAAGCTGAATGAGAAGAGGCATGATTTATTGTCTTTCTACTGTAGAAGCCCGGCAGGAAACTAGAGTCTTTTGCAAGAATGTTTCGAGGGCAGCACCAAGAGTCAGATTCGGAACCGGAAAACACATTGCTGTTGGCCAAAAACCCTCCTGTCCCAGGATTTCTTCAATGCTCGCATTTTGACTTATGGGTGTAAATCGAGCAGTACACGATTCTTCAATGCACTGCCCGGTGATCACAATGCCATCGGCCATGTGGTCAATGCTGTATGACATGGGGTACAGTCGGGCGATAATTTAAGCATGAATCGGAAACCTAGTTCTGTCGGGGAACTTGTGGGAATACGCGTATGATTTCAAGTGGATTTCGCCGGTATCGGAACTTATGGAATAACCTGACTTTTTGAACTGGGTAAAGAAATAGCCGGGGAGATGTCAAGTGCGTAGATCATTGAGATCTTAGCAAATATTACACCAACGAATGTACTTGAGGTGGCAGCTCTAGGGTCCAGTGTAGGAATAACCTGAAAACACAGAACATCACTTGGCGATTTGTATGATCATGTTAACTAAAACAGCCAGGAGGATGGGGAGTTCTATTGCGCGAGCACGCAGGAACAGAACGCATAGCTTGCGATCGCCAATGTTTCTATTGTAGCACTGGGTGTCTATAAAATGAGGTAAGTCTGACAGGGACTTGCTTGGCACATGCCCACTTTCCATTTTGGCTAGTCCCAGTGTCCAGGTTTATGTCACTGATGGTGGAGTTAAATCCCACATTTAGCAAAGATCGATCCATGCGTTGAGCCCACTCAGTTGCTACATCACTTAAAAACAAGTCGCCAAAGGCAAGAACGCGATGCCTAGTATGCTTTAGCATAGAGATGGGAACTTGTATAGCGTAACCAGGAGACAAATCCATGTCTCGTAGCTATGAAAAGATGTGTATCTATTTCTGTTAGTAAAGGAAACAAGACCGAGCCTGTCACCTTGGCCATCGTCGAGGCGTGTGTTGAAATTGTCAGTTCTAAACTTCCTTCATACAAAAAAGACTTTCGTATCCTGCACAGGGTTTAGCAAACTAAAGAAGCACGGAGTCTGATCCCCTACATTTGGACCGTAGAATTTCCGGGAGATCTCTGAGAACAAATGGTAAGTAACCTTCCTAGTCTGGTCTAGTCTGACCTCTGGACAACGGACAGTGTCTGGAGATACGAGTATAGATATGGAGACAGCTCGCGAAAGCTATCAAGCAGTGGGACCAAGCCACTCATAAGTATAAAGGAAAACATCCTCGGGGCTGGAATTCTTCTTATGTGTATAAATACTTACGGCTACAACGAGACCTAGTACCTATAATAGCTTAACGTATCTCTAATATACTATCTACATACCATGAAAGTCATGGCTAAATGATTGGACACTGCCTTAGATCTCCCAGTGGTGGGTCCAAGCATAAGTGCACGGAGTTATGCAACTTTCCAATCCGGTCTTTCTGCTGACGTTTTAATATTTACTAATTGTCGGTGAAGACAAACATCTAACTGCAGTTCGGGAAGAAAGCATATGCCGAAGGTCCGTAATATATCGTAAAGGAACGTTTGAACTTTCCAGGGGCTATCTCGTAAGACTCCTGGGGCTCGACTGAGTGAGGAACCCCGTACGATATACACTACATGTCTGTTTAATGGTCCGATGTAGCTCCACTTGATTGACATGGTTAAAGCTTAATTTTAAGCCTATTACACTATGTTATCCAGTTCTATGGATATGGACAAATAGGCGAGACCATTCTGTTGCATGGTTCTTGAAACCTTATTTCCGGAAGCCATACAAGAGCCCTGTGCGACTCACGGGCTCTCCGAGGAGGATACAAGTTACATCCGTTTCTGTTAGCGTCAACTTGGTCGATTCTTCCACCAACCGGATAATAATTTTCAAGTTGAGTTGAGCGGTAAACGATTCTATGACATTAGCACTCGTGTGAATGGAAAAGATGTAGAGAAGAAGAGCTAAGATGTTTATAAAAAGGGCCATTGAGCCGTGCCGTTTTAAAAAGATCATCCTCAGTCACTCAACCATTCAGTCAATCGCTCCAGCCAACACCACAACTCCCTACTACGAACCTTACAAACCATTCTAAAATGCATTTCACTCAGACTCTTGCTCCTCTGGCTTTCGCCACCGCCGCCTTCGGCCAGACCCTGAACATTCCCGCTCGAAACGGCGCTATCCAAGTCCTCGAAGGACCTAGAACCCTGTCTGGTGCCAATAATGACTTCAAGAACCAGGAGTTCGAGCTTAACCGCCCTTGCGACACTGATGAGGACCTTGGCAGTGAAGGTGCCGTTTTCATTCTCAACGACGGTGCCACTCTCAGCAATGTCATCATTGGAGTGAACCAACTTGAAGGTGTTCACTGCAAGGGCAGATGTACTCTCAAGAACGTTTGGTTCCGAGATGTATGCGAAGGTAAGCTTGATATTCACGTCCCACTGTCGTTCCTTGACTGATTGATATTTCAGATGCTATTTCCATCCTTGGCAACGGTGATGCCCTGATCGAGGGTGGTGGTGCCCAGGAGGCTAAGGATAAGGTCATTCAGCACAATGGCAAGGGTACTGTCACCATCAAGGGCTTTACTGTTGTCAACGCCGGCAAGCTCTACCGAGGATGTGGCGACTGCACCAACAACGGTGGCCCCCGAAACGTCATTGTCCAGAACGTCAAAGCCAGGGGTGTTTCTAACCTTGTTGGTATCAACTCCAACTACGGCGACACTGCCAATATCTCTGGTACCTGCGGAAGTGGCGTCAAGAAGGTCTGCCAGGAGTTCAAGGGTGTTAAGAAGGGTGATGGTAAGAGTGAAGAGGTTAGCACCACTGCCAACTGTAAGGGCCAGAGCTCTCTACCTGCTTGTTAAATGCTTGATTACATCTGGGCATAAACAGAATTAGTGCCAAGAGCATAGGAGGCGAAATAATTTGGTCACTTTATGTCAGCTTAGACTAGCACTGAGGCTATTTTATTCTAGCAGCCTAACCTTCGGAGGAAATTACTCATAAAGAAGTTGGATAAGAAGGAAACTTTCGCTTCAATTCTTTAACGTAGATGCATCATTCTGACACCATGCTCCGTGTGCTTGCCCAGGTGATACCCCTCGAACGAGGACTGGTAACTCTCAAGGGCTTCCTCAGCGAGACTCGACCCAGTACTCTCCCACTTCGAAACCTGTCCAACAATCCTGCAATTCTTTCCATCATCGGATCTTATCATGAAGGGAACCGAAAGACCTTGAAACACACAAATCGCATCTCCAACGGCCGCAATGTTTCCGTCGTGGAGGAGACTTCCTCCTGTTCCATCCTGCAGAACAAAATTACTGCACCCAATAAGGTTATGTTGAATGATAGGATCTGTAACCATTCCAAAAGCTCCTTCAAGCTGTTGTGTAGTGCCATATCTTGTACCAAGCGCTGAAATCGGTTGGTTGTGCACCATGCATGTATACGCGAGCATAATCCTCTGCAAGATAGAGGGGTCTTGGACTAATCTCTCTTCAGTGTATATATCCGCGAAATGATGCTTGAGCCACTCAAGCATAACTTCCATGCGTGTAATCTGTCTTATCGCTGCGACAGGGCTGATAATGTCCTGATCATATTGCAAAAAGGCTGAAGGCGGCATGATACCAGTTTCGGGGTCCGGCTTGACAGGGCTGCTGACAGAAACACACTGACCGAGAATAATAGCCGGTAGTGTAAGAATAAACCCATCAGGGGATAAATTGAAATGGCCTCCGAGAGTATTTCCGAGATTAGCCCTCGCCGTCCAACTGTTTCGAATATCTGGCGTCCAAGAGGGTACACCTGTGAAGCCACCAACTGTACCCAAGTTTAAAGCTCGGACGTCGTTCGTTTCCTTGAGGATAAAAACAGTGAGGTCGTGGCATAAGTTATCTAAAGGTTTCGTATAATCTGGCTGTATAGCCTTCGGTAGAGGATCGCAGGCCAAGAGCCCAATCAGGGCATACAGACGGTCATGAGCAACGGTTGCTTCGAGCTCGGTCGCTTCGCTCAACAGCTTGAAGACATCAAGCGCGCACTGCTTCTCCCGGTTGATTTCAACTTTGTCACTTGGACTTCTTTCTCGTAAGATCTTCTTGTACATGACCTCAATTGCTTTAAACCTGACAGGATTCTCCGCCATGAACGAGTAGAGAAGCTGGCCATCCTCAGAAGGGTTCAGCATTAGAACCCAAGTCTTGAAAAAGATATCGTACCCGAGCTCATGCTTTCCACAGAGCAGGATCGGGGATTTCTTGGCTAGAACGGCCTCTTGAAGAATCCAGATACGTCGGAACCAAGGGCGATGGCCGATGGATTTCAGCGCCTTGCGAACCAGCTCGACTTCTGCTGCGGTTTCTTGATCTGCTTTTCCAAGGTTCATAAATACCTTAATCCTCTCATCTTCCTCAAGGTCTTCACTACCGGGTGACTTGAAATCCTTCAATTTCTCAGCCAATTTGGATATCGAGTCTTCGTCCTCATTTTCGACGGGACCCAGCCAAGCCAACACATGCTGACATTTCCCGTAGATATCCGACATGCGGGGAACCTGGACCGATTTCTCAACATTATCATTTTGGTTGATACAAATAGCATCGACCCATATCAATGCCTTTTCTTCAGTACCATTCTCGAACGTGTGACGCCTGTACTCAATCAGAGCATTGTAGAGATTCCTCGTGACGCTGAAAGGTTGTCCATTGAGGAGAATCACGGCGGGGTTTTCTCGAGCGCCCCAGACGTAAGATAACGCCCAAAAAGTTTGGTTCGCGGGCGTTTCAACAGTGTGGAGATCAACGCTGATTGAATCGGATGTACCAGGATAAACTTGGAGGAGACGAATGTCCTCGGATTTGAGTGGTTGGTATGGAAAGGGTTGCATGTCCATCGTGGTTGATGTTGAGGTTGCGTTTCCTCTGTCAGCCCTATTTTGAGCCAATAAAGTTAGTGCTGGTCAAGGAATTCTCCACTGTGGGCTTCTATCTACGGATAAAGACATCCAACAACCCGATCTCCAGTTACACGATTTCGTCTGAAGTGTCCTGGGATTTATAACAAGTACAAGCCCTCATATGATTCCGCCAGAACATTCTTACTCGAGTCGATAGCATAGCGTCCGCGTGAGCGCCGGATCCAGTCCATTCTGGATACCTTGCTGCGGATACCCACTTAGAGCTTGGTCCAATGATCGCCCCATATCTCCAACCCAATCTCAGGGCAATTCGTTCTTCATAGTCGTACATGTGTGTATCAGACCTTGCATAGATATCGCTAGAGTCCCTGGCTGTTGATGAAACAGGATCCGGTTGCGGACCGAAAGCAGCGACCTCGCGTTTCTCCAAGGACATGATGAAATCTACCGCAATTTCGAGTTTCGTTCTGATTCCGGACATGCCACGGAATGTAACTCTCTCAACATGGTCCTCGATCGAGTCGAAGGTAATGGGGCAGCTTAGACCATCATTCTCGCCGGTAAGGAGTACCAATACCGTCATAGCAGAGATATTGGCAATAGAGCTGCAGATGGAGTAGCTTTGAGATGGTATAATAATAACAAGGGCCTTGAACAAGGCAGGTATGGTATAAAATTGCTTCGGAGGGAGGTTAAGCAGTCGCGTTTGTATAGTCGAGCGGATAGCCATGGCTACATCAACAGCAGTAGCGTCGTTATTCGAAACGGGCTGATCTTTGCAGTTAACAATCTTTGCAATGAACTGCCTCCGCTCGATGTCTGTACGATAAGGGCGAAACCACTTCCTGTAGAGGTAGTTGTGAAGCACAGCAGAAAGCAGCCCAGACCACGGTCCTTGTTCTTGCCTGTCGCCTCTCATTATATAGATCGGCACAGTCTTGTTGAAAAAGTCGAGAGCGTGTTCGCCTTGCAGTTGAGGTAGGTCGGCCATTTCAAATGAATGATGATACCATCCGCCCCATATCTGATTCCGATGCGCTTCTTCGAGTTGTCCTCGGAGGCGATGCAAGATTTCGTGAGCTTCTAGCTGCATCGCAGGCTCGAGAAAGTCTTGAACATATACGCCTGGTGCAATAGCATAACGAGAGCATGGGGTTACATCCCTTGATGGGGTGAGCGGCTCGGAATGCTGCGAATGTCTTTTGGGCATAGTGAATGTGTGGTAGGTGAGTTTTTAGTCGATGTGTTGTTTTCTCTGTGCTTCTTTGGAGGATCTCCCCGAAAAAGCAGTTCAAGGAGAACGTATTTAGAAGTGGGGTGGCTGTTGTGATAACTTCAGTAGTTTTGTAATGTGCTGGTGTTAGTAAAGGAAGAGGAAGGGAAAAATCGGATAAAAGTAACACATGTTGTATATAGCTAAAAACCTAATTTTAGGGTAAGTTAGGGTAAAAAGCAAAGATTCTGCGTAAGTATTAGGGTTATAGTGTTTAAAGATTCTAACTTGAGATGGAAACCTTGTTATCAGGTATGCAGAGGTAGGATTTTCTTTGAAGCAGGGAAATGACGGAGGAGTCCACGAGTGGCTTTTTATAAATTTGACGCATGACTCATCAGTCAAAGATGTCCTGGCTCATGTTGGTGCCAAATAAAACTCATGGCGGAAAACTTTATGTCAGTACGAGCCGAAGTTTAACATCACAGCCCACTTTCTACCACACCCTGCTACCATTTTCTTGCGCAAGGAGTCCTTGAACTCGCCCTCCACAAAACAGAGCTAAGCCAATACTGAGCGTCCTCATCATGAAGACGCTGTCGCAACCGGCACCACCCATGTCGTGGTATCGCTTTCCCTGGGACATCAGGTACGAGATCCTCAACCACCTCGTCCAGACGACCGACGGCAGTGACGCCTCACGCGTAGGCTATACGTGTGTCGCAAGGGAATGGGTACCAATCTTTGAGCGCCGTACCTTTTCAAGACTTTGTATACGCTCCCGAGAAATGGCACAATTTCACGAGGCATTTTTGGTCAAGAGACGAAGATCATACCTCCACCATCTCACCTTCATCCCCGATCTTCCGCAAACGGGACCATACCCACGTATGCCGATCCACCAACAGGACGTAGATCTTACGGAGATGTTCCATATCCATAGATCAGGTACTAGCAGGGAGTGCCGCATGAACGAAAATATTCTCTTCACAAAAGCTCTGACTTGTCTGTTGGGTGAGCTCACGACATGGATACGCAGTGAGTCTGCTCTCGGTGGCGGCCTCAGTCTGGAGATCTTATTTACGGACAAGAACTATTGGCAAACGACATCTTCCAAATTGAGACAACAGTCGGGGCCAAAGCTTATTTGGAGGGACCCTTTCGGTAATCCTGATCCAGACCCTCAATCGTTGCCAGATAACATCTTTCAGAGAGTACTGCGCGCGGCCGATCTGGACTTTCATCATTACGTTGTTCTGAATATGCAGGAGTGGGCAACATCCGCAGAGACGGTAGACGTTGTATCTCAGTTATCGATTTCAGAACAGAGCACACGTCGTTTAGATCCTAGCTCGGTCAGTGAACTCATGAACTGTCTACCACGCTTAAAGGCATTCGTTTGGAACGTCACTCCGTTCGCACGTTGGAAGTATTAGACTGGGTTTTATGAGCACCTGTTGGATACCGTATGCGAATGGCCCCTGTCGCTTGGAAGATTTGAAATTCGACAAATCAGATCCTTATGCGGCACGGCCCGCGTGCCTTATCATCCCCTACGGTCATCAAGGGTGGCTGCTCGCCTTCGACAATTCTTTGCTATGAGAAAAGCGGTCAAGATTAACAACAAAGAGGCAACGGGGCATCATTAATAGAGATACAGGACCGACTTCAGTAGCTTTTCCTTGTTTTATTTAGCGTCTCGATCCGTAGCTCCAATGGCATCGCTCTTGATTTTCTCCATTCTCTCCACTGATTCCCTTGCTATCGCCCGCGTATAGTCGTCGGGGCATTCTCTTGCTGCTACCCGGAAACGCTCCGTCCAGAAGTCCCATCGGTCAAGCGACTGATTGAACTGATGCTGGGGCATCTTCAATCGGTTCCATAGGTGCCACTGGTCATGCTTCTCTTGAGGTTCGTCTTGCGTCAGCCTAGAATATAGTTTCTCGCCAGCGTGTTTAATGTAGCAGGCTGCTGATGCAATCTCAAAATCTTTTTCCTGCAACAGCCCTTGCTCTTCGATGTCATTCTTGTTGCCCTCCGGTTGATTCCGTCTCTTCTTTCGATAATCACCCTCCCGTTCTAGAGCGTAGGTAATAGCCCAACAGGCTGTGCGCCAAAGTAGTATCTCCGCCATGACAAGCTGGGCCTCGGCATTCTGCTGTTTAACATATACATCGCGAGCCTGGCGCCTAGCCGTGACATCCATATTCTTCTGTTCTAGGATATCATGTGGATCCATCCAGTGGGCGTCGGTCCAGACCATACCAAAGTAGGGGAGGCCCTCCCATACCATTGGTTGGTAATCATCATCAGTTGCCTCCCCCTTATGTATATTGTCCGGCACTTTAGATATGGCAAGACAAAGCTTTATTAGGTTGTGCGTGCGAATAGATGGCCACTCTACAAGAGCGTCTTTCAACAATCGCCATAGATGACAAATAACATGTATCTCATCCTCGTAAGTGTCCAGTTTTGGCACAGGCGACTCGGAGGCTGGCCTGGTAATTGCATATGCAGCTTCTCCGTATCCGAGCTCTCCGTCGTGAAAGGATTTTAGGACATCAATCTCGGTGTAGAGATACCCTCGTAGTGTGTCGTTCTTGCTCTTGAGACGGCTTCGCTGTTGGTCAAACCAGTCTAATGGGACACTATCAACACCCTCGTCAATCAGGGAGTAGTAATCAGTGGCTACCATCTTGCGAGACAGGTCTAAGGAGAGTAAGCGGCGGTAAGGTCGTCAAGGTGCTAGTGATGGTAGCACAAAAGGAAGGTAGAATGGTGGGCAGCTGTTAACATTACTCTGGCGGGTAACATACCTCACCTTAATACTTTGGAGAACTGCATGTGGCAAATCTCACCCGGCATCTTTCAGCTATTGTGTCATGTGATCTAATTCTGTTAGAACGTACCAGTGACGTAAAACCCCTCATAGACATAGCTGATAACTAACAACGCCCCGTATAAGTGACCTCCGAGGAAAGCAAACCACAAGACTTTCCACTACTAACCTTTTGTAGTATGTACCTCTTGGAGTCTCCTGTTTTATGACCCCCACTGGACGAGAGATATCTATCCATGCCCTGTCCTTTCTAGATATAACCAATAACAACTAACAAAGTCCAGTATAAAGTCATGTCCAGCTATGCACGGCCCTCTCTCGTTGGTTATAACTACAGCAAACCAACAGCACCCTCCACAAATGAGTCATATACCCACTGGACACGGTCCTCTGTCGTAGACGCAACCAACAACGGTCAAATGTATCCAGTTTAAACAAGGTATATAACCTTTCGTCCTGTGACGGATGGACTCCTGACGCAATGCTGCAGCGAGGTGAATGGCAAATCTTCTGACCGGTGAGACGCTCTCGACTGACTACTTCTGCAGGGAGTAGAAGATCGTCATATTATCAACCAACAGTCTATGCTTGTTGGCTGTATCATGATATCTTTGCGAGAGAATTGGCCGGCGTTGAAGGGGACGCCAGGGTTCCGGTCTCTCGTTGCTTCGTCAATAAATCTCTTGGTTCGTTGCTTTTTGATGCTGATTTTCCACATTGAGACACAGGCATCAACGGTCGCAGCTATTTAATTGATGTCCATCATAGCTGCAACACAACTTGCTGCTGGCATACTGGATCCTTTCATTTCAGTAGTTGCTCGATTATCTTGCTTACTTCCCAAAGTTCAATCCGCCGACGATAGTGTGACCTGCTTCGTGGATCGAGTCCAGGTAAGCTATGCTCTGAGCTTCCCAGGGTTACTGCCAGCACAAGAGATCGCTTTATAGCTGCCAGGTTCATTAGCTCCAGGCCCCAATAAACGTAAAGGATGAAATGATGTTTCCATTTTATGATAGACTAGACCAGTACTTAGGACCTCATCAGTCTTGATCAACACAATGAACAGTAAAGAACAAAGGTGGAATACAGCAAGTAAATCGAGTTTTGGATGGTTGGCTTTATAGGATATGGATGATCATCTTCACAATAGATGACCGTTCTGTAATAGTGAAACGGTATCCCTGAGTAGTAAAGCTCGTTCAATATATGGCGTGAAGGCACCAAAAGACCATATGAACTGCAAATTATTGCTCGATAAGGCTTGTGTTGATTTGAACAGTATATTGGGGACTTACGCCTCGGAAAAAATCAAAAATAGTCAATTTGTTTTAGGAATCTGCTTGAGAAGTAACGATCAGTCACTGGCCGTAAACCCAGGACTCTGTTGTTATCGACTGTGACCAAATCAGCGGTCTGGTCAAGGTCCGTAGATGCTGAGTCACAAGGTGGCGGAACATGAGTCACAGTAAAGTCAACACAACACGCTCGAGTTATGTACAGGCATGGCTGTCCCTAATAAAGCTAATCATTTCAGTTGTTTTAACTGCAAGGCTTAGACATAACCTTGACTTCCCCAGCCCCAGTACATAGAGTTTTCGACATGCTATAAAAGTCTCTTGCTTGCCCCGGTCGGCTTCCAGTCTTTCATACTGACAACGAACACTACAGCGACCTCTTTCTTTATTACGAAACCCACATCATACTCCACTTAGGAACTATGGAACTCCTGGACGAACTCGAACTTATGGCGCAAGCCGCATCCGCACTCCAGGAAAATGACGAAGATATGGAAACGACTGTCACTCGGTGGCAGAAGCTATTCGGCTACTCAGCCTCTACAGCCGATTTCAAGATCAAAGATCATCGAAAAAACGCGCTCGACTTTGCGATCTCTGATGATCACTGGTTCGTCGTTCAAGATCGGATGGAAGCCGAGGGACACGACCGTGAGTCATACGAACATTTCTACAATTACCGCCAGGCCACGCATGATGGCATCAACAACCAGAATCTTTCTATGAAGGAAAGGCGTATGCTTCGAGCTCTTGGCTTCTTGATCAAGCTTGAAGGGCCCTTCAGTAATGTCAAATCAATTATCCAAGCAGCTGGTCTACCACTTGATGCATCCACCGAAGTCATTCCGGCGACCGACTTCTTAGGAAAGCCGTGCAATTTTTACAGGATCAACATGATGGACAAGTTTGCCATTGAAGAATGGCTGGAGAGACACCCCCAACCCGAGCTCTTTACGCCAACATATGTTCGAGACAGTGCACGAAAGGATCTCTCGTCAACCTCTCTCTACCCAACCCTGGGCCTGGACACAACACTGCCTCAGTACCGACCTGAATCAGACAAAACCTATCGCCTAACCCCTCGCCCCTCACAAAATGAGTATCCAGTGTGGTACTTCTTCTATGGGACTCTTCTCGACAAAGCCATTCTAGCAAGGCTCTTCGGCTCCGACTTCCACGCTCCATACCGTGAAGCCAAGATTCGAGGTGGAATTGTGAAGACTATGGGGAAATACAATGCTTTGGTGGATGATGAGAGCGGTACAAACGTGGTTTATGGAAAGGCAATGCGTGTTCAGACTCGTGAACATGAGGAGCGCCTGCGAGCATACGAGACGAATGTCTACGAGGTGGTTCGCTGCAAGATCGAGGTGGGCCCAAATGAGTTCATAAACGGTCTCACGTTCCGGTTTATTGCAGACTTCTTGGACTAAAACACCTATCGATGCTTGTGGTCGCAGATAATAACGGCCACAGTGTCAACATCAATGGGAGAGCAAATGGGCGTTGATCCATTCGAGTGTCGCTGGTTTTGGTACAACCAAGAATTGAAAACCATCAGAAACCAAGGTCGTAATTACTACTCTAAAGGACACCCTTCAAGAACTCTACCACGTCATCGATGCCATCGGGAGAGTTGAACCAGTGTCCTCCAGTCCTATACTCCCTCCATGCCACATTTGCTCCGAACCCTTTCAAGACCTCATATTGCTTCCTGCCCCAATCTACTAACACCAACGGATCATCAAGACAATGCTCCAGGAGCATAGGCGTATTCTTGAGGACATCATTGTGTGTGGGGGACGAAGGGATTTGAAGCGTCATGCGCATCTCATCAAGCGTTTGGCCGGCAAATGGGCATCGTCCGCTGAAGCCAATAAAGGCGCCCAGTCGTTTATCTGTGGTTGGGATATCGAGGTTGAATAACGTGTGGACGCTTGTTGCAGAGCCCATGCTGATACCCATTAAAATAACTTTATCCCACCTCCCGTTCAGTTGATTTGCCTCGTCGGCAAGGATGTTGCGGATCTTAGGTACGACTTCTCTGAGTCCTTCTGCCTGCAGTTGCTCGTTTTCAGCAAAATTGCTGACGTTCCAGACATCGAACCACTGGTTCCAGACGTTGGGAAGACTGGCACATTGTCTTTTGGGTGCTTCAGGAAACACCCATTTAAAGGAAGGAAAAGCGTCAGCAAGCGTGCGGCCTTGTGAGTCGCGGGAGTATTGGAGCGAGTTGCGGAAGTTGGGTGCGGTATCCCCGCGGCCGTGCAGGAAGACGACGGTGTGCGAATGGGTTTGGCCTTGGGCTGGGGGCACTTTGATACTATTTAGAGAAAGACAGTCCATCGAGCCAATAACGAAAAAGGTTTGCAGGTATTTTAAACATACGGAAGGTTGGGGGAAATGCAAGAGGAGAGCTTACTACAATGCTCTTTAGGCACGACTGGGTCGGATAGATAGATATTCCGGTGCCGCTCGGCTTATCTTCGCAATGGCATGGGAGGAAGGACTACAAATTTTACTGACGCTCAAGGGTAGCTTAAGTGGCATTATAGACTGGGTGAGGGCGGCGGACGGCATTCAATTCGTCGAAGTTTTCGATATTTTTATTTCTCTCAAGATTTGTTTGAGCTCGGTAGAACGTACTATTTCGTCGACGCAGAAGTCAAGTCTTTTTAGCTTATTACATATCCTCAAGATCTTGCTGTAATTTTCAGAACCCACATGGTGGACTATACAACATTTCAACCTCTGATGTTTAAGACTCCTGTAGATTATAGTATTGGATAGGCTCTCTTTGCAAATTTTATGATCTCATGTAATTGACGCCTAGACGGCCTTCCAATCGGCACTAACCTTTGAGTGTATCCTCCTGGCAGTAGAAGATGTTAGCTTGCAGATAGCAAGGCCAAGGGTCTAACTCAACGAGGGGTATCCGCATGCAGCCAATTTGCATCTCGTAACCCTTGCCATGATACGACGGGACGTCAGTGAGGGAGGAGCAGTAAAATTTACAAAGGACGGCGGTGAATTGCCAGCTAGCTTGCATTAACCAGTCACACACGATTCCTAATTAGGAAAGCGCGCGCTCTTTAGCTTGAACTTTAGTCGATACACAGGAATACTCGTATCTAATGTGATGGGTTTGAAAGTAAATTTGCCTGACGGGTTCGGTGGACTTGGAAGTATAAAAAGTCGGCATGCCCTACAGGAATCATGTCGACATTCTATAAGAAGCCAGGAAGACAAGCAGGCTTCCGCCCCTCGATCATGTTCGAGATTACAGAAATCACATTGTCCTTTCTTGATAACCTTCTATAACCCCAAACAAGTCAAAATGGTTATCGTTGCTGTAGCTGGAGGCACCGGAGGCATAGGCAGGACTATTGTCGAGACCCTGCGGCAAACCCCTCACCATAAGACGATTATCCTAACACGCAAGGTGAGATCTCTGACGACAACGAGTAACAAGTCATAAAGAAGGGCAGTTATCTAACGCATGTCAAGATGTCGGATCTACCTGAGCTCTCGAATGCTTTTGTCTGTATCGATTATAATGACATTGACTCAATGGCAAAGGTTCTTGACGAGAATAAGGTCCACACCGTCATCTCAGCCCTCCGTGTCTTTGATTCAGCTACTTCTCTGGCCGAGTCCAATCTTGTCAAGGCAGCGGCCAAGGCTGACAGCACTAAGCGCTTCGTGGCCAGTGCTTGGGGAATCCATAACGCTGAAACGTACCTATTTCCCTTTATTTTCCCCAATAACTGCATCCCTTCTGACATAGACTGGCTAGGACACCTGTTGGTCAAGCCCGAGGCCGCACTTTGGCTGAGTTGCGGATGACTGATCTAGAATGGACGCGTTTTGATAACGGCTTCTTCCTCGACTACTACGCGCCGCCAGCTCTACTAAGGTCTCATATGACCCGTGTCGCTTGGGCTATCGACGTGGAGAATAAGGCGGCAGGTATTCCTGGAACTGGGAATGACCCAATAACTTTTACGTACACCTTTGATGTCGCAAGGTTTGCGGTAGCGGCTCTGGAGCTTCCCAAATGGGATGAGTTGATGTATTGTTACGGAGACAAGACGACCTGGATAGAGTTACTCAAGAAGGCATAGGAGGCTCGAGGTAAGATAACGATTGTGAATACCATTCAGCGACTCTGGTCTTGTCGTCCCACTTCCCACACACCACTTATACAATTCCCAAGTTGACAGAAATTGACCACATCTTACAGGTTGTAAGTTTAATGTCTCGTTTGATCCTCCCGAGAAGCTACAAATGGGAGAGGTCACCCAACTCCCTGGCAATAAGGGCACGGAGATCTTCCCTAGAAAGGCGTTGGAGGGACTCATGGCTTTCTGGGGCCTCAACTTGCTTGAAGGTAGGTATGATTTACCAACGGACAGGGCACTCAACACAGTCTTTCCAGATATTCAGCCCCTCACAGTGAAGGACGTGATGGAAATGTGGCGGGGACAGTGAGGAAGAGACTATATCGGCTGGGTGTGGGTGATGGATGGGAAGCATCCGGTGGCCATCACAACAACAGGATTGCAGAACCCGTTATGCTAAAGCAAGCAGCCAAATTCCAATCAACACTCAACTCTCCTCTTCTACTCCATACACTTTCTAGAATCCGTAGTGACTCTCCCAGCAGGCCAAAAGACTGCAGTGACCCTGAAATCGCCGCCAAATCCCTGAAATCCTGCTCCTGACTTGCATCAGCAACACACCCTGCCACGCAAAATGGCCACACGGCGCTGCAAAGCATCGCAGGGTCTTCTAGCTGTTGTAGCAGCCGCAACACCTCCACGACACTCTGGCGGATGGTCGGGTGGTATGGCTGCCACCCGATCGTCACTAGTGTGAGGTATACACGCGCAGCATGTGCCCAGGTGCGTGTAGTCGTGGCTTGCTTGACATGTTGATTTGCGTCCACAGATACATAGAATTTCTGCAGGATTCGACGAGGCTCTTTCTCTCGCTTCCTGCAACGGTCCTCTAGTCCGTTTAGGTTGTCTTGGAGGGCTCTGTTAATATGTTCTCCACGGCTAGTAAATTCATTGACTTCGAAAGTACCATTCTCCTGTTCCCTCCGTTTCCAAAATTCCAGTGCCGAAATCTCAGCAATGATAACCAATACCCAACCCTCACAACCCACATATTCCTCTACGCGAAGGAGACTTTGTGTAGCGGGGTCTCCGTATTCGTGGCATATCAGGTTGGGGTAGTACATCTGTAGTCGGGGTACTGTTTGTAGGGTAGTGCAGGATATAACATCTGCCTGCAGTAGAACAGCAGAAAAAAAGCGGAAAGCGGCTTGTTCCGTGTTCCAGACGGGGCCTTGTGTAGTGCCTGGCGCCGACGCCGGTTTCTCCAGGTCAGCCATAACCCTTCCGAGATTAGTTCTGCCATCCAGGCTACTAAGTTCAAGGACATCTTCGAATACAGAGATAGCAGCGGCCAGATGCATATGTAGTTCGGATGTTCGTGCCATAGCCTTTTCAAGAACCATTAACTGTGTGATGCTCTCCATAGTGCGCACTCGCTGCAGCATATTCGCCTTGGAATGCTGCTGATTCATGACCAGTACCTCCCGTCTCAAACTCTTGACGGCAGAATCTGTATAAACCTCAAGTCGGTTCCAGCTATTTTGCCTGCATACTTCATAAGTAGACATATCCTCACTGGACAAGACAAGCGTCAGGAAGAAGGTGCTGAGGCTCATGACGGCTTGGAACAGCGTCTGATTGCTGCGGAGTACATCCAAAATCCAGGCCCGTCCGCCTTGTATCATTGGAGGAGCGTAGAAGGGAAACAGAAAGGGGAATACATGATCCATGTAGAGCATCGTGAAGTCCACGTCAAGTTCCTTGAAAGTGTTCGAATCAGGTATTTCGTTCCAGGGCCAAACCAGTTTGCCGTGATCATCCGAGTCTGGAAGTGTGTTGTGTGGCACTGTGCTGTCTTTCCTGGGGTCCAATTTTGGATCAGCAAGATGTCCATCGGGACAGGCAGTACTCGGTAATTTGGTGCCATCGCCCATGTTGTGGACCTGAACATAGTCCCTGTCTCGCAGCCGCTCCTTGCCTTGCCTGACCTGTGCCTTGAGTCGCTGCGTCATCGCGACTTGTTTCTCATCGCCGCCCATCCAGTCAGGCCGGTCAGTGCTATAACAGCACTCGACCTTCAGAACGGAGCATGTCTGGCAGACTGGCTGACCCTGGTCACATTTCTTGCGCCGAAGACGGCATGTCCAGCAACTCCCGGTTCTGCCCATTGGATGTTAAATGCTTGGGTCGACTGTGGAGGAAGGAAAGTACCTGGCCTGGTTGTATGATTTATGGAAAACACCTAGAATTAAGTCAAATAACAGGTGGGTGATGCACCCAAGTTACGTGGCGGCTTAGCCTAACCAATTTTCGTTCCCGCGCGCTTTCCTAGAAGAGGATGGCGTGATCTTCAGAGTCTGTTTGGTCCACTCCATCTCCACTTTAGAAGGTATCAGCATCTCATTTCAATAAGAACAAGAGGGATACCGGGGACAAGATGTCGGCCGATGCCCCGAATGTATTGTTAAATAAAATGTGATTTCAATTATCAGAGCACATTTTTCATCACGCATCTCTCGCAAGCTGCATTGCGTCTATTACCACTCTAAGTGTTACCCATATTTCACCGCTTTTCAAAATTCATTCGTCATGGTTCTCGGTACCAAACTTTCTGTCGTTGTCGCCGGTGCCTCTGGCGAGACAGGACAATCTATCACGAAAGCGCTATTGGCCGAGCCCACGGAGTTTCAAGTAGCTGTACTTGCACGACACGAAACAGCAGACAAACCAGTATACCAAAAGATGAAATCCGCAGGCGCTATCATCAGAAACGCTGACTTCCGCAACGAGAATGAACTTGCACAGCAGCTCGCAGGTGCTGAGGTTGTCATCTCGTGTTTGATGCCGATCCAGCTCGTCGAATCGGAGACGCTTATTGACGCTTCGCATCGCGCTGGCGTTGGCCGCTTTATCCCAAGTTTCTGGGGTACTGTTATGCCACCACGGGGTGTTATGGCGGTTCGGGATGTTAGAGAAGACTTGCTGGACCGATGCAAGCGACTCTATCTACCTTACACCGTTATCGACGTGGGAATGTGGATTCAGGTCGGGATGCCGGCCCCGTATTCTCCACCGCCTCCTATCGCCGAAACGTTTATCGGAGATGGCGAGACGGCTACTGCCGTCATTGACAAAGAAGACATTGGGCTGTATGTGGCACGAATCATCACCGATCCACGGACGCTCAATCGGTCTGTGTTTGCATATGGCGAGATGGCGACGCAGAGCAGTATTTTGGCCGGGATGGAGGCTGCAACAGGAAAGCGGTTACCACAGAACTCTATGTCGGTTACTGATCTCGAGGCCCTCATTACATTGCTCAAGGGCAGTGTAGCTAAAGATCCAACTAACGTGGGGTTGACCTTGGAACTTGCCATGGCTCAATATAAACATAGTCGCTACGTTAGAGGCGATAATACGCCCGAGCACGCCCAATACCTCGGTTATTTGGATGGCAAGACCTTGTACCCAGATCTCAAGTGCAAGTCAGTGGGCGACTTTATTCGCGAGGTAGTCGACGGAAAGCGCGACCACCGTATTTATGTTGGCAGAGATCCAGTCGCAGATGCGACGCAGTGAAGAATATAGGAATGCCTTAGGAGCAGGCTCTCAGAAATTGCCGTCAGAGGAAATGTTTAACTTATTCATACAAACATTATCCCGATAGTCATCTAGTCGAGTATACCAGTAGTCACTTTGAAGAAGACTGCCCCACGGCATACTACTACGATTGAGCAGCACTATAGGGTTGGTGAAATATCATCTCATTCCGAGTTCCTGGCTCATGGCAGATAGAACGAGACCTACGTTTGAGTTAAAGTCAGTGTGCACACTGTAATAAACAAAAAACTCCGTCTGCGTTGTTAGCGACATTTGACAGGACTGACACCCCACCTTTCCTTCAAGCTAAACGCGATGACTAGCTACGCCCGGGAAACGATCTACAACAGATTTCCATGAACTGGGGCTTTCCAGTTGTGGCTTGTTTCAGATGCTACGATTACGTTGTCGTCGAGATTTGATTGGAGGCCAGTACTGGTCGTCTATTTAAGTTCGGGAGCAAAGCTCAAAAAGCATTAGACGATCGAAGACGTGGCTGCTGACAACACTTCAAAAACGAAATTATGCTCAGGAGTTAGGGATGTTCATTTTAGCGGCCCAAGATGAGACAACAAGCATTCTACTACCCGGTAGGCGGGGCATGTTGAACATTTACGCGCTTAACTAGTAGGGATCTTTACTCGTATAGCAATGAGATTGTCACGATGTTACCTTGAAGATGATCATAGATGCGACATATTTGTTCAGCGGCCTTCTCTCATGGTAGTGGCAATATTCTTCTATCTTTCACTCTTTCTGTTTGTTAAACCACGCTCTTTTACAATTTCGCTTCACCATGGCATTCGCTCATTTCTTCTTCATTTGTTTCCTTCCTACATTCATTTCCGCCTTCACCCACCCTGGTCTTTTAGTTTCTCAATCCGACATCGATCGTATCCAAACAAAGCTTGCTGCCAAGAAAGAGCCGTGGACGGCGTCTTGGGAGAAGCTGACCAGCATCCCATTCTCCAGCACAGAGTACAAGAACAATGCAGTAAAAGAAGTCAACAGAGGTGAGAATGGGGAGGCCCTCTGGCACGACGCTGCAGCTGCTTTTAATCTCGCTTTGCGCTGGAAAGTTTCTGGAGAGGAGCAGTTTGCCGAGGCTGCATCCAACATCCTTGTCGCTTGGGCAGACAAGTTGGAAGTCTTGAGTGGTGGTGACGATGCCTATCTTACAGCTGGTCTACAGGGATACGAGCTTGCCAATGCTGTCGAACTGCTCCATGATTACAAGCCTTTTGTCGACACAGATCGGTCAAAGGTTGTCAAGATGTTTGACGAAGTATTTTTGCCAATGAACCTCGATTTTCTCAATCAAAGACTCGGATCTCAACACAATGTCAAACATTTCTTTGCAAACTGGGAACAGTGCAATATTGCTTCCGCCCTCGCCATCGCTGTTGTCACCAACAACCAGACTACATGGGACTTTGCCATGGACTATTTCAAGAACGGTGTGGGTAACGGTGCCATAAACAACGCTATCTCAAACATTGTCGAGGAGCCGGGGACTGGAAAGCCGCTTGGGCAAGGTCAAGAGTCTGGCCGCGATCAAGGCCACTCGGGGATGAACTTCCAGCTTCTGGGAGCTATCGGACAGCAGGCGTGGAACCAAGGCGAAGACTTGTTCTCTTACAACAATAGCCGAATTCTTCTCGGGTATGTGAAAGGTGTCCGGCACTGACTGATCTGAACACTGCTAACCAAAATCTCTTTAGAGCCGAGTACTTTGCGCGATACAACTTGGGGAACGATGTCCCGTTCGAGCCATACACCAACGGAATTGTTTCTTTCGATGCTATAAGCGATGCCTCTCGCGGTGCGATTCGGCCAGCATGGGAGCTGCTCTACAGCCACTATGTTCAGATCAAAGGTTTTGACGCTCCCTGGACTACCGCTTATCTGAACAAAAGCTTGGAATATTTCGGTGGATTCGAAGGTGGAGCTGGATCTTGGGGGGAAGGCTCGGGCCATTATGACGGACTTGGCTGGGGCTCTCTTCTCCATCACTTGGACGAATCCGATGTTCACGCACTCAAATCGTCCGCCTTACCCTCGGCTACGTCTTCCGTGAGGCAAAGTCGAGTTGCACAAGATACTCAGGTCCCGACGTCTCTCGCTCATCTCGATACTACTACCAAGCCCATCACGCAAACCAGGGCGTCTCCTACGATATCGAATTCACATTTGCCAACAGAATCTAATGTCATCAAGCTTCCAGTTGCTCAATCAACTATGACTAAGACACCGCATCGCAAGGCTCATAAGGTTAAAACAGGGTGCCGGCCGCCGGTGTAGAAGATTGTAGCATTATTCTAGCTAGACGCTTTGCTGCAACCTTTGAGGAGGTCAGATTCTCTTTAAACAGTGGGCAATCCGATTCTGCCTATACTGAAATATTAGATGGATGGCTACTGGCTCGACCTATGTGCTGGACAGAAAGTTGCAATTCAGGCCTGTACGTATGCTTCTTCCATAGCTGGTCTATAGAAACGACCTGGTTCAAAAATAGGTCAATGTTATTGAATAACATCAAATTATCCACCCACGGGCATGGCCATTTATCTCGTTCGAAAAAGAGGTCCGAATGATAGGTAGTTCTAGAGCAGTTGCCGAACATTCATAAACTCAGTCTCCTTCGGGATGGGGAACGAGTGCCCCCGGACTTTCGCCTCGGAAAAACTTAGATAGGAAGATAGATTGACGATAACACGGATAGCAGAACCTTTGTGTGGAAGGAAGTCAGACAACTGGCACGTGCGTAAAACATCAAACAGAGAAAGGTAAGGTCCCGGCCCCCAAAAGGTTACCGACCGAGCTGGCCACTACTGATGGGCAGGTAGGAGCCTACGACAACTGTTATAGCATTGAGAATTCATAATGGGAGAGGTGAGATTGATTGTATCTAGATAATCAGGTCGAACTCTAAAAGAGAAAAGAAAACTTAGAATCCCACAAACGATTTTGATCGGCATTCCCCCACAATCTCTCCACAGTAGCCTCAGCCACTATTTCTTCCGTGGTCGAAGGCTTTGTTTCTGCCGTCTTAATCACAGCATGTACACTCTTCATCCTTGCTGTTAGAGATTCCGAAAGTGTACTCTAGAGTCTCATTCCCAGTTGCGATGAGGGCCTTGATCCCTTCAACCCCCAATTCATGGACTCGGCCGATGATCTTGATCGCTTTGGCTTTCTGTCGCAGGTCTTCGATATCCTTCTTGATAGAACGAAGGGACCTCTTGCAATCTTCAATCTCAACCTCCTTCAATGCCTTCTGCCAGTTGATGTAATTGATCCTCTGGTCGCGATCGCGAGACTCGCCGTGCCGTTTGATGATGTCCACCCATTCTTCAGCAAATTTAGCCGCAGCGTTGTCCAAAGCTTCCTGGAAATTGGGATCGAGACCTTCCCCATAGATACGCTTCGCGTGCTGTTTGCGGTTGTCGAACGCACCCTTCTCGATTCTAGAATACGTTTCCAAAAGCCTGTCAGGGATGTTGTGGGGTGGCAAGGATTCGTGCACGGCCTCCATGTCGTCGTCGAGACGGTCGAGTTCTTCTTCGGCCTTGGACATCCTGTTGTTGACTGCAATGAGTAGAGTCTTCGCGGAGTTCAGTTGTTGGGTGAGGCTGGCTAGGTCCTCATGTTGAGCGTTGATGGCTGATGGAATTGCAGTTGTCTTGTCTCCATCATTGGCTTCTTCACCGCTGTCGACGGACGAGTCCGGGGTGTCCTCGTCCATCGTGCTGTCACTGTCGTCCTCGCTCATCTCTTCGCAGAATCCGGAGTCATAATTGTAGTCGTCATCGTCATCGTCAACGTCGTCGTCATCATTGTCCGGGGTCTCAACGAGTCCTGCCGTGGTAGCTGTTCGTTTATTTGGCACTGAACTGGTGTCCACGGGGCCGGAAGACGAGATAGTATGTCCAGAAGGTTGGACACCGTTCTGTTCTGGTAGGTATGCTCCCGACAATCTTGATGCATAACAGGGATGCTCATGTTGAGCGACGCTGCTAGTGGCATTGCCGATGTAGGGTCGAACCATCGTATTGTACCACTTCCCGTTACTCGAAGGGTTGTTGTTGTTGTTGTTGTTGTTGTTGTTGTTGTTGTTGTTGTTGTTGTTGTTGTGGAGTGTCATTTTGAAGTGTCGTTGATACTTCTTGTGGGTCGTCGATGTTAGTAGTCAGAAAAGAAAGAAAACGGAAGGGAGAAAGAAGACATTTTATATCCAGCTAAGAAAAGTTCTTCCTGTAAGGTAGAAAAAGGTTCTGTATATGCAGAGGAATCATCATTATAGAGTTCTGTGTAAGCAGAGAAAACATGATGCTAAGGTTTTACATATGCAGAGGAGTTATGGTGGTTTGAAGAAGGTGCAGATGCATTACGAAAAGTGTATCCCGGATAGAACCTTGACCCTTCTTCTTGGTACAGGATTGGCTTTTGTTTCCGAATGATCTGCCAGTTCTTTAATGTTGTGAGGGCATTCAGGCGTGTGGAAAGTTTCAATAGCTGACGTGAGGGATCTGGCGAGTGTCGGTATTCACTGCCCATGCAGTAAAAATGCAGATCAACTAAAGTCATATTGGGAGAAGCGGTGAATGTTGCATAGTGCTTCTGATCTTTGTACTTTGCAGTACTTGCTCCTTAACAAAGCCTTGACTAGAGATCGCTGTTGAGTGATGTGCGCAAGGGATTGTACTAATGTGCCAATACTCGCACAAGTGAGCGAATCTAAACTTTCGTCAAAACTGGCCGCTGCTTGCCATTCTTCTACGAGTTGTGGGCGCTTTCACATGTGCCGCGTTTGAACTCTAAAGTAGGGGTAGGGAGGGCGGGAGCAAGACTACGTCTACATCCGAATCTAAGCTACTCGGGGTTTGCTTATAACACATCTGGTAATAAAGATGCCCGCAATTAAAACAACAATTTTATCCGAATCCAAAGTCCAGCTGTAACAAGTCTTTTCTAAATGCTGTCCATACCCAGAACCCGATCTGCTCTGCTTGAACGAAAGCTAGTCTATAGAAAGCCTTCGCATCGTGTGGCACTATCAATATGAAAGCCATCAGAACTGGTGAGCTTGCGAGGTCATGCGCTCTATTCTGTCTCAGCGGCATAAGGTTCAGGGTATGCCGAACCTTCATTAGGAAGAGGGAACACCAGATCCTTAACCAACAACTGATGGGTTATATCAACCGGGTATTATTCTTCAGGGGTCTCCAGTGACGGAGTTGAACGTTACGGGTGACTGATTAACCGCACCTCTTGACTAATAAGACTTACACAGGAGTTCTAGTATTTGAAAGAACTTCCATTCTAACAAGAAACGCGTATCCTAAACGAAACCTTAAATATTTTCAAAATTACCAGAACGGATTTATTGTTCCAAACAGTCTTTCAAGTTATCCAGGCCAGAAGTGAAGTTAGATATCCTGTGACTCAAGAAGTTGTAGCTAAGCTCGGTGGAATAGATGCCGAGCGGAGTAACATACCCCGCTGACCCACTAGGTTGGCACACTTTACCCCAGGTTACAGTAGGATCGTCGCTGGGGTAAGCTTAGTTGAGCAACAGACTGTAGAGGACAATGCAACCTTATTGCAAACTAGCCGGGGGAACCGCATGTATGACCAAGTTTACGATTTCCAACCGCCTTCCCCTCGGTATTCTGCCATGACCCAGTGTGCTCGTATAGCCTTACAGGAACAGGATTAGCAGGAAAGACCAATGGGAGGAGATGCTAAACTTTGCCAAGTTCCAGGCTAATGCTTTTGCGCTTATAAGCCGTTCCGGTGTTTCCGTCTTCACTCGAAGGTTAACGAAGGTTAAACGAGCTTGAACTAGCTTGAACGAGCTTAAACGAATCACAAGTCCGCCCATAGCAAGCAGTTCGATTTCTACGTCAAGCGTATTTGAGGTCTTCTAGTGACACATCTGACCATAAGATGTCCGGCAATACGTCCACGTCAAGCATGGTGTTGAATCAAAAGGCCCGAATATGTGGACGTCATTTGAGTGTGCAGACCAGTACTTGCGGGGAAGAGTAGTTCTGAATAACGATGTCTCTGAAGATCATATGGGGAACATAGATGCCCAGGGAAAGCTTTAAAGTCTTCATCTCCGTCCGTCTTGTGCCTCTACAAATTGACAACCTAAACTGTCAGTCTCATCATAATGGTTTTGTTTAAGATCGTCCTTGTCAGTTTCGCGGCTCTCCATGTTACTGCCCAACGTGTCATCGACGATGACATTGCTTTCTATGGTCAGAGTCCTGCGGTGTACCCATCACGTGAGATTTCCCCTACTACTGTTATTCGACCTATCTGATGAGGGTAACAATATACAGCCCTGATGGCAGGAGCTGGACCTTGGGAAGCGTCTTATGCCAAAGCCCGAGCCTTAGTAACCCGTATGACGTTGGAGGAGAAGGTAAGCACACAGGTTCCGGTTTAGAATTACAAGGACTCTAATCAGTAATCAACAGATCAGCCTTACATCTGGCGTGTTCGCTGATACTGGGTGTAGTGGCACTATTCCCCCGGTTAATCGGCTTGGGTTCTCAGGTCTCTGCCTCAGCGATGCGGGCAATGGTCTTCGGAACACCGATTTCGTCAGTGCTTGGCCTGCTGGTTTACACGCAGGAGCTTCGTAAGTATCTCCTCACTCAATCTCTATAAATAATACTAAATTGGGACTCAGATGGAACAAAGATCTTACGCGGCTGAGAGGATCTGCCATAGCTAGTGAGTTCAAGGCTAAAGGAGTCAATGTGCTTCTAGGTCCTGTCGCTGGCCCTCTTGGCCGAGTCGTTCGCGGCGGAAGAAACTGGGAAGGATTCACAGTTGATCCTTACCTCTCTGGAGTGCTTGTCTCCGAGACGGTTACGGCCGTTCAGAAGGTTGGCGTGATGGCTAGCACAAAGGTAAGCGCCATCGTCTTATTCATTGGAACGGCGAGTATTGACAGTTCTGGAGCACTATATCGGTAATGAACAAGATACCAACCGTCTACCGAAGGAGGACGTGGAGTCTGTCTCTTCTAACATTGACGACCGAACGATGCACGAATTATATCTATGGCCCTTCCAAGACGCCGTTCGTGCAGGGACTACCAATGTTATGTGCTCATACCAGCGAGTGAACAACTCTTATGGCTGCGCAAATAGTAAAACGCAGAATGGGCTCCTAAAAGGAGAGCTTGGCTTCCAGGTGAGTCAAATGTCTTTGTCTTTGCTCGCCATCTTCTTTGCTCTGACACTTGGTACAGGGCTTCATTGTATCCGACTGGGAAGCTCAGCACGCAGGTGTTGCTACTGCACTTGCTGGGATGGACATGGTCATGCCAAATGGTGATGCTTTCTGGGGCGCCAATCTTACTGCTGCAGTGCGCAATGGCTCTGTTCCCGAGCATCGCATTTCGGACATGGCTACCAGGATCGTAGCATCGTGGTACAAGCTTGGCCAGGACACGGATTTCAAGAACCCAGGATTCGGCATGCCGCGCGAGCTCCTTAAGCCGCACCGAGTTGTTGATGCAAGAAATGCCTCGCACCGATCAATTCTCTATCAGGGCGCTGTTGAGGGACATGTATTGGTCAAGAATGTGGGCAATGCGTTGCCGCTCAAAGCGCCGAAACTGCTGACGATCTTCGGATATTCTGCAAAGAATCCCGACCAGAATGGCTTTTACCCATACCCGATGGCCCAAGGGAATTCACTGTGGGGTTTTGGTCTCAGTTCTATTAGTGACCCGCTCAATGCCTTTCTAGGTTTGTTCGGCATGTCACCAAAAGCTCTTGATATTGCTGCAAACGGCACAATTGTGTCGGGCGGTGGCTCCGGAGCTTCATCCCAGTCTCTTGTTGTTTCCCCCTTTGACGCACTTGTACAAAAGGCGTATGAAGACAACACTCAACTTTTCTGGGACTTCAGCAAATATCCAATGGCGCCCAACCCAGAGACCGATGCCTGTCTCGTTTTTGGTAACGTCTGGGCCGCCGAGGGTGCTGACCGCCCGAACCTCAGAGATGATTATACAGACGGCTTGATCAAGAACATCGCATATCAATGCTCTAATACTATCGTCGTCTTGCATAACGCCGGAACGCGGTTAGTGGATCAGTGGATCAATCATCCTAACGTAACAGCTCTTATTTTTGGGCATCTACCTGGCCAGGACTCTGGCAAGGCACTGGTCGATATACTTTATGGCAAGGTTAATCCTTCAGGTAAGCTACCATATACCGTCGCCAAGAACGAGAGCGACTACGGCCACCTACTCAGCCCAGACGTTCCCGAGGGCTCATACCTCAAATTCCCTCAGAGCAACTTTACTGAAGGAGTCTATGTTGATTATAGACATTTTGACAAGCTCGATATTGAGCCTCGCTACGAGTTCGGTTTTGGACTTAGTTACACCACCTACAACTACAGCAACCTGCAGATCCAAAAGATGGATGGTGCAAGGACATCCCCTTACCCTATTGGCCCTGTTATGGAGGGTGGACAGACTGATCTCTGGGATGCCTTAGTCAAAGTCACGGCCGACGTCACCAACGCGGGAGAAAGGGATGGAGCCGAAGCTGCTCAGCTCTACGTTGGTATACCAGATGCTCCTTTAAGGCAGTTACGTGGATTTGCGAAGCCGTTCATCAAAGCAGGCGAGACAATGCAGGTGGAATTTGAGCTAAACAGAAGGGATTTGAGTGTTTGGGATACTGTTGAACAAAAGTGGCTTTTACAGAGTGGTGACTACACAATTTCTGTTGGCGCAAGTAGTCGTATCCTGCCAGTTGAAGCAAAGCTCGCGATTTAGGTTGCAAGACAAATAGGAAGATAAAAGGTTAACTATTCTGGTTGATCAATATTTGGAAGAAGGAAACCATCAGTGGGAGTGTAAATTTGTTCTAGATTGGATACTCAGCTTGAGACTGAGAACACCTTGTTATATAGGCAGTCTCAAGTACCGTTACCTCGTACTAAGGCTATTTCAGAGTCGATACCTCGGAGCATGTGCGTATTCCAACCAGCAGCTATAGATATTCTCTAGTTACAGATCTAACATTAAACCTCGGCATGAAATTGTTCTTGAAAGGTCCCACTAGAGCCATTTGCCTGCCGTTCTGGGTGACCGACCAGTTGCAACTCTCCACCAATGAGATCCGAAGAGTCATCGGACAAGGGACCATCCCAAATCAATGAACCAATGAAAAGACGGCAAATGTCCACGAGCTACATGAATCTTCCCAAAGCATAACTGGCACCCAACATATTAAAGCTTCACCACTTCGGTGTTGTTTCTCGATGGGGATTATTTGATGCAGCGAACCGGCTATCCGGCACATAAACGTTGTCAGGGATAAGTAACTTGAGAGTATAAAATGTGCATATGAAGCCCAGATCCTTAGGAAGGAAGTCCAATATATCGCTACTGAGCTGGCCTTCTCAATCAATTCAGCCTTAAGAAAGATGGCTCATATGCAAACCGCGATGGCCAGTTTACTTTTCTTTGTAGCTGGCGCTCTAGCCAAAGCTAGTCTTCCTCCTGTCCCGTCGGACCTATCAACACCTGTACAACAACGACTCGCTTTCAACGGACCAAACAGTCAGTTTCACTTTCATTTGTGACTTACTTCTATACTAAGACCTCCCAGGTGTGACGATTGGCTGGAACACGTATGCCAAACAAGAGAAATCCTGCGTAAACTATGGTACTTCCAAAGACGCACTAGACCAGCAAGCATGCTCCGACATGTCTTTGACATATCCCACGTCTCGTACATGGGCCAACACCGTCACCCTTAACAATCTCTCCTCAGCAACGACTTACTACTACAAGATTGTTTCCAAAAACTCAGTCATTGATCAATTTCTCAGCCCTCGCCCAGCCGGTGATCAAACGCCGTTTGCAATGAACGCCATTATTGATCTCGGAGTTTACGGCGATGACGGCTTCACCATCAAAGGCGATGCTTCCAAGCGCGATATTATTCCCAACGTTCAACCCTCTCTCAACCACACGACTATTGGCCGCCTTGCCACAACAGCTGATGACTATGAATTCATCATTCATCCTGGAGACCTAGCATACGCTGATGATTGGTTCCTCAAGCCCAAGAACTTACTTGAAGGCCAGAAAGCATACCAGGCAATTCTAGAGACATTCTATGATCAGCTCGCTCCCATCGCTCGGCGGAAGCCTTACATGGTGAGCCCTGGTAACCATGAGGCTGCATGCCAAGAGGTTCCACTTCTCAACAAACTTTGTCCTGAGGGCCAAAAGAACTTTACAGATTTCATGCACCGGTTCGGACAATCTATGCCTGTCGCTTTCACATCGACCTCAGCCGATGCCACAGCAAGGGTCAATGCCAACAAGGCGAAGGAGCTCTCGAAGCCTCCGTTTTGGTTTTCCTTCGAGTACGGAATGGCACATGTGATCATGATTGATACTGAGACTGACTTCCCCAATGCACCTGATGCGCCAGGTGGCTCGGCAAACCTCAACAGCGGGCCATTCGGCAGGCCTGATCAACAGATACAGTTCCTCGAAGCTGATCTGGCATCGGTTGACCGCAAAGTTACACCATGGGTTATCGTCGCAGGCCATCGCCCATGGTACACTACCGGCGATGAGGGCTGCAAGCCTTGCCAGCAAGCTTTTGAAGGATTGCTCTACAAGTACGGTGTCGATCTGGCTATCTTTGGCCATGTGCACAACTCGCAGCGCTTCTATCCCACGTACAACGGAACTGCTGACCCTGCTGGAATGAAGGATCCGAAAGCTCCTATGTATATCGTGGCTGGAGGTGCAGGAAATATTGAAGGACTGAGTGCGATTGGCAAAAAGACTTCCGTAAATGCATTTGCGTATGCGGATGACTTTAGCTATGCGACCATTCGCTTCAAGGATGCTAATAACCTTCAGGTGGATTTCATTCGGTCATCTACTGGCGCAGTGTTGGACCGCTCTACCCTCTTCAAGTCTCACAAGACACAGTTTGTCAAACAAGCTTGAGATAGCCTCATCAATTAGTCAGACTGTGGCAAATATACACCTTGAATCTAAGACTAAGCCAGAAAATTCTCCAAATTGAATATAATCTTTACCCAAAGCACCCTCTTGCTTGCCTTCACTAATTCATCTTCGCTACTATCAATCATCAGACACGGCCGCTGAGCTCAAGCCCATGCGTCTGTCATACCCTTGAATCAGGCTCCTGGGTTCCAGGGACTCTCCGTCGCCGATGCAATGTCCGTCTAGCGAGGTCTCTAAGGCCCCGTGTCTTTTGATCATCCA
This sequence comes from Fusarium incarnatum, assembly GCA_004367075.1. Taxonomy (NCBI): domain Eukaryota; kingdom Fungi; phylum Ascomycota; class Sordariomycetes; order Hypocreales; family Nectriaceae; genus Fusarium; species Fusarium incarnatum. Next base: position 143,422 of record QGDZ01000063.1, read on the forward strand.
TTTCCTGACCTTCACTCTTGTGGTCCACCTTTTTCGTGCCTCTTTTTCGCGGCAGTCGAAACCATTCCGAGATGTCGTTGACCTTCCAAGCAATTAAGATAGTAGGGAGGGAGACAACAGCCGATGCGCCGACTAATTGTATACGTCAGTATTTCATCCTGATAAGGAGGGCTTGTGACTCACAGAGGATGGGGAAAAGCCACCACCCCTGGTATTTGAGGTCACTACCCTCGTGCGGAAAGCTGGCCACGTCCAAGGCAAATAATGATGATAAAAATGAAAGAGGGAGCTGCGTATGTGTAAGTGGTTATTCGAAAGTCTCCAAGAGGTGTCAGCGCCTTGGCGATGCCACTCACAAACACGATTGTGATTATCGTAAACACAAATATAGTGTTAGACTGTTTGGCCGTATCATTTGCCTGCGTGATACTCGCCTGCTTCTGTCGTAAATCAAGCAGTGTGTTGATCTGTACCTGAGTCAGCTTCGCAACCAGCAATGATCGTCAAGTAGGTATCCTCACCGAGTCATTGATAGTCTCTACCTCTTCCAGCATATCTTCAATGTCTTTCTTGACATTTGTTGGCGTGCAATGCTGGTGATACTGGAAGTGCTGGTGGTTCTCAAAAGCCTGTTTCCAAACTAGCTCTTGATCCTCTGCGAGGGACTTAAGCATATGTAGCTCATCGTGGATGTCACGGGTGATGTTGAGAAGAGCAGCTTCGGGAGAAATGCTGTGCGGATTCGATGGAGAACTGAAGGGGTGAAACGGGAGCTTTTTAATGACGCTGTTAACGTCAGCTTCATCCTGTTTCCTTTGCCGGTCTGTTTTGTTTAGCTCCTGGAGGAAAGTTTGATAGAGAAATATTTCCCGGTCCGCCTGTTCGAATGGGTTAGGTGCATACGGTATGATACTTAAACGGCTAACTCACAGCGTGTCGTAAGTACTCTCTAAATACCTCCAAGGGTGTCTTGAACACCGAGTTCGGGTTACCTGGTAAAGGTATAAACTTCCTATCGAAAAAGCCCGTCGCCGTCCCAAGGACCAACTCCATGATTGAATGGACTGATCTAGGACGATCAAAATTGTCCTGACTTTCGCCGTATATCATATGATCTAGGACGGTTCGGAGAAGGCTATCTTTTTGCCTCTCGTCGAGTGGCGTTGTTTCTGTCGAGGCTGTGATGACGGTCTCTGGTATTATGTCAGCGTGATTCCAACATAGAACTCGCCTTGGTTCCATACTCTCGTCAATTATCCACATCCATATTTGATCAACCATCAGAATTCTCCTCGGATTCTGTTCTACAGTTTGGTCTGCAGGTTCAGTGGCCGTACTTTGACTCTCTCCTTTGAAAAGTTTGTCACGCAGCTCCTTAGACTTCCAGGTCAGGTACTTTGACAAGACTTGGTCTTTGTCTCTCCAATCTGTGTCGATCAATGTTGGGTAGTAGTACTGATCTAGTGTCAGTGGTTCGTGTGCCGTTGCTACCGGTCCATGAGAGCTGTCTGGCTTTTGACACTGCCCTGACCCCTCTCGCTTTCCATCATAGTTGCAGCAGCCTTTCTCATGGTTTGTAGGAGGTTGATAGTAGCCTGTCTTCACGTATGGCATCTATGTTACATCGTTGTCAGTATAGTATACATGCCGGCCAATTTCGATCAAGGACATACATAGACGGCGGTGCAAATCCTGGGATCTTGGGATATGGTACTGGAGTCCTTCTTAGAGTAAGTCCTGCCATTCCTCTATTCGTACGTCAGTACATTGTCAGCCTGTCAGATTATGTATCACTCAATATACCACACACTGCGGCTTCATGTAATGTTGGCCTCCGCCAGCCGCTAGATCGGTCCAACTTCGTTCAAAGTGACGCATCAAAGATTGATGGTCCATCGCAGAGCGTTTTGAGTCGCAGGACAACCTCGTAAGTAGATCCTTGACGAAAGTTCATTAGGCTTGGCAACAAGAAGCGAGTTACTAGATGACTTACTCGCATGAATTGTAACTACGGGTAGAAGACTCGTTAGCTGACAATTTTCTTAAACTTCTGGATAGAGTGAATGGTATTTACCTCGGTTGTGGGAAGATGGATCCAGCGAAGTTCGAGATTCTCGCCAAGGCGAGTCAAAGGTTTTCCATTATTGGTATTGATGCTCTGGGGGATGTCGGAGTACCAAGCTCTGAGCAAGTCTCCCATAGTTCCAGACTCTTGTACCGGTGAGCCAATCTTTCTCTTTAAGAAGTTCAAATCCCAGTCGTCCAAGTTGGCAGAATTCTTCGTAATCTCATTCGGCCCAGAACCATAAATCATATTCTTGCTAGTTGCATTTGAATACCGTGCACTTCGGACTTCACCATCGAAGTAGATTTCGATGATAATGCCCTCTAGTGTCAGGCCTGGGTCATCCGCATTACTAGGCTTTGGTTTTTCAGGTATCGGGTCAGAGTTTGGGTTGGAAATATTGCTCAAGGCCGGTAGTGGATTTTGCAGTAGCTTTTTCAGGATTCCTTGGGTTGCCGAGTCTGAAAACTTCACAAGTTTCTGGGCATGGTCAATGGTGCGACTGGATGAGTAACCTCCCTTAGAAAACAACCACTAGACAATCACTGGCTGGGAACAGTAAACAGCCCAATCGAGTGAGTTATGCAGCTTTTCGTCTTTTTCCACCTCTGTCAAAGATTGGTTGGTGCACCATCGCCGCAGGAGGTGCTTCAAGACGTTCTCTTTGCCAGGCTTCTCGTACTGAGCGAGGGTCTCTAGGATTTGAAGGGCATCGCTCGGATATTCGCGCAAATAGAGTGTCTCGTCCGTTCCAAATTCCTGTATCTTGGTCCAGAACAGCTCGGTGATCCTGGTGTGTTTTCTGTGGATAGAGATGCTAAGCGGCGAAGCACCATGACCATCCCGAAAGAAAATCGCGGTGGCAATCTCCTTGGCTGCGTGATATGGAGATTGAGACCCGATCTGCGTTAATAAACATGAAACCGTCTCAAAACTAGCACTACCTACCGCCAGGTGGAGAGGTGTCACTCCACCCACGGCCTTCTTGGATGCTTGAAACTCGAAGAATACGTCAGTTATAAGTCGAGACTGTCCATGACGAGCAGCAACGTGAAGCCAAGTGGAGCATTGTCTTTCCCAACTAAGGACCTCTGCGTTGCGAGAAATACACTCTTGAACCAGTTTGATCCGACCGTGAGCAATAGCCCAATACATAATGACATAAAGCTTCGACAGCGTCTTGTGCAAATTGCTTTTAACAACGTGCACTAAGTGCCCCTCAACTTCTTTATCGTGCTGCGCCGTCATCTCGAAAATCTTCTGATCTGTGGAGTATGTTGGATCTGCTGGATATTCTGGATAGAATCGTGGGGATGCCAAGAGACGTAGCACAATGTTTGTGTGCTTTTTCTTAGCTGCAGCACATAGTCCTGTGTGGCCATCTCGATCAGGGGTTGCAACATCCGCACCCTTGCTGATGAGTTTGTCAAGGTGATTGAGTTGGCCTGTCAGGCAAGCCAGATTCAGGGCAGTCAGACCATGAGGGTTAACAGGGTCCAACTTGGCCCCTCTGCGAAGTAGTATTTTCACGGGTTCGTTAGCTGAGTTGCAGCATGCTTCCATGAGAGCGGTGAGGCCATCTCCAGCACTTGTCTTCTGATCTATATCGGCGCCATAATCGAGCAGAAGGTTGATCATTTGAGACTTTTTCTCCCTGCTAGCATAGAAAAGGGGCGAGAAACCAAAGATGTCGCGTTGATTGATGTCAACGACTAAGCCTACTAAACGCCCAACGACATCCCGATGCTTGTCGTCGAAGGGTATCTTGGTCAAAGCGACCGCATGAAAGCCGTTACGCCTATGTATATTCAAGTCTGTTGTTAATGCACCTTCGTTTCGGAGCAAGTCGAAGATGTCCGGGTCTGGGACCCAACACGACTGCATTAAGGGTGTGTTGAGGTAGGCGTCCTTGGCATGAATATTTGCTACCTTGCCTAGTAGTAACTTGACCATATCCGGCAAATGATGTGCACAAGCGTGGTGTAGAGCTGTGTCTTTATCTTTGCCAGCTCCTTGCGACATGTCTGCGCCAAGCTCTAATAGCAACGGTACTGCATCGCGCCTGTCATTTACGACTGCCAGGTGTAACGCTGGAAGAGAGTAACCGTTCTCATCAGATATCTGAGTTGAGGGCCCTTTCTCCCATAATAACTTCAGAACTTCCACTTGATCGTACATGGACGCCATGTGGAACGGGGTATTCCCTTCAGCATCGCGACTGCTAATGTCTGCGCCTGCATCTAGAAGACGCTTGGCCACTTCCAATCGACCATATCTGGCGGCTAGATGCAACGGGCTCAGTCCTTTCTTGTCAGGTAGGTCGACGTTTAGGTTGCCGGCTAGGAGCAGAGCTAAGCTGTCTTGGTAATCGTAGCGAGCAGTAAAGTGCAGCGCCGACCAGCCTTCATTCTGAGTTGGCCAGTCAATGCCAACAGCCTGCGCATGACTAAGAAAGAATTGGACAACTGGAATCCGCTTGCATGCTACCGCCACAGCCAGTGGAGAGGCAGAATATTCGGCCGTCTCGGAGTCGTCAGTGGTTATCGTGAGATCGCTTGGGGCGTTTTGTAATTCCTCATTCGAGGCCAGAAGCGATTTAACTTTCTTAACGTTGTTATCGTTGATGGCCTTGTAAAAGTTGGCAGGGTCTGTCTTCTTAGAGGGCCGCATGATGATTAGGGACGTTCTGGTAGGGAGAAAAGTGAGTTCCGTAAAAGGAATTGGTATAGAACTCGATGAAGGACGTAGAGACAAAGGGTTATTATTTGGTCAGGAAACCGAGTTGAGCTTGTTGGTGATTTACGCGATCAGACCCTTGAAGATCACTGCCCTTTGGCAAACCATTTTCGTTCAGCTCCTGCAATATTCAGGTCAGCTGAAATTATGGCCCACCTTTGGTTGACGTGTCAAATTTTCAATAACTCTGCCTGGTACTTTTGCGAACAAATGGACAGCGACAGCGTTTGCTGTCAGGCATTATATCAACACCTCGGATTTCTCTTTGAGCTTTGTCTCTGTGGGTAGATTTCTTGAATGCCCAAAGCAGACATATCCTTTCTTGTCGAGTTCGAGATATGTGTTGGTTAGGTATGCGCCATCACCCCTGCTCACAATCCCTTCTTTTCATCTGTGCCAAGATGGAGAAAAGCAAGGTGGCAGACGATCATTGCCAGAAAGCTTTTTCGTCAAATGTTTAGGCGCCAAACACTCTGACATCTCTTTAGGTACCGTAAGGCTTCTGGGCCTGACATTTGTTAAGGAACCTAAGCTCATACATAAGTTCAGGTAAGGTTTAGGTAGTTATTACCTTTAGACTCCACAGGCTCTATGGCGTCTAAGGAGATAGGTATTAAATAGAAGGTTAGTGCTAACCAGTAGTGATAGTAATAAGTGGAGTAGAAGTCGAGATGGGTGCAATTAGTCCTAGTTTATTGTTTCAAGCCGGAATCCTGATACATCTGTAAATATTACAGCTCTCTCATGGTTACTTGCGATTCAATTGTAATAGCGACGCAATAATATTGCCTGAAGCAGTGATTTGTCCTTCCCCGTCTCGGCCAAGTAAAAATGTCTGAGGAACGAGAACATGTCATCCAATGTACAAAATTCAATCGCTCTACTCAAAGTCTGTCTTTATATTTGGCATCCAGCCAGCAATGGTTTTCTCAACCTCAATCCTGTCCTCATCTTCCAATCATCGGATAAGATATCCTATGCTAATGTGAAACCGATACGTCAAGTGGTTAGGGGCGCGGAAACCATAGGCCTCAACCAGCCTTCTCATGCCTCTCGCCGGTGAGATACGTGGGGTAACATAATTCGTTGGACGCTACATCGGCCATCGCCGAGCGGTCCACCTCTCTGTGAACGTGCAGCGGCTGAAGACAAGCCAAATTGTTGTGGTGTGCGGGGTTGAAAATGACTGATGGATCTACCTGGTCGAGATACGGCAAAAATAAACTGAGAAACGACCATACCTGCGGTCTGTTGATTCAAGATACTTTCCAACAGCCTCTTGGCTATGAAACATGCGTATTCCTCATAGCTGATTCCTAACTCTCTTCCTCTGTACCCTATCCGATCCCTCCACCTCATCAACATCATCCAACTCACCCGCCTTCTTCATCATCCGATTATCATTCCAGTAGTAGAATATCATACCAGCAATAAGCACAATACTTCCAGCATAAAGGCACAGGATCTTCAGAAAGCCCTGGGGGTAGTATGGTGCATCACTCTCTTGAAAGATGTTCTGACCAGCGAGTCCTCCAACATTGGATCCCGTGACAGCTAGCGCAATACCAATACACCGGATCTGAGGATCGTGAGTGTTGATGCTAAACCACGCATCGTTTAGTGCCTGGGCAATTGCCACACCGGAATTGAGGAGTGTCAGGATAGCGTACTTCATCCAGACATCACTGCTTCCGACAACAGCATATTGGACACCGGCGAATACAAGAGAATACACCCCGCATAATAGACAGATCGGACCTCGCAACAATGTCTTGTCGCTGACCCAAGACACAAAGATTGACAAGATACATACTCCAAAGTTATGAACGGCTGACAAGAAGCTGGCAGTAGAGGGAGAAAAGCCGAGGTTCTTTATGATGGTGGGTGTATAAAAGACCAACCCTCCCTTAGGGGTAATGTTAACTGCGTTGATAGCGAAGTGACCCCACATAGGAAAGTTGGTCAAACAAATACGTAGCGCAGTCATGGGGCTGATGCCAGAAAGCTTGACTGACTTGCGCGGATCATCGAGAACGACACGTTTGGCAAGGATATTCCTCTCTTTGTCAGTGAACACGTCGAACTTTTTGATACCGGCCAGTGGTAATGTGTCGGTCGTTGAGCGAGGCATGATGAAGATGAATACAACGCCGACAAATATTGTAAAGATACCATCGATGAGAAAAAGCCACTGCCATTTTTTCAAGCCGTGGTGTTCCGGAATTCTAAAGATGAGGCCGGAAATTAGTCCACTCACACCAGCAGAGCAGTAGTTTCCGACGTAAACCAGCGTTGCCCGTAGCGCCATTTCCTTTCGCGTATAAAAGGACGCGATTATGGTCAGCGCAGCGGCTAGGTATCCAGCCTCCCACATCCCCAACAGAAAGCGCGTGGCGTAGAAACCTGATTTGTTGTGTACGGCTGCTTGGGCTGTTGCGATTGTTCCCCATGCGAATATTTGTATAATAAGCCAGAGCGCAGGTCCGATTCTAGATAACACCATATTGAAGGGGATCTCGAAGATTACCACGGCGGCGAGCATAAGTTGATTGCCGTAGTTGACGATGTCTTTGGTTATGCCGAGATCGTCGGTGAAGCTTGTCGTCATGGCGTAGCCTACATTTCCTCTGTCGAGCTGTAATGTGAAGAGACCGAGCATGAGAATTGGTAAGACAGTAAAGTCGATCCTGTTGGAGTATGTCAGTACGGAACGGATAATATGAGTGTGGAGCGTTACTGACTTTCTTCTCAGCGTTCTTTCAGCCTTGTCAGTCCAGTCGCAGACAGTGACATGACTTTCAGATTCTTGTATCGTCGTCTTCCCAGCGGGGTTATTGGCCTTGGGGTCGTTAACCCTCAGGTCAGATTGGGAAGATATGGTAGCCATCCTAGAAGACTGCAATCGATGAACTGACTAGGGTGTCGCCTACGCCCAGACTAGGAACACCAGGTTTTTAAAAGAAATCCTTGAAGTAAAATTTGACTGCACTACCCCGCTTTGCCTGCATGATCGACATCTTCACGACTTATCAGCTTGTTTCCAATACAGGTTGCAGTCAAATTGTTAATGATTGAGTATGTGGCTTACTATAGCTTATTATCTGATCACCCGCTTACGGGCCGCACTAAGACTGTAAGTCGATCTGTGTCGGGCATAGTGCGTTTTTTCAGCCCAGTTATGGTGCTTGTCCTCCACCCAAGACCCATTTTCTTCTGATCTGGGACTGAAAAAGCCGGACAGATCTCCGTGGGAACCTGGTCGATCAGTGGGACCGGTCAATCTTCATCATTTTCTGACACCAATTTTCGGACGTCGTGATTTTTTGTGGTAGGTGACCACGTGGGGGAGCAATTACCTACGACGATGAAGAAAAATGTCTTTTCATATATCTCTTCGCCTGTTATTTGATAGCTCCAAAATAGTCTGGGTCATATTGAACTTGTCATAAGTTGACAAGGTGTGGCTGGTAATGTGGTAATGTGGCTGCTCATGATATGGTTCTGAAAATAGAGATACGCTTGGTGATAAGATAAGAAGCGATAAGAGCCGATTAGATAAGACTATAGATAAGAGTCTCCAGCCCAACGAAGTTACAAACTGTCTTAGCAGGACTCGAAATACTATCCTTCTGCAGATAGAAGTTTCCGTTTGCGTAGATACCTAGAAGTCCAAAAAGACTGATCGGCCTTACTCTGAAAATTGAGGTTTATGTGAGATGTGGAAAGTAGCTTGTGGAATCGTGTTTGCAAACAATGTTTTAATGATCGAGATGAACAAAACATAGAGCGAAAAGACTCGCGTCCGATTCACCAAAAAGGTTCATAACGAATTGTTACTGTTTTGATTTGTATAGTAATTAAAATTACTTTATTCTTGTACATACATCGCTCCGTACCCAGGTTGGTGGTGGAATCCTTTTTCGTTGCTATTTATCATGAATATTTACCCTGGACTCTGGTCTACAAGAGCAATTCCGAGTTCCGCATCAGGGCGGCTGAGTTCCGAAGTAGGTGGGTCACTTCTCCCAAGACACTCTTGTTTCCGAAAGATCGGCTAGTTTCCGCAGCTAGTTTACTGTTGTCGTCGCCAAGTCCTGGTGGAAATTACATTCCTTGTGGATACAAGTTACTCTTCCTGGAAGACCTTACAAGTTGGACAAGCTTGAACTGGTTTTATCCCAGGTATTTTCATCGAATCGCACTACTCGTAGATAAGAATTGGACTGCAGTCTGACAGCCCAAAACAAGGTCATTGCTGATGTATCCCCAGTAGACCTTCCACTAGGTGGGCTTGTAGCTCTCCTGGGATTTGAATCATCGCAGCTTTCACAAGGAAGAGCTGACCCTGGTAGCACGATCTGGCACACCCGCCAATTATAGTTTTATTCGTTTCGTCCTTACAGCCCCCCCAAACTATCTATACAACCTTTCTCGACTCAGTGGTCTCGCATCAAGATGTTCAACAGCCTCATCAGCACCCGCCTGCTGTTCCGAATCTTCTGCCGACACCTTTTCCACTTTGTTGTTCTGAAGTGCATGTACAGCAATGTACCCACTCTCCTCCCGAGGGCCCACATCAGCGAGCTGTAAACGAATATCACCCAACGCCCTCGCCCTCTCCGCTCCATCGAGAGCAGAGTTGACAGGCGGTACAGGTACATAGAGATTATCGCGTGTTAACGAGCTGGCGAACCCGAGAATCTCTGGCCCGACTATGATAGCCTCTAACACAAGACCTAGAATCGCAAGGACTTGAAGAAATATCGTCGCTGTGAGGAGAATAGCAACCCAAAGCTGGCTCGCACGATATACCTCAAAGGTCCGAGTCATGGTTCCGACGGTTGCGTTCATGAAAGGGTCAAGATTAAACTCGTCTTCAAATGCCGTGTTACTGCTGTTGAGAGCGCCGAATGAGACGTTGGTATGTCCGAGAGGATTCAAAGTCGCATCCCAGAAAGTGTTGAAGGCGGTGGTAAGTCTTTTAGATTCACTGTAGAAGTTCCACTCCCGCTGGCTCACGCCGCTCCAGTCTCTGTAGTCCTGCCTGGCATATGGATGTAGCTCCCCCATGATGTAGTTCTCTGTGGCTAGTGGTCCGTCGAAGCCGCTGTCACCTGACGCCTCCGGCCAGTATGCTAGCGCCTGTTGCAGTGCACCAAACCTCTTGCGCATCAATCTTGGAAGGCGATTTTCATGTTGTGTGCCGTTGATTCGTCGTTGTTGATATGCATAGCAACTTGTTGAAGTTGGACGTGGACCACAGTGAATATCTGTCTCGACCCAGATCGTTTGCATAGTGCAATTTATAGCTGCCCAGTTGGTTGGCGAGCCATATTCCTCACCCCTGCTTTGCCATTTGATAAAATAAGTAAGCTCTAGGGGTGGTGGCTCGTCAAGGTCGTTCCACTCCTCCCATGGCACTGGAGCCTGAAGACGAACATCAGCCCCTTCACCTTTCCGGTCGGACATGGTCTTGTTTTTCCAGTAATTTGTGTCAAGATCGAATTTATCATCCGTCAACCTGCAGTCGAGGTCGATATATGACGTCTGCACAGTAAAGTTATGCTCTGTCGCTTCTTGCGGCGGTCCTAGGCCTCGTAGCTTAACACCGAGCAGGGATGCATAATGGTGGTAACCAATTTCGAGTTCCTCTAGATCGACCGTGTATGTCTTTCCTATTTTCTTCATATCACCTCTGAACTGAGGAATCTTCGGTAGCTCCCACATATCCCTTGGAGAGCGCTTTTGCTCGAGCGATGAGAGAAGATTTGAAGAGTAAAGTGCTGCAACACTGCCTTTAGTCGCCACGAGAGATCGATGGCTCAGGTAGCTGGACACCTGATATGCCGGGTGTAGGTAATTGACAGTGCCATTCGCCACTTCCGTTGCATTCCCGAACCCGAGGATTCTTGATGTACTCTGACCGCCCAAGGGAGATAAGGCCCACGTCGTAAGTATAATGACACTAAGAAAAATGTGCGTGTGGACGAAAAAGACGCGTTCTAACGCCGTAGCAAAGCTCTGGCTCCCGAAAATCTGCTCCAGGACTGCAAGTCGGACACCACCTGACTGTTCCAGGGAATATCGGGCAAGGTTCTTGTAAAATCGGCCTACCACGGCAGCGAATAAGATGGGATATAATGAAGGACTTAGCTTGGTCAGTTCCAATACATGTTGACCGAAGGTTGACCTCATTTGGCCGTCCAAGTTGACCACAACTACTGCGAGAGCTAGGTATCTATTTAGCAGATCACTTTTACGAAGAAGGAGAACCAAGGGAAGAGACTTACCAATGAAGCACAGGGGGACCAACGTCAGAACGATGTTCCAAGCCCAAACAAAATAAGTAGTGACATCTGTTTGTTTAAGCTTTCTTGGCTGGCTTTGTGATTTAACGTCTGCCGTGATGGATCCGTCTCTGCTCGGGGTAGGAGAAGGTCTCGTGTTCTCGACGTTCCCATCAGATCCTTGATTGCGGATCTGGGAATAGGTCTGCGCGTTTGCATGTTTGGCAGGCCGTTTCTTCCTTTGGTAAGATTAGCACTGAATTGAGGGTTCAATGGGTTTGTACACCTACCAGAACCTTGCCAACAAGCCAATGCAGATCAAGATAGTGATTAAAATACCGCTACAAATTCCTGCCACCGCGTAAGGTGTCATCAGGGATCCATTTCGACCAGACTCGGCATCATATGTTACATTTCTGAAAGAGGGTGGAAGCATTGTAGAAGGCGGCTCCAAAGGTGTCTTCGACGATGGTGGTACCCCTAAGCTCATGCTTGGAGGATAGAAAAGATCGCGTCGCCTCGTTTCATTCGGAGATAATATAGCGGTGCCAAGTTCCGAGGCGGGACAGCCATTACCACAAGCCTGTTGACCACAGCATCCTACAAACGGTGGCCTTGTTCCCCAGCACACATAATAGTCGTTACTAGACGAGGAAGATAAACAAGTTTGGAGGGGCATCTCGTAACCGTTGTCGGGATCAAGTGATAAAGGTTTCATGCCGCTTTGGCATATACCGGTGCCATCGGCGCAAGGATCGTCATCGCAGCAACCAAAGAACTCGATCCAGGCATTTTCGCAAACATAAAAATCACCACCCTTTGGGCATTTGAAACCCCAGTAATCAATTGCCGCTGTGAGGTTGCGCGACATACTGTCTGTTGTGGTTGGAAGAAGATAGATGTATGGAAGCAAGCTACGAGAGGGTTGGACAACACTTTATGCACCCCTTCCAAGGCCGTATCCATATAAACTGGGAAGTTACATCAGGCTTTGTTGGGGGCTGATTCGAAGGATCAAGGTGCAGCGGCGTTTTTCTCGTGTCGGCTGCATATTTGCTATGCAAAGAGGTAAATTCAACGGTGATTGGATATTGCAAGGATCTCCGCCAAGCATTTGTCTGCCTCAGCGCGCCAAGATACCACAATAAGTAAGGATTGGCGATATGTTTTCACGCTGCTTTGTGTACAAGATCATCGATAGGGATTTCCCTACGACAAATCAGTGGGATTTTACGACTGCAGAGATATTTCTTGCTTGGCTGTATCTTACAGGCGCATAGACCCCGCAATATACTTTGCAATGGCTGCCAGGAGTGAGGACAAGCTTTGCCAAGAGCCTAAGGGATGAAATATTTTGATTACTTTATGCTCGCATAGACTAACACTTAGGGCAGTTTATTTATTTAGCGCACTAAGGCTTAGACAATATCTCTCGGTTATCGCAACCTATCTTTAATTTATCATGGGAAGTGCGAATGGCCGGGTAGATGGAAGACGATGACGAGTTGAATCGCTCGCGTGAAAGAAATAGGCAGGATGATTAAGAAGCTCATGTTGGACGAAGAGAGAGATTAATGGAGAGGCTCTCGTCCAAGACCATGACTGGGAATGACCATGGGCGGAGTCAAGTGCTGCCTTGGCTCGAGGTTGCACCAGTCCACCGGTTCACCTTTGTCTGAACTTATCTTCCTGGAAGAATGGAAGATGGGCGATCTATCCAGGTTTGACCTGTGTGACAGTGTGGATTCGCGCTTTGCCATGGTGTTGGATCTTGTTAAAGATGACCCAAGACTGCTTCATCAAAGCAACGTCGCTGTAGGCATCAATCAGAATATCGTAATTGTGGTGCACTGTTTTGTAAACATGACCGTCCTTGCGGACGACAATATCGTGATAGAGGCCACTAACAAGACCCTTGGCGACGTTGCTTTCGTACTCGGCATAGGATGTCGCGGCGTAAGCGTTGCTTTGTAGCATCTTGTTGTAGATTTTGATGACTTGGCCGCGCACCTGCAAAATCTCTTCGATGATATTGTCGTCGGGGAAAGCGTTCAGACACCACTGGCCCATATCGACACTCGGATGCAATGCTTTGGTTCGGCAATACGCGTGTGGCGCTTGAAGACATGAATTGTGATCGGACGTCGGGCAGGAAAACCGCTGCCGAGCGGCATGGGCAGCGGTACGGTAATGGAAGGGGCACGAGAACATGGAATCCTGGACACTGTCGACGGCGGCAAGCATTATGATAACGCTTGTGCAACCGAGACGTGCCCCCTCGACGATGGCATTCCACCACATAGGGCGTATAGGTAGGTTGGCAGCCATGCGACCCGTCTCAGTGATTGTGCCCTGAAGAGTGGTGTAACCTTGACAAGATGGTTATAATAGTCAAACTTGTTAACGATGGATGTACATGTATTGCAGATCAGAGATAACCCGGGGAAACACTTCAGTGTTGGGAGGATCTAGGATATCGAAATGCAGGATATTGAAGCTCATGGTAATGATAGTAAGAGCCTCGTCGACAAAGGACGTGGAGTGGATATTGGGCGGCACATGGGGCGCGAGATCTTGGACGAAAGTCTCCTCCGTGTATGGATGGAAGCACACACTAGGTTAGATTCGACCAGCTCAGCCTGCTCGCTGCCTAGTCGAGACTTTAGCTATATGGGAAGTCGTCTAGTATCCATATCGATTCTCGGGTTGTATTCTGGTCGTCTCTCGATTACTATGGTTACTTAAAGGTTAGTCTGACTGTGGAGTTTGGGCGGACGGTTGAACTTGCCGACGGTATAGACAATAACATCAATAGTTAGACTGATCTCAGTGATATGGGTTGCCCCGAAAAGGGACTACGGTATGAATGGCAGTGGCGGAAGTTGAAGCTAGTATTTTAGCCATCGATCAACGCGACACGCAGACTCGGAGAGAAACGGAGATATTGATCGCTGTTGAAGACTTCAGCAATAGCCCATGATGGCAGAGTAGTGCGGATGAAAACGATTCAGTCGTATATACTGCCACCGTGGCATAGACATATGAAGGTCGAGTATCGGGATGAATCAGTCAAGGGGGCAGCGGCAGATACAGACACAGGCGACAAAGTGACCGGGACCAGCAGCATGAGACAAGCACCTATCGCAACGAGCGTCTTTGCGAGAAGTGGAATAGTAGGCATGGATGCAGTAGTGCGCAACGCCGCCCGCTGAGGTTTGGAAGATGTAGTAGCAAGGCCCTTTGTTACTCATGGCCCGAAGGAAGAGCAGAATGCGTATATGGCCAAGCTAGCGGCGACAGCAGTAGGACTTACGTGTATGCGAAGTAGGCTCTGATATTGTTATGTCATGAAGCTGGATCCGAAGCTGATGTCTCATGATGAAAGCGTTATTAAACTGACAACCGAGGCTTGACGGCAGAAATGTTGTCGGAATACTCAAAGAGGTAGACAGCCAAGAAGAATGACGGGCGGAGCAGATGAAGGAGGGAACCCGAGCTTCTGAAAGAAGCCGCGTATAGCTTGAGCTCTTATAGGTTCCTCAGCTGTCGTATTCGCGCAGCTCCGCCACGCATTGATGAAAATCAATAGTGGGAAGAGGATTGGCGCAGTGACCACGGTCGGCACGACCTTGGAGGGTTTCAGTGTTGTACCTGTCTATTATGGACTTGTAGTCCAATAATATGGCCCCGGAATGAGCCAGGGCGAGATTGTTCCAGGTTTGCTTCGCTACGATGAAAACCTCACGAAGGACAATCTATAGCGAAATGGGTCTGTGGATGTGCCCCTAATCACTGCTTGGGTGCGATCACTCTATATCACAGTACCTCCAATTTCACTATGCGCTGTCGGGGGCCTATGAATCTTCACAGTGATTCTGAAGGCAAACCACCTATGAAGAATTGAGACTTGAGCATAGAATGCCTTCAGACAGACAGATTGGATATAGCAACGAGAGTGCCCTTTCTCCATCCGCTGAGAATAGCTTCATCAGATCCATCATCCACGCTAAGCTTTAAGGGCGCAGAAGAGCCGGAGATACACATACAATACGCTAATGCTATTGGGGTTAAATGAAACCCAAACGTATTTCGTCGAATGAAAGCTTTTCTTATATGTCACAGCCAACGGTGTGGGCGTTGGATATTTGCTGCGGAGGCTGTGTAACGAATGAAACAACAAAGTGGACCTGGTGGTAGGACTGGGAAAGGTTTTTAACGCCATTGATGATGTCTTCTAATAACCCAGCGGGTCCATGTTGATGGATGTGCCGTGATTTTGTTGTGGATATCAGTTGGTCATGACTCTGTTATGGTGAGGCCGTGTAGCCTACATGTTGTTCTCACAGAATTAGTCGGACTAAGGGTGCTCAAGGCCGGCGTGACGGTGCGCCTGCATCTTACGGCCCGTGAATACATAAGCTTATTTAATGCACCATCAACCCACACTCTTATCAAGGTCTGCACTCCCAAGAGATATGACCACTAGGTGTGATTCGTCAAGTTACCTCGTATTTGGGGTATTGGATGGTACGGAACTTGCTACAATGCTCTCGCCTTGTAACGGTGAGAATGGCCCCGCCGGAACTGAACCGGCGGGTCGTATGGTGTACTCTTGTCCCATCTCGTATACTTTGACATTCCGACTCAGCCTCCCCCTGAAAGATCTTCAATATCGTAGTCGTAAACTCACTGTCTATTATGAATATTATGAAGATATTGTCTTGTGACGAGGCTTTGGCCTTGATCGTCCCAGACGCGTGATAAATAGCTAGTCCTCTATCGTATCGTTTCCATCTGTCAAGACCTTCGTTTATACCTTCCTTTGTAACCTTTAGTTTGACAAACCTTTTTTACCGGACAGAACAGCTTGTCCAACATTGTAAGCAACCGCTGCTACCTCAGTTCCTACCGCCTCTGCTCTTCTTGAATTCTTTTTGTTTCTTTTCCTGGTACTTCCTACGATGGCAAAACCGCGTTGTCGAAATCTTCTAAGAGCAGTCATTCTGTTGGGATTGACCTTTGCTCTATTCTCTATACTTCACCAACTCAGTTTCATTGTCGATATTTCCTTTCATAACCACTATCAACGAACATTCTATATCATTTCAACATGCCGTATACCAGCTCGAGAAAATACTCGCAGACTTCCAACACAACCGAGCTCAAACATCCCGAATCTCATCCACCAGACATGGAAAACATCCGACGTGAACACATACCCCATCGAAGCCTCACATACGTCATGGAAGTTCTTTTATGAACCTCTCAACTACACAGTCAAACTTTGGACCGACGAAGATATTCGCGTTCTTATCCAGGATAGTTACCCTTGGCTGCTCGATACCTACTACGGATACTCCCACGACGTCCAGCGAGCAGATATAGCAAGACTTGTGATAATACATGCTGAAGGAGGGATGTACGCTGATCTCGATGTCTTTCCGGTATCGAAAAGTAGTGCTTTGGGAAATGGAATTGAGTGCCTGCAGAGTCTCGGTATGCAAGCGTTGTTCCCCCCGACAGGAGGGAATGACGGCTTAAGCAACCATTTCTTTATGGCGGAGAAGGGATCAGCATTCCTAGAAGAGGCACTCGAGGAAGCTGTGCGTCGCGGCGGAGCGAGGTCGAAGCTTATAATTCTGCCTTATCTTCGCATTTTCTGGTCTACAGGACCTTTGATGATCACCGCTGTTGCACGCTATTTCGTCCATACGTCCTCAGCGGCTGAACAGACAAGGTCACTAGCTGTAATGGATCAGAACTATATCCGATCAGTGGTATCACATAAGGCAGGAAGGTCATGGCATGGCTGGGACGGGCATGCTTTGAATTGGATTGCAGACCATATGTGTAAAGAATATGGTCTGACGATCTTGGGGTTGTGTATGGGTGTTTGCGTTGTATGCTTGTTAGCTCTGCGTCGACGACGCAGTTAAATGCCTTTGTATATAGACGCATCCTTGGGCGACAGCATTGAGGACACTACAGAGCCACACTTGTGTATGTTGCATAGTGCTTAGACATTTCTGTTATTATCACTGCATAGGTTGTTCTACGGATACTGACCGGCGTGAGGCCTCCCTCGGGGACGATTTAAAACAAACCCCACTTCTTTTTAAATAAACTAGTAAACATTTTACTACTCGGCAGTCCATGCGGCGAGCACGTAATCAGTGATCACTGGGACGGCTAGCGGCGGCTTGCAAGTACAGTCTGCTTAAGATGCTATAGAATGTGGATCTCTATCCTGTTTAATTTTTACATTAGCCTTTATTCTAGACAATCAACTGCCCATCAATCTTTGCCCAGTTCCGAAACCCCGCCGAATAAGCGTTATCCTTAATATCCTTAGATGTACCAACCCTGTAACAGCTGCCTATTACCCAATTGAAACAGGGGTAAAAACTACTATACTCGTATAAAGCCAAGTATCGTTAATTGGCAGTGTTTCTCGAAGGATTCCTATACCTCAAACTACCTGTATTAGCGAGAGTACTGTTTCATGAGCCGAAAGCAATGGGTCTTAATTAGGCAAAATTCTCTGAGGGCCTTCTGATGTAGCGCATATCTGGGCCGCTTTGTCTCATCTTTCCGCTCCGCTAAAACTACTACCTTAGTTGTTGTTTTCTGTTGGTTCAATCCGGAACGTAAAGAGAGTGGCTCCAAGTAATTGATCAATATATTTCGGCATGTACGTTTCTAGATCTATTTTTGTAAGTACCTCAATAAGCCTTTTACCCAGTCGCCTTTTACCCAGTCGATGGAGCAAGCATAGCTCAACCTCCACCAGGCTCAGCTAACAACGGTAAGTGGACACTGCTGCTTAACACTCGGCTGGGAACCTAGGCATTCCCCTGTCAAGGATTGCACCTTGCGAAGTTGATTATTCGACAAATCATATCCTGTAACCGCGGAATAAGTTGGCAGGTGCAAAATGTGACGGGCTTCATTCGATCCTCCAAAAAAACGAAGCTCTGCCTGCTCTACAGTCTTACAATATCCTCTGTTGCTTGAGGGTCGGAAGGAGGTGAGTGACGCTGTTGTCTAGTCCAGTGTTGCCCTTTGTCATCTGCTGTAGAGCATCAATTGATGTAGGAAGTTTAGCTAAGGAAGTTAAGACAAACGCATTGTTGCAAACAATAACATCTTGGGAATTGAACAGTGTTTGGAGTGGAACGAGATACAAGGAAAGCAATCGAGTTCCTTAATTAGCGTATTAGTCACAGACAGATGGGCTAAGAAAGAATATCATGCCTACTATCACGTTGATTTGCTTCAATTGCTAGTAATGGAACATTAAGACTTTCGATAGCTTGCTCGAGCCATCGTTCAAAGAATGTTACCATAGTGAATCGACCTCGCGTCTAGGCCACCAGAATATTGCCTTATGCCTTCCTAGGCACTGTATTAATGTAGATGTAGATATCGGGCTTCTTACCCCTATGATAAAAGTTAATAGGAATTAGACATGTGCTAGAAATCTTCCCAAGATCAAGTGATGTTGCTTATGTGTTACCCTTGTAAATCATCCAATAGCTTATCGGCCCTTTTCTAGCGTCTCTAGGATCTGACTTGAATATATCTACCGTTGGTCCCGTCTCTTCCGCTCCTACCGATCTTCCGCTCCGCCCGATCTTCCCGTTTTCCCCGCTTCTTCCGTATCTCTTCTGTTCCAAGTAGACACTATGGAACCCCAGGAGGACTACTTATTATACTGAAACCAAGAGAATATGTTTTACCAGATACTTGAGGTCTGCTAGTAATACATCTGGTGATAAAATGCCCGGCAATGCGTACTTGACTTTACTATATACGCTACTTTAAAACTTCGATAATCCTAGCCAGTCCTTCCGAGAGAGTTATTTTGTCGACTGAAAATACAAGCCTAAACCATCCACTGGTTTCGGCTCTAAAACTAGCCCCGGGAGCTATGAAAACCTTTCGCTCGAGTAGCCGCTCCATTACCTGCTCTTCAGCGTGCAGGGGGTCTTGATCAGGGTGGTTCCGACAGTAGGCCTCTCCAAGGTTGGCCCACAAGAAAAAGCCTGCATTTGCCCCCCTTTCATAACTGATGTTATGTTCTTTTGCCCACGTCATTATAAGCTTTTGATGCTCTTCAAGCTTTGTCTTGTTCTCGGCCAGGTAGCCTTCAACCCAAGCATCATCTTCAAATATATTGGCAAAGGCGTGATCGGCGAGGGAAGAGCTCATGCTATATAAGGCTCCTGGGACGAGTGCGTTGTGTAGCGAAGAGTTGTTCTGGGAGATGATGCTTCCGAGCCGCAGACCATTGGATCCAAAGTCTTTTGAGATCCCCCATACCACGGTTATAAGAGAAGGGTCAATAATATTTGTAGGGTCTATGGATAGACAAGAGGTGAAAGGAGGAGCTTGTGACTCATTGTTTGTCCATACCGATAAGGCGTAGACTTCATCGCTGATCAAGTGAAGTTGATGCCTTTGACAAAACCGCATGACTTCAACCAGGGTGTCCTCGGGATAGCAGTGCCCAAGGGGATTATGGGGGTTGCAGAGCAGAACACCAGCAACTGTTTTCCCACTGGCTTTGGCTTCTTGTAGCGTGGCCTCGTACCGTGCGATGATATCGACACAAAAGGGGTCAATTCCCTCGCATGGAACTTGAATAACCTCTGTATCGACACGATGGCCAAAGGTCGAGATAAAGGCACGGAAAAAAGGCCTGGTGATGAGGAAACCATCACCCTGATCTCCAATCACCCAGCCGATATGTTCAATAGCTGAGCTACAACCGTTGGTGATGGTGATGTGATTGACGTCGATATCTTGATGGGGGTTTAAATGCTTGTTCAGAAAATGTGCGAGGGCAAGCTTTAACCGTTTCGAACCAGTTGTACCGTCGCCATAGGTCAAAGCCTGCGGTTGAAGGGAGATGTTGTCAGCGATGTGCTTCAACAGCTCATCTTGCATAAGGACATTTTCTGCCATGCCCAAGCTTACATAGCCGGAAGGGTTGGTTGTGGCATCCCAGAGGTTTGCCGTTACTTCCCAGAGAAGAGAACCACTCTTGTCATCGGCCGCCGCTTGGCCACGTTTGGAGAGCTTCATGATGAGTAGGGAGCTGATGGGGAAAGCCATGCAATAGGATGCGTACAATTCAAAAGAGTGAAAACCTACCGTAAATAAGTTTTTATATGGTTCTGCTCTCTACGGATGTTGCCACAGAGATGGCGCCATTCGGTACCTACTTTTGCACCCACGGATGTTGAACGTGCTAAAAGGGGCAAAGGTCGAGAAGTGGGGATGCGAATTTGGGCGCGCCGCGATTATTTAAACAAATGCTACAGCCGGTCATTGGCGACTAGACCATTCCCGACATCGAACTTTATTATGGCACCGTCGCTGGTAGATTACGACACATCTCCTGCGCCAACAAAAGGCGACGAACGCCATGCCCTTATGGAAATCAATCCCCGTGGATTTTACATACGACATCCTCCAAAGCCACATGTACTGAATGATGCCATTACTCCGGAAAGGCTACTCTTCCAGACTATTCACATGGGAGCAGCGGTAGTAGACCCTCTCAAATGGACGCTTGTTATTGATGGACTAGTGAAAAATCCCTTCTCCCTTTCTCTGGATCAGCTGCAGCGCCTACCCCAAGAATCTATCACCGCATTTCACGAGTGTTACGGCAGCCCAATCAAGCCTCCAGGGGAAGCAGTATGGCGGGTAGGCAATGTGGTCTGGACTGGCGTTCCACTAGCGTTCCTCATATCGCTTGCAGCACCTCTCCCCGAAGCCCGTTTTGTGTGGTCCGACGGACTTGATCACGGAACGTTTGCTGGTGTCGAGGCTGACCGCTACCAAAAGGACCTACCATTGGATAAAGCCCAGAGCCCGGAAGTCTTGATAGCTTACAAGATGAATGGGGAAGCCTTGACGAAGGAGCGGGGAGGCCCGGTAAGGCTTGTTGTTCCTGGGTGGTTCGGCACCAACTCCACTAAATGGCTTTGTCGGTTGACGCTGGAGAAGAGGAGGGCCGAAGGGCCATATACCACCACCTTCTACAACGAAGTCGATCCTGAAGACTTCAGAGGAATCAAGAAACGCCCAGTTTGGGATGTTGAAGTCAATTCGATAGTTGTGCGTCCTGAACCTGAGTCTGTTATAAGAGGCCCAAAGGTGGTGATCGAAGGTTGGGCTTGGTGCTGTGATGGGGTGAGAAATGTTAGTATCTCCTACGATAGTGGTCAAAATTGGATTGCAACCCAGGTTCAGACCCGGATCGACTTTAGCTGGCAGAAATGGAGGATCGAGCTGAATCTTGCATCCGGCTCCTACACAGTCATGGCTCGCGCGGAGTCAACGTCAGGTCAGACGCAACCATTGTTCGGGAGGAGGAACCACGTCCATGCCGTCAGCTTTACTGTATCTGGTTAGCATTAGTGTTACGCACATCTGAAATGCTCGGGGGAAAGTTTGTCGGTGTCTCCTGAGGGACCGTAGTGGCTGGAGTTGTCCCTAACTCGTCCGATCTCGCACTTGTCGTGGTCGTTGTTTAGATGTCGCAAGCTTTAGCTCGAGGGTTCCGGAGACGCTAGCTGTTGGTTTCCCATTCTGCGAACTCTACCTACTTGATGGTCTCATGTTGCGGACCGTCATCATCATTGCGATCGATTTTGTACAGCTCTGCCTACCCGCGGCCAAGGGGGGACTATACCTGCGCACGGAGTGTTGATTAGGAATTGTACGATTCACCATTGGCCTTGAGTTGCCTATCCCGATTATGTAGCTGGCTAATGAAAGAAGCGGTGCTATCGTCACGGTTGAACTGTCGGTGTCCATCAAGCTACTACTCCGGCCGCCCTTCGTTTTGAAACATCTCATCCTCGTTTTTGGCCGTAGTGTCAGGTGTATGCTCACCGTAGGTACAGGTCTTTTTAGGCAGAACCACAGTACTTTCTTGGAGTATGATCTAAGGTTTAGGGCACTAGAATACAAAATCCCAATTCTTATTCTAGACTTGCATAGAGTTCCCGAATGGTTTCTTGCCTTATGGTTTCGCCGGCGTTCAAGAACACTCCGATCCCTCCTCCAGTACCCATCCCTCATCCTCGCTAGGAAACTCCTCATCGTCCAAGTCCCACTCCACTTCCTCATCGGGATCCTCATCTGCAGTAAATCCCGAATCCGCAGCGGCATTGCTGATTTCCCACTGGATGTCAAACATCTGTTTGCACTTGTCGATATCTTCAGTAAACCGGATAATGGTGCAAATATCTCCAGACTGGATCTGTCGTCCCGATTCGTGGTCTCGGGCACTGATATACCACTCCTGGGTGGGGTAAGTGTCCTCACCAGTTTTATCATCATCTTGTAGAGTTGCCTCGGGCGTCGGTACACAACCTCGTGGATACAGCCAGTTGAACTGAAGGGTGATTCGTGATTTTGAAGGGTCATCAGGCAGCGCCACTGCATTCAGCCACTTGAAAGCCCACAGTCCCTGTCTCCAAAGCTCGTATAAGTCTCGACCAATGGAGATCTCATTCCATGACTCATGGGTGGAGCCCTTGCGCTCGTATAACCTTTTGAGGTGTTCAAGAGGTTCTTCGCCGTTTGGATTATCGATTATCACCGACAAAGCGGATGTTAGGGACTTCGTGTATCGTCGATCTTTATTAGTGCCGTTCCATTCACCTGGCACTATATAAACAACCAGTGCTAGAGGAGAACCAGTGATGACACAACCGCAGCTGTCGAGTTCCGAGGAAAGGTCGACCGCTCCTTGGCTTGCATCGATTGGGGCGTCGGGTTCCTCAAAGGATGTCTTGACGTCGGCTCTGTCATGGACTTCTGAATCTTGGAAAACTAGAAGCTGTGTTAGAGGAGCGGGAGCACAAGGAAACAGGACATGTACTTACAGTGCCTCGTCAGTGGACCCCAGCTATCAAGTATCGGCTGACCCTGGCAGGGAAGAAACCTCTGTTGTCCGCAAGCGATAGAAAAGTCCTCTAGCTTGCTTTGGTCCATACGAAGCAGATAGGCGAGCTGGATCTTACTGACCATCCAGTTCCTGTTGCGTCGAACCTTTCTTTACTTCTCGATAATACCCCGAATACACTCGTATCTCAGCCGAAGCTCTTTGCCATCGAGCGGCGCCTCAGGCGCCTGGTTTCTTCGCCGGTATTTAATGAATTTCACCAGCGCATCATAGGCTCTGGTGTGCGTCTGTAGGTAGCTGGCGATAGCTTCGTGGAGTTTAGGGTCGTGTGCCCTCGCGACTGCGTCTTGATAGTCCATTTTGAGTATGGTGTGCGATGCGAATCTGCTCAAGGTCAATAAATTCAGATCTAAGAAAAGTAGGGTCAAATGCGGGAAGTGGACGGCTACTTATATCTTTGCGGGAAAAGTCTAAATGGGTCAAAGAGGGCGTTTTTTTATGTTGTGCAAACCTTTTGACGGCGAGGAACCAACAAGGTTCCCAGCAAGCATTGTAGTCATAATACTTTAAATCTATACATTTAATGAGAAAACCTTAACTGCTATTACCCCGATCGTGGTTGTCGGACACCGAGGATTGTCAAGATTGAGCCAATGGTCAGCGAGCGATGCAATGAATCTTATCTTATCAATCTAACAACGTTTGATAGTCATGCTAGCTAGCAAACAGACGCTGTTTCGTACAGGAAAAAGTTTCCAGCATGCGATGAAGTGAATGGGATAAAGTGAAATGGACCAGGAATAGTCAACTGACAAAATTTGATATTGATAGGAAAAATGGATCCCAGAACCCTTGCGGCGGAATGCGGTCTGCAAATTTGTAGCGAGGCGCAGGGTAGCTGTTGCGATATAAGTGAGACCACATACAATGAGGTTTTGCAAAACTTGTGATGTTAGAAACTAAAGTCACCTAACAGTCTAAGAGACTATAACGTATTTCAATCCTCTTATAACTTAGGCTCTTCCGCATCCTACCAATCTGGGATACTCGTGAACAGAGCAGTCAAACATGCAATTCGCCATTCATTTTGCATCATAACAGGTTATTGTATTCCTCAATCTGTGATCATTATTTACAATAACAAGACTCGTTCTTCTTCCTGGCGGGGGTTACTATCACGTGAATTCTTTGGGATATGGTGAGACATTAGGCTGGATGTCGTCATTTGTGCCATCCTGTTCAAAGACCGGTTGTGCTTTTTTGTTCTTCTTTATTCCTATTCCTTGCTTCAAATGTCAATAAAGACGATAGATCTCAAGTCATGCTATCCGCCGCCTTCAAAAGATCCACGACTCGTGGTTCTGGTATAATCCGAACCAATCTTTATTTTCCCTCTACCCGCTCCGTCTCACATCTGCGAGTGCCAGACACAGCTACTCTTTCCAAGTCGACTCAACAAATCATTCAAGCCCATCACGGTGATAACTGGACCAGAGCTCTGTCGCTCAATCCCGACACCCTTCGCCGCTTTGTTACCCACTATGAGGATTTATTCTCGGACGAAACAACCAAGCTCGATGCTGTGGACCGCGAGATCGTTGCCGTTGTAGTCAGTCATACTAACGGCTGCGGCTTTTGCCAAACGCATCACACGAACGGACTCACGGCCGCTCTGGGTAAAGACAATGCAGCAAAGCTCAGAGCTAAGAAGATCGCACTTGATTGGCACCTTGTGGGCGATCTTAGTGAAAAGCACAAGACATTGGCAGCATTTTCAGAGCTTCTGACGTCTAATCCGAGAGGAGTGGGAAAGCAGCAGTTGAATGAGTTGAAGGAGGTGGGCTATGAGGAGGAGGAAATAGTGGAGATCATAGAGGTCGTTGGCTGGTTCTCGCATTCCAATCGTCTGATGATCGCGTTGGGGGTCGAGATTGACGATAAGAATCTTGAGTGATGAAGTCAGGCTCAAGCTTGGCCTAGCGGATTTAACTGCTTGGATACTATTGTTGAATCAATATCATATCGCAAGCTATCTCTACGAATGCTGGTCTAAGTCCATGTCATCCGCCACATGTCCTTCCGGGAGAAGGTCGTCTTTTACTGAAGACTCCGAGAATTTCAGGTGCCAGTTGATGCTTCGCTTGTTACCTGAATGGTCTGATCCATCTATACTCTTGTAACCGATACTTGGCATGAAGTCTTGTTTTCAGCTGACCGTTTTGATGTCCTGCTTGTGACTTCCTACCAGAATACCCTGTACCACCTTTTGAACTTTCCTAGTGTCCCTGTCAGGAAGTTCCTTCCAGCCTTTTTAAATCAATAGGTCGATACCGGTATAAGAACCACAAACTCTGAATTTGCCAAACCAGTATAACTAGTAAACTTGCCGCTGAGTCGAACAGCTCTTCCACTCTCGTCTCTTCTCTCAGCCACATCCGCTAGCATAGGGCCTATTTTAGAACCCTGTCATTGGTTCTGTCATTTCTGATAAGATAGATATCACGTCGTATTGATGCCCCGGCTTCGCACGGAGCCTCACCCGGATCACAGCCCGCCATTGAAAGCTGACGACTCGCATGGCTACTGCTAGCATGATCACACTAGACTGACGATCACAGTCCGAGCGCCTGGGATGTTGGCCAAAGTCTCTTGAACGGGTTTGGACACCAGCGCCACAACTCGGCACTTGTCCATTTGCGTCTAGTCTATCAATATTGGCGTTACACCCGGACGTCTCGCGTTACTGGAGGGAATAAGCAACGATGTCGCAATCCCAGACAAGATAAATAAAAGCCCCTCTTCCGCCTTGGAGCGTAATGTAGCGTTAGTATCTTTCGTACTTTATTCAAATCGCAATTGTCGACATGGCTGATGAACCAGTGGGAACTCCACCTTTAACCCTACAACCGGCGCCGACGCCCGCATGGGAAGTTTTGCAAAATCTTCAGCAAGCCCAGGAGGTGCGATATGGCGTATACCTGCCTCGACTTTGCTGATTTGACTCTCAGAACGATCATCAAGGAGACGACGACGGAGGCAATGATGCGATGTCAATTGGCCATACTAATTCGGATCTTGACTCTGCTCTGGGGTCTGATGTAGCAGATTCTACTTATTCACTAGGCTCAAGCATTCTCGAGTACCGAACTATGCATGGCAGGACCTATCATTCTGATATAGGCACCGCTCAGTACTGGTAGGCGTCTGGTCACTGTGATTCGAGTCTGGCTGATATAACCAAGGGCATCGAATGATGAACAAGCAAGCGATTCCCTGGACATTGCGTAAGTTCAAACTCGTCCCGGATTGCCGCTGTTTGCTAAGATGTAGCCATCATTTCACCCTCTTGTTGCTGGAGGACAAGCTCCACTTAGCTCCTTTGCGACCGAATCTTCAGGTACGTCACGACTGGCCTCAGTATATCACCTATACGTGGGTCGCTGACAGCCCCGACAGAAAGTGCTTGACATTGGGACAGGAACTGGTAAGAATCTCTTGGCCGTCAACCTGCGATGTTAATCTAACTACCGACAGGTATCTGGGCTATGTGAGTTATGTGCACGAGGACTGACATCAATGAGACTTACCATGATGCGAAGCGACTTTGCCAATGAGCATCAACATGTCGAGGTAATAGCCACTGAGATCAGTCCGATTCAGCCCAGCTGGGTCCCTTCAAATCTGCGCCTGCAAGTCTTGCAATCTTTATCGCGCGGTGATAATAGCTAACAGTTTGCAGTGAAATAGAAGATTGTAACGGCGAATGGACCTTTGGCACTGATACCTTTGACTTCATCCACATGCGCTTTATGCTAGGTAGCATCACGGACTGGATTGCGACTTTCCGGGAAGCTTTCAT
Organism: Fusarium incarnatum; assembly: GCA_004367075.1. NCBI lineage: Eukaryota > Fungi > Ascomycota > Sordariomycetes > Hypocreales > Nectriaceae > Fusarium > Fusarium incarnatum. The sequence goes on from QGDZ01000063.1 coordinate 170,295, forward strand.
CGCTTGTGCTCCGGGTGGTTGGGTTGAGAGTTATGAGGTCTCTTCGACTATGGAAAGTGATGATAACTCTATTCCTGATGGAAGCGCGATACAACGTTGGGGTCAAGTGTTCGAAGAAGGTGGTCAACGAGCGGGAAGAAGCTTTGCCATCATCCAAGAGGACCTACAGAAGAAGTCCATGGAAGAAGCAGGTTTCGTGAACATCCACGTCAAGGATTTAAAGGTACCGTTGATATCAGACTTCACAGCTAGATATAACTGACAGTTTACTATCAGGCACCTGTTGGAGGTTGGCATACAGAACCAAGACTCAAACAGGTAGGCCAGTATATGCAGGCTGCTCTGGAAAGAGATTATGAGGGTTATCTGCTTTTCCTAGCCTGTGAGCTTTTGGGGTGGACTGAGGATCAAGTGAGAGTTCTATGTACACAGCTTCGGCGTGAGATAAGATCACGTCAACATCATTCTTATTTCAGACAGAGGATTGTATATGGACAAAAGCCTGAGTTGTAGAAAGACAGTGGATAGCGCTACGTTTGACGCAATTCTGCGCCAATTAAAGCGAATACCAGTCTCTCTTCTTTATTAGTATCCTAAGTCGAAGCCACCGCCAACAATGCAAAGCGACGGACAATGCGCTTGTGTTGAAATGATCTTGACATTCAATTTTCGGAAGGTATGCTGGACATGAAACTTACACATGTGGCCGGATCGACAATCTCATGTGTTTCGATGTAGATCTTCTTGAGCCCATCACCTCTGGTAGACTATAGTCTTCGGTAAAATGGCATTCTGTCGATTCCGCTGACAAAATCCGTATTAATCATGCCAGCAACCTTTCCATTCTAGTAGAAGGTCCGGCATTAGGTCGGATCAGATAACTGTTAGTGTGGTCAAGCGAAATTAGAAGGGCCGCAGCCCCAGCGACTAAAACACCACTTCTACAGCCTATGATTGGTTAACTGGCGTTATCAGATGTGCGATAAGAGATCATCGTTGACTTACGAAGTTGTCAGGCCCTTGTCCCCTTTCACAGTCAGTTCACTGTAAAACGCTCATGCTTTCAGAAGAACGACTATTTAGAAGAGGTCGCATACTAATACATTGTTCTGGTGTTCTCTGAATACAACTCATTAACAACGGCTTTTATGAAACAACGTCTGCGAGAAATTTCTCGATGTAGGGATCATGTGGGTCAAAACTAATCAGCCGTCTGAGAGTGCCGACAGAGTACTACGTGGGGAATAGAGCCTCATCCACTAAGTGATCTGCGACGGGGCATTTCTGGGCTTGGTTCTAATAGTCTCAAATTTGCAAGACAGCGTTACAAGCGTCCGGTGAGGGTCCCAGCGTACGCGTCGCCAAAGAAAAAAATTATTAGTAGGGGACTACTTGAACGCGATGTTTCCCCTCCTGAACATGCCAGACTGTCGATCGCGAGAAGCAGGTGAAGCAGCATTGAAATGCTGTCCGCCAATCCCTTTACTGTGATCCTGTCCGTGCTTGCTTCTTTTTCAGCAGCACATTTTGGGCTTAACAGGAAATTTACTAAACCGACTGTCGGCGATATTGATCTTACTGTTTTCGAGCACGCTGCTACCAAGTCATCTCTTGAATACGTTACCAACTCGGGAATCTGCGAAACTACACCGGGAGTGAACCAGTACTCGGGCTATCTCAATTATGGTGAGTCTGCCAAAAACCCGTTACCACGAATTAATATTGAAAGTCTAAAGGTCAAAACACGAGCATGTGGTTTTGGTTCTTCGAGGCCCGCAATAAGCCCAGAGAAGCTCCTCTAGCTCTCTACCTCAATGGTGGTCCTGGGTGCTCTTCCGAGATTGGCGTTTTCCAGGAAAACGGGCCTTGCCATTTTATTGGCAATAATGCAGAGCCAACACCTAATCCTTACTCGTGGAACGAGTATGCTAACATGATATATATCGATCAGCCATTTGGGACGGGTTTCAGCGCGGGTGGCAGCGAGGGTATCAATACGACTATCGCTGCAGCGCCTCATGTCTGGACCTTTATGCAGGCCTTCTTGGATAACTTCCCGGAATATATGTCTCGCGACTTTGGGCTTTTTACTGAATCTTACGGCGGACACTACGGTCCAGAATTTGCGGATTATTTCCTCGAACAAAATGACAAAATCCGAGAGGGGCTTATATCTGGTCACCGGATCAACCTGATCGCCTTAGGTATCAACAATCCTTGGATCGACCCTACTGCTCAGTTCAAGGCTTACGCTACATACGCCTATGAGAACCCTTACAAGCAGCTCATCAATGAGAGCATTTACGCGCACTTCCTCAACTTGTATGAGGAGAGGTGCGTCCCTCTACTGAACAAATGCACAGAAACAACAGGACAAATGGAGGCTTGTGCCAATGCCAGTCTTACGTGCAATACGATCATGTATGACGAATTGATCGAAGCGAGTGGTGTGGACTTTGGTGTGAACGATCTTCGAATCGGTAGCGAGGATGTTGATCCTAGTGAGACATACGTGGATTACCTCAGTCGACCGGAAGTTCGGAAGAAGATTGGTGCTCGCAAAGAGTTTGAAGAGTGCAATTTGGAAACCTTTTACAAGTTTGGCGATACGGGAGATGGTAATACTCAGCCATCTGTCAATTGGGATATATGCTGATACGCTATATAGATGCGCGTTCATTCTCAAATGCAGTGGCAGATGTCGTAAATCGCAACGTCACTACACTGATCTGGGTGGGTGATGCTGGTAAGACCTTTCTTTCCTTTTCCGGTTTGACTATCTGACGAGTGGGAGCAGACTGGTCTTGCAGCTGGCCAGGCGTACTCGAAGCCTTGGGCGCCCTCAATTGGCATGGACGTGAGCAATTTGCATCTGCTGAGTTGAAGAACTTTACAGTTGGTGGAAAGCTTCGTGGGACGTTCAAGTGGATTGATAACCTTAGCTTACTCAAAGTATATAATGCTGGGCATTATGTGTCTTATTACCGTAAGTGGAACAAGGTTCGTTATTGTTTGTGATGCTAACGCGTGTATAGAACCTAAGCTTGCGCTTCAGGTGTTCAAGCAGACGATGCAGCGAAAGGGTATATCTTCAACTTAACATATCATTTCAGCGATCTCTTCACAGAGATTGGAATAAAAATGCCAGAATTGATTGAGTGCGGTGGCTATCCATATTTGAATTCATCATCTGCGTACTCTACAAGCCTTTACCCTTCCTTCTTAGATTGGTCGACTGTAGCAGCTACCTCAAACTCCTCCTCAATGGCTCTTTGGTGAAATGTGGAGTGTGCGCGGATTCGTGGCCCGAAGCGGTAAAAGACAAAAGGCAAAGGCGCCAAAGCTACTGAAATAAAGCCCAGTATAGACGTAGCCCAGGCAGCACCAAGTTTGTCGTACATCTGATGGGAAAAGAGAGGAAATCCTGCTCCGAAACAAGACCTTAGAATTGCATTGGCAGCTAGTGCGCTGGCTGCATACTTTCCGTAGCAGTCGATGAGGTATGATGTGATACCAAGAGATAGAACCACGAAGCCTATGCCGAAAGGAATGCCCGATATGATACAGCTTGCCCAGTGGAAGGACGTATCGGCTGTCCATGCAAACCAGAATAGTCCTATTGGCACGAGCCATGAGAGGAGGATCAGGTGGGGTAGTCGAGCTTCGGGTTTGGGCCCACCGAGCTTTTTGACCCAGGTTGCGTAAACACGGTTGATGTATGGTGACGCTGCGGTCGCGATAGCCATTCCAGTTCCGATGCCTAGATTGAAGTCTCAGCAGAGGTCCTCTATTACGGGATGGGATGCACCGTTACCTAAGAAGCTCAGACCAGAGATGCCGGCGTCCCAATGCCTTGTCTGCTGAAAGACATACGGATAGGCAGTGAAATCCAGATACAGTATGCCATAGATAAATGCCATGTAAAGCGAGAGTAGAAAGAGAATTGGCTCTGTCAGAAACATAATGCTTGGTCTAGTGATGTTAGTACGGAGCATCAGTATCAATTTCTGATGTGGCTCTCGAATGCCATTTTTCCGTCGTTTCGCTTGTAAGAGCCGAGGAGCATAGGTTTCGGGGAGAAACACAACCATTGTGGTGTAGATCACTCCGCTGAGTATGGAAACCAACCAGAAGTCCCTACGCGCATTAGTATAGGCGAATGTATGCTAGGGAGAGCAAGCTCACCATCTCCACTTTCAAGACTCATGTTAGTTTCACTCAACACAGCGTCTCTAAGATGGTTGGAGTCACGTACAGATCCATACTCAGTCAAGAAGCCGCCCACAATCGGTGCGATTACCGGACCCAAGAAACTCGCCGCAGTAAACAGCGCAAGAGGGACAGAACGATGGGTCGATGGCCACAAGTCTGTCAAAGAGCCACCAGAATTCGTGACTGTTCGTCAGCAAGAGGTCATATCCCATCCACCGAAACTTACCAGTAGGAGACCCGAAGAAACCACACAGAAAACGAAAGACCAGAAGAGCAGCAATGTTTGGTGACAGGGCGCACCCGATGTTAAATAACACAAAGAGTGATAATGTACTCCGATAAACGGGATTACGTCCATATATCTCTGACAGAGGTGCGAAGATGAGAGGACCTGTACCGAAGCCGAGTAGGAATGTGGTGACGCCCAGAGTTGCGACGGTGCTGGAACACTTTAAGTCCTGCGCGATGGCTGGAATGGCGGCTGTATGGATTGATGAGCAAAAGGCTATTGTAGCAGTCATGAACACCACTGTCGAATGTAAGCTATTCCATTAGCGATTTGAGGATTTTTTAATCTTACCAATAATGGTGCAAGTCCATCTGCGGGCGGGAGAGAAGTTCAAAGGATTCTCATCGTGGCCTAGAGTGATGGGTTCGGTTCTTTGACCATCGGTCTGGTCTGACATTATGGCTGCTAGCTCTGGCGAAGCGTTTCTAAGAGAAGCAAAACGTAAAGAAGGAAGTTGGAGAAAGAGAGTGGCGGGGCTTTTCGAAGCGGGACAATGGTAATGTCCGAAAAACACCGGTCATTCAGTGCAGTCACCGCAAGAACATTTGCGTTTGATTGACTGTTCAAGTGTTGACGAAAAGCCGCTGACTGGCTTGAAAGAGGAAGGTGCACATGATATGATGAGATTCTGTTTACAGTCAAATCCTTGATATAACGATTGTTGGTGGCTTTTGAAATGACGTGCCAGTCAAATTAGGCGCTAGAAAAGGTGAAAGATCTACCCTGAACAAAAAGACATTGTCTCAAGATGCCGTGATCCGAAGACTTGCAAGGGTTCTAGAGACCGCACTGGCTCGAAAAGTACCCGTAATCTTGTTTCAATTGATTGGCATCTCATTTATGACAGGTAAATAAATTTCAGTGCTGCAGTGTCTCGAATGCGTGGTTGGTAGAGACTTCCCTCCGGAACTTCATTCTCTCAACTCGTGACCTTTCTTGGAATGCACTTTCATGTCACAATGTACGTCGCGGTAAAGGAACCGTTCAGAGCTTTCCATTCCCGTCTAAATAAAGGCGTTGACTAACCAATACTCTCCACCATCAAAACATGTCAACATACTGAACATTCAAATGCTTGGGGATAACGCAAGCTTTGAACCGACGGGAGCTAATGTCAGTCTTACTCCCGAGCCGCTTCTGATCTGCACTAAAGTACTCGCGGCCCAGCGCAGCAACTCCCCGTCCCAGTACCTCCCCTGTCGTTCTCCATGCCGAATCAATCGCCCCAGCAATCTGCCAAGAAAAGTCAATTAAACCGCTTATTCGTAGGAGGGTTGGACTCACCCAAGTATGGTGTCTAGACAAATGCTCACCGGCAAAGAAGATCTGTCCTTCGCGTGCTTTGGCGACTTCGTGGAACCGGGTGAATTGACCAGGGAGAAACATGGCGTCTCCTCCGCACCATTCATTTGTCCATAGGACATCGAAGGATTCAATGTACTGCTCGTAGACGTCAATCTCGGGATCGTCAGCGTAGTACTTGCTCAGATCATGGAGGCAGATCTTGACGCGTTCAGCCTGCGACAGACCGTTCCATTTGGCTGCGTCTGACATCCAGCTGTACAATAGCAAGACACCGCTCCCGCTACTGCCCATGTCATTGGATGGAAAAACAATCCAGCGGATCCGCAAATCTGTCGTGCTTTGGCCCCCGAAGCACGGAAATCTGTCCGTCTGCTCCCAGAAGCGACTGCGGAAATGCATCCCCATTTTGTAGAGCGGTTCATAATGCGCACCCCGGATTGACTGTTCTTTCATGAAGGACCACCTGGGTCGGTCCACTATGTTGTGGATGGCTGCGGGTGGGATCGCTAGGACTACTGCGTCAAATACCATGGTGGTTGTTTGATGTAGACCTTTAGCCGATAGTTCGACGCGCCCGTCATCCAGGTTGGTGATTCTGTCAACTCTTGTGTTGAGGCGGATATTCTCAAAGCCAACAAGATTAGCTGCGCACTGTGTCATACGCGACATGCCATCTCGAATAGTCACCCACTATTGACAACATTAGTTTGTTCAGCTCACAATTTTCCTCTGGTCAAGACTCACATCCTTCGTGTCAAAATCGAGGTTTTGCATGATGATCTCGGTAAAACTCAGATCATATTGATTCGTCTGCGAACAAAAAAGCTCAACAAACTCAATGACTTCATGCGGCCACCCAGCAACAGACCGCAGATAAGCCCGAAAAGAGTACTCATCATACATGAGTACCTTCCGGAACCCGTCATCAAAATTCTGACGTAGCAACGTCAACCAGGGAATTACCACGCTGCCAAGGAGCTGCTGCGGGGTCTTGTTGCAGAAGCCCGAGGGAAGACCCGCCTTGGCAGACCAGCGAGGGTCCTGCAGTAGTCCCTTCTGACCCTGGAAAAATGACCTGTTGTTTTCGTGGTCGAGGATGTATGGGATCAGCTCGATACGACTCTCGACTGAGCTGTGGGTGTTCAGATAGCGGATTAAGTCAAAGACTTTAGAGTGGAGTGAGGAGCGGGGAATCCTCATCGCTCCAGCTTCAAAGTAGACGTCTTGGGAATTGGCCTGAGGTCTAAAGTGATGGGTGTAGGTGCGTCCGCCTACACGGTCTTCTGCCTCGAAGATGGTCACTTTGTGACCTTCTCGACACAGTAGCAGACCGGTATAGAGGCCAGATATGCCTGCGCCTACAATGCCGACGTGCATAATTGGACAAAGCTTGTTGCGATTGGAAAATAATGCGGTGGAGGGGATGATCTTGCAGGCTTGTCGTTTTGGTGTTGCATAGCAATATTCAGTCTGTGACATCCATCGAGACTTGAGTCTTTTAAACTTGTTCAATTCACTTATGTTACCCCCAAGTATAGTACTTGTCTTTCTCTAGCTCCTGTCTGTGCAAGGCGATCCCAATCTGCCAGCATCATGTCATTCCAATTTGTGTCTGACTGGAAAGTTGAAGCAAGGAACAAAACCTTGGCATTTCAACAAGGATCAAAACGGTCCTTTGGTTCAACACCCTGCAACTCGAGAGAACCCCGAAACAAGTAATCAATGCTACTCGGCAATCGATGTGCCGTGTATCCGAAGAAATCAGATCATGACTTTATTCGGCTCTGAAAACATGGAACCTTGCCTTTCAGCTGCTGAGATCTCTCACAAAATAGGCAAGTCGCAACATCGTTCTTGTTTCGAACACAAAAATGTTCCGCCGACGGAATGAGATTTGGTGAGAACATTAGACTCTAGTCAGATCTGCATATATAGTTGGATCGTTGTAATCCTTGTGTGGTATCCCGATGACAGAAGCAAAGAGATGACGTTTGTTTATTGTTGAGGCTTCGGAGTCAAAGTGATATTCTACGGTCCCACGACGACCGTCTCAGAAAGCCAATGGTTGGTCTTTGTCCGGACGTGACTGTTGGATCACTATAAATAATAGTAGACTGAGGCCTAGACTCCATATTTGGGACAATAATCCAGCCTCCATAAGAACTCAACAACTCAATTACCAACCCTTTCATCAAACGGAATCTCCAGCTTTCAAACAAACAAGATGCCTTCCACCAAGTCCCCTCCTGTCATCGACTTCTCTGACTATCTCTCCGGAGACCAGAAGCGTATGGAACACTGCGCAGCTCAGATCAGAGAAGCATGCCTCACCCAAGGTTTCTTCCAAATCGTGAACCACGACATTCCACTCAGCCTGCAAAAGGAGATGTTCAAGGTTTCCAAAGAATTTTTTGATCTTCCCTTGGAGGAGAAGATGAAACTCGATAAATCACTCGTAAGTCGAGTCCCCGACATGAGGGGTGGATCTCTAACGGGGAAGTAGAACTCGTATAACCGTGGTTACGAAGTCATGCACGGGCAGATGATTGAAGCCAACACCAAGCCAGATCTCAAGGAAGGCTATTATGTCTCGCGCGATCTGCCTCTTGATCATCCCCAGGTTAAAGCAGAGAAGTTTGCTCATGGACCGAATGTTTGGCCTGAGGCCCTGGGCGAACCTTTCCGTCGCACCTGTATGGACTACTTGAACCGTATCATGAAGCTCACGGAGGAGGTCATGGGCGCTATGGCCATGAGTCTTGGCTATAACAAGAACTACTTTGATGAGTTCTGTACTGATCCTATGTGCTTCTACAAGTTGTTGCACTATCCTCCTCAGCCTACAGATGCGCATGCTCTTCAACGAGGTACGGAGGCCTTTCCCTTTCCAGGTGCAATTACCTAATAACTTGCAGGCATTGGAGCACACCGTGACTTTGGCGTTATTACCCTCCTCCTCCAGGGCGACGTCCCAGGTCTAGAAGTCTGGGACGAGGAAGTAAAAGTCTGGTACCCTGCTCCACCAGTAGAAGGCGCATACGTCGTCAACATGGGAAACCTGTTCGAGCAGTGGACCAACGACAAATACGTGTCCAACGTGCACCGCGTCATCAATCGTTCAGGCCAGGAGCGCTTTTCCATCCCGTTCAACTACAACGGCAACCCGGACTTCATCATCCGGTGCATCGAGAGTTGCCGCAGCAATTCCGATGAAGAGAAGTATGCGCCTATTAGTGTCGAAGACTATGTTGTGCAGAAGTACAAAGATGTTTATGCGCGTGCTGGGGTTTACAAGAAGGAGACCTTTGTTCCCCCAGCCAAGTCAACAGTTCAAGTCTAGATCTCTTTACAGAATGGTAGCATAGTCTGGATGTATGTATTAGTCAGATAGGATATCGTTTTCAACAGGTCCACCATTCCTCTTCTTTGTACCTGGTAACGGGTTAGCCGTAGTCATCTGGAAACCATACTGCAACTATTACTACCACGCCAAGCTAACCACAAAGTGACTGCAAATCCTTGCTTAGACCATCTATCGCGAACGGGATAACCATGATCTCACTAGCCGTGAGTGTGACACCATTTGATGCCGTGGTCATATTTCGGCCCGATTATACGAATATCCCAATTCGACGACCTGCTACTCAACATGCACTCGACTTTGCCACAACGTTCTACAAAGGCGTTATGTTCCTTCGGGTCGTGCGGGGAAGCAGTTACATCATAAAACGGTCAAGAAGCAGTGCAATGTTATTATTCTCTTACCCGTGTTGGTGCGGGGTTTGAGTCACCCCAGATGCGTGAGTTGCTGACCGGAAAAACGAACAGCTCGGCAGTTGTGATCTCCCTGATGATCGACCAAGTATATCAAGACCCCTCTCCATCTAGTTCATCAGTCTCTCATCATCAATATCCAGCTTCACATACCCTTCATCCATCATCATGGCATCCTACTACCCTGAAGGCGAGTGCTATTTTGTTAGAAGCTCCCTCCAACTCCCCAACGGCTGGAACGCCAATAACGAGAGACACTTCTACAGCCATATCCTAATTGAGTACTACTGGAATGGCTGGGTCTCAACTGGCAACCAGGCAATATCTCACACGAGGTCGCAGTGGAGACAAGGAGTCGCTCAAGGAATTGGCAATAACACGCGCTACAACGATTGGGATAGATTCTGGGTGGGTGAAAGCAAAGAAAAAAACCCTCAACGCATGCATGGTAGCCATGCATAGTCACCCTAACAGTCTCAACTGGAACGAATGCCGCGATCTCAGGGGCGGTGGCCCGCGTAAGTACATCCTTCGTCCCATTCAGATCCAGAGCCGCGAGACCGAATGGCTTTGGATCGACGCTACAATCCCTATTAGAGCCATCTACTTCCCAGTCTGTCAGCGAACGGACCAGGCCTTCGAAAACCTGTGTACCTATGTTGTCATCGACTTTAGACACAGGCAGAATGCCTGGATCATGGATTATGCTGGAGGTTTCGCCACCCTGTATTCCATGACCTCGCACGCCGGTCTGGGTCGGAATTCTGGTGCCACTTGGGGTTTTCATGTACCCGATATCATTGCCTACCTGTCCATCCCTCATAAACTTCGCAATCCGGACTTTTCGTTGTTCAATTCCAAGAACCGACGCGATGACTTGGTCGTGAGTGCCTCTTCGCGGCTGTCGTGGACCAGCACTGCTCGAGTCATACATCATCCCGATTTCTTTCGCGAGATTGATTTGGCCAAAGTCCTTAGCGCAACCTTTGGGGTCGAAGTTGGCTGGCGACCCTATGAGCCATCACGCTTCCTCAGAGATCTCATCATTCGTCTCGTCGACACTGCTCTTGGCATGGTTCCGGGCGTTGGGCCTATCTTGTCGATTGCGTTTGGTATTGCAGTGCAGGCGCTGGAGGATCCTCATTCGTTCAGCATTGACAACATCCTCGGCCTCAACCAAACTGCCATGGATGAAGTGACCAGGTCTTCAAACAAACATCGGAAGTATCTGGCTCCTGACTTTATGGGCAAGGGCCGTGGTCGCCAGGCACCTGTTGCCCTAAGCGATGATGAGCGAGCTAGTCGGCAGAAGCATGGTGATGAGCTGAATGAGAAGCTTACTAAGGAGCTGAAGCCCCAGGTTGTAATTCGTTCCCTTTTGGAGCAGGAACTGTTCATGTATGGGGCTGGTAGTATGAATGGTGTCGTGGAAGAAGAAGAGGAGACAGAGTTGGAGACAGTTCAGATTGAAGAATTGGAGGATGGGGAGAAGTCTGGAGAGGAGGGTGAGAACAAAAAGGACGAATAATTGGATGAGTGAAGAATACATTAAGGAAGATGGCGATGGATTAATTGGCTGAGATACTTCATGTTGAGATGCGTTAGGTGCTGGACCAAATTGACAGTTGTGTAATTGTATCGCCGTGTTGGTTGAGTTTTACTGGTGCCCTGTCTTAGATACATGGCAGTCACGCAAGTAGTAGTATTCCTACAAGATTCCTGTATTTGTAATCTAATTTCGCGGTTCTTCCTTAGTCTCAGTAATGAGAATTCCCTTTTCTTGAAGCCCAGTAACAAACTTGAGGATTCCCTGACAAGCGAGCCTGGCCACCGTGTCGCCTCCTTCCAGTCGGGGGTTGAATGAGCAAACAACGAGCGAAGTCGGGTTCACTTTTGTAGGTATCATTTGCATCACACCAAGCAAGTCTTCGGGGAGATAACCACCGGGCGATGGGAATTCATTCACACAGCCCAGACTCTCGTCGAGAACGTCCAGATCGAGATGAACATGGACATCCTCAATTTCGCCTCTTCTTCGATCCAGAATCGCAGCAAGATCAGTGGTAAAATCCACCTTCTTGTCCGTCTTGCCCCAAACAACGTCTACTTCGGCTTTGTCAATTGTCTGTGCCTGTAATTCAGACACATCTCGCAGTCCACAGTATATAACCTGTTTGACATCTACAGGCTGATGGCCAGGGACGGTCTTCATCAACTGATGCCAACTCGTACCGACCAACATGGAGGCAGCCATAGCGTCGAGGTATCCATTTTCATGAGTCGAGGGAGTATCGAGGTCATCGTGAGCATCAAGCCAGAGAACTCCATGCTTGGAGCCAATCAACTTTGCTTGATTCAGGCCAGCTACGGTTCCGACGCTAGCGTAGCAGTTGCCGGAGAGTACCAAAGGAAACGAGTTGTTCTTGGCGGCTGTCGATACAGCATCTGAGATACGACGAAGGATCTCAAACGTTCTCCCAATTTCGCCCTCAAAGTCGTCGACAGGACCAATGTTTATGTATGAGACTGGAGCTATTTTTTCGAGGTCGCGATCTATGCCGTGAGAGAGAATGCGAAGAGGGCCGCCGCCGACGCGATGATCGTAGATGCCGACATGGTAGGGCGCCACGATGACGGTAATCGAGGTAAATGACATTATTGCAGGGTAGATTGAATGTTTTCAGATGTATCCAATATTTGCGGCAAAACGACATTTATGTACGAAGTGGAAGTGCGCTAAGACACTTCACGTTGGGAGCTGAGTAATTGGTGCATATACGCGTATTTATGAAAGTTGAAAATTCTGCCTGTAGGTCAAATAACGTTATCGACAATACGAGCTTGTGTTTCACAGACGTGGACAAAAACTCAAAATAAGTAATACTGGCCAGAGAAAATTTACTAATAACATTAATATTTCTTTTTAATCAGAAGGCCGATAGCTTACGACTATCCAAAGAAATGGGTAAAGAACTGTTTAGCAGATGGGCATTTTTCTTGCTCGCGAGACCCTCCACATTGACTCATCGAAGTCCCTGAAGATTTCGTCTTCCAAGATGATCATACCCTGTGGCCAAGTCTCGACCACGGCCAGCTGAAACCAACAACCAATAGTGTTGAGTCTAGACTCAGCCGCAAAGAACACGACCAATAAAGACTAGCCAAATGTGGCTTCATCAACGTGATTCATTTCGGGGCTGACAGTCTGTACATTTTCCCTTTCTCAATCTTCAACATGGACCCTCTCTCAATCGCTACTGGGTGCGCAAGTCTCATAACGACCATCGGAAGCTTATCATTATCCATTACCTCATTTGTCCGAAGCTGCAGAGAAGCTCGCACCGATTTAGACCGCGTATCGCGCGAGCTACATTCCCTCCAAACGGCTCTTGAGCTGATCCAAGAAGACGCGAAAGATGACACAAGGCCGTTTCCCGAGATAATTCAACGCCACGTCTCTGAAATCGTGACGAATTGCAATTCGGTTGTCGTCGAGATCCAGACGTGTATTACGAAATATGGCGACGGAAAGGTCAAGAATAAGGCCGCGTGGGCGCTCAATGGCCAAGGTGACATGCAGAAATTGAGATCAAGTCTAGAAGCTCATAAATCGGCACTTGAACTGGCACTTGATATGCTCACGTTATCTGCCACGAAAGACATTAAGGCAGATACTACAGAGATTCGCAAGGATACAGCTGCTATTAAGGATGATACAGCTCAAATTCTTGAAGAAATTGCACGGCTTCAAGAACGGTTACCTTCAACAGCCGCTGCGTCCAACGACTTTATCTTGCAAAGATTTCTTGAGGACATGGCAGCTTATACAGAATCGACGCTCGATGTTGATGAGGGTTTCAGTGACCGCGCAAGCTCAAAGGCACTTTCATTTATCGATGAGGGAGAGGAGAGTTCTCAGGCCCCAAGTCAGCCTGACCTTTCTGTCTCGAAATCCAAGGGGGAAAGGCCAGTCGAAGTCAGCCAAGGGTCACACCGAATATCCATGTATGGCGAAGGCATAACCGGAAATACTACACTTCATGATGATTTCCTCCCAGAACCGCCAGTCTCTGAACGGCTGTCGAAGCCTGGGGAGGATAGTGTCAAACCTAGGCAAGGTTCGGCTGTGGAAGCCTTATCGAAACTGGATGTCAGCTTTGAAGATTTGCAGCTCGACACGAAATCACCACCAGAACTTCGGAATATACGAAGAGAGTCTTTACTTCCTGCGACGCCGAAGTCCTTTGCTGAAAGAAGCAAAGACCTAAGGAACACCTTTCAAAAGGTCATCGCATATGGAAGGTCAAACAGCGATACCAAATCTTCCAACTCGCCATATCTTCCTGAACAGCCTGAAGAAAAACAACCAGCAGTACAAATCAAAGATCTGACACCGGAGAAAGTGTATAGGATCGCGTATGGCATCGACACGTTTTTCGACAACTACGTTCTCAAACTACCTGTTAAAGAAGCGATATTGAAAGCTGTACCCCGTACCGACCATGATGAATATACTGAGACAAGATTTACCTTTGTCACATGCTCGCCGTGGTTCATGGCTGGCAACAGATACTGCCTAAGGCCCACATTCTCTGCTTTAAAACCAGTAACAAAGTTTATATTAGCTCTGGAAATGAGTTTTGTTGTTGGTATGCATATCAGAGAGATATGGAAGCTCATACATGACGCAATCGCCTATGCAGAAAGAAAAATTGGACCGGATATGTGGAGACAAGTCCGTGTACACATTCACTTTAGACATAATACAACCCAGAATGAGTTGGACTTTCTGGAGAGAATTGGGGCAATCCAAGATTTCAGCATTCCTCCTAACCCAGTAGTAGAGAAACAGGGAATGGACGCCGCGCTAACGCAAGATACAATGGAGGTTGGGGGCAGAAAGGTCCAAGGCACTATGCAGGAGGTATGTCAACGCTTGCCCATCTTTGACTGTAATGCATAACTGATAAAGGCACAGTATACAGTACAACTTCGTGCGGATACGGATCGCACTCGTGGATCGAGATCGGATATCATCCAGGCAGACGTTCCAATTCAAACAGTAGTGACACGACACGCAGGTAGAAACGACAACTATGATCACTTTAGTCATTGGACCGCAGCGATTCAAAGGATATTGGATGCCACCTGTATCATAGATATGGGCTTTGTTAACGACCACAACTATGAAGATTATAAGTTTCTGTATAGGGCTTGGATTGCAACGAAACCTTTCAAGGTAACGAAAAAGGATGCTGTTGAGCTTGTCAGGTTCGATGATCTGGTTAAGCAAACGAGGACACTTAAAGAGAGGCTGTTGGGATAAGCGTTTGGGTAAAAGGCAAATAAGATATAGACAGACAAAAAAAGATCATATTGCTCAATAACCAGTGAAAAGCTTCTCTGGCGATGTTGGTTAAGCTTTCCGAAATATAGACGGTTTTAAAAAACATCGCAACAGAGACACTGCCCACTGTGGTAGGGCGACAAGGTTTGCAGGGGCCAGCCAGAGCTAGATTGTTCCCTGGACCGCGCAAGTGATGATCTACTCATATACCAATCGAATTGTTCGGCTCAGCCCACTTGATAGAAACGAGGGCTGGCGAGGCTTGGGACTTCGGCTTTCTGATACATGGTCATTCATGCTTCGTTGAGCTACGACATCGTGGTAACAGCATAATCTGAGACAAACTGCGCCAGCCTCTGATCCTGTGAGACGCCACTGTCATATAATGGTAAGCTTCCAATTCGAGGCTGAGTAAATAAGGGAGATAGAATTCAATAGTATGTCGGATGGTGGTACAATTGTGACATGTGATGCTGACAAGTGAGACACTAGTTCAATAGTTCTAATTCTGGACCGTGGTGGCTTGTTTACTCCGACGGGCCAGAGCCGCTACTTCCGAATTTTAGCGGACGATCTCGATACAATAAAAGCCCAAGGCGTACACGACCTTGCATGCCCGTTTATCCATCTTCAATAATCTGACACGATAATCATGAAGGTGTACTTTGTGATATCGATTGTGGCATCGCTAGCCAATGCAGCGACTACACCCAAGTCCAAACTTCCTGTTTGCATTGTCGGTGCTGGTGTAAGTGGCCTCACGGCTGCAAAGGCACTTGAGGACAAGGGCTACAAAACTGTCATTTTTGAGAAGCGCGATACTGTTGGTGGAAAATGCCAGTCTCATTATGAAGAGTAAGTCCAACATACCTCATCAAAGAACCGGTCAATTAATCTTTGTAGCGGCCAATACTTTCCCCTAGGCGCCGTGCTGTTTACTGGAAGTCCGAGCTATGCGCAAACCTATGCATTTGTCAAATCTTCTGGTGTCGCCTTTGATGAGTTCGATCCCGCGTTCGGCTATGACTACAACCCGAAGACTGGAGCTGCGGCCCTGATGCAGCCTCCGTCTCCTGCTACTGCCCAGGCCTTACAGGAAGAGTTGGCGCGCTATGCTCAAGCTTGGCAGCAGAAGTTTGCCCCCTATGCCGTCCCAGGATACAAGGTGAGTTCATTATCGACTCACGTTATGCCGTAGTATTGACCTTGGCTTCTAGAATGGTGTCCCAAAAGAATTCATGGTTCCTGGAAAGGACTGGCTTCTCGCGAACAAGTTTCCGATTATAGCTTCCGTTATCAACCGAAGCGCCGGCAACTATGGATACGGCGACTATACTCAGGTTCCTGCAGTAAGTTACAAAAGTTCTCATTCATTGTATTTCCGGGCTTAGACCTTATAGTTATACTACTTGCAATTTTACGCGCCGGATATTGTTGGAAGCTTTATTGGCGCCATTCAGCCCTACAAAACAGGTGACTCCCCCACCCCAAATCTACTGCGGTAATGGCTAACACCCTCGAGACTTTTACAAAGTCCTGAAGCGATTATCTAGTAAACTCAAAGGACCAGTGCATCTAAATACAAGAATTGAGCGTATCGGTATGTCAGTCATAGCCGCCGCAAGGCTCGAGCTAACACATATAGAACGAAATTCGAAGCCAAGCATCCAATACCATACTGCTAGAGGAAAGCAAAGCAAGACCCAGCTCTGCTCTGATATCATCCTTGCATTCCCTCCCACTTCCGAAGCTCTCAAGGAGTCAGGACTAGCACTTTCGCGGGCCGAGAAATCACTCTTTTCTCAAGTCGACGTCAATGGCTACTTCTCGTCAGCCGTTCGCATGAGCCATCTCGGCCACAACCTGAGCGTGTCCCAGGAGCTTCCCAACCCACTCGTCCCTTTCAAGCCAGAAGGTCAACCCGTCTATCTGACTCCATTGCACGCAAACTCCGACATCGTCAACGTTTACTCGGTCGACGATCCCACCAATCCCAACGCGGCCCGTGTCAAGAAACATCTTGTACAGGACTTGAGCAAGATTAACAGAAACTTGCAAAAGCCTAATTCGAAGTTTCGGGCATTAGATGCCGCAGATATCCGTGCATTCAGTGGACAGATCCCGTATTTTCCTCATGTTAGTCCAAAGTCGTTGGCAGATGGATGGTACCAGAAGTTCAATGGTCTTCAAGGGAAAGACCGCACTTATTTCACGTCAGGACTAAACAGCTTTGAGCTTGTGGAGTATACAATTCGGTCTGCGAGGGATCTGGTGAAGACGCACTTCTAATGATGAGTAGCGTTTCATTCAATCGCTTGTTTTATCTCTTTAGGTAGTTTCGAACCAATAGCTCCTATACATCCTCTGCCTAGAACACTCTCACTCCCCCAAACCAAGTCTCCTTCACCTGAGCCTTAAGTAAAGTTTTAGGGTCCCATTGCATGTCAACAACAATAAAATCCGCTAGTTTTCCAACAGACAAGCTTCCAACACGGTCTTCTGCAAAAACGCTTCGAGCTGCGCCTTCTGTGCCCGCGACGAATGTCTCACACATTCCTAGTCGGAAATGTTCGTGTACGATCTTTGTGTTCTCAGGATCTTTCGACGACTGTCGATGAATAGCCACGTGGAAGTTATGCATGGGCGACCATGGTGAAGTAGGACTATCAGTGCCAATCGCCATCAAAGCGCCAGCATCAGCAAAGTCTCGGTACGCGAACGCCCGTTCATACATTTCCTGTCCAATTAGGTCCGGCCAGGCGGTTAATGCTGTAGGGTCAGCGTGAATGGGTTGAATAGACGCTGTTAATCCAAGCTTCCCGAGTCTTTGGGCGTCTTCGGGAGAGACGAGCTCCAGATGCTCAATTCTATGCCGTCGACCAGGTGTTGCATGCTTCTCTATGGCGTCGATGGCCATTCTCACTGCACTGTCACCAATTGCATGAAGGGCAACCTGTAGACCTCCTGCATCGGCCTCTTTGACGACTGGCTCCAGGAATTCCGGTTCCCAGGTTGGCGGTGGACTACCCGAAGTAGCGTATGGCTCAGAGAGGTAAGCGGTACAGGCATCAACGATACCATCTGTGATCACCTTAATTCCTACAAGACGAAGGTCGGGACTTGTCATAGAGTTGTACTGTTTACTCAACTCGATGGCTCTCTGCACTTGTCTCGAATTCTGCTCAAGGTCGGCAGTTGGCTTGATTAGCCAGTGCGCGGCGATTCGCAGTGGAATATCGGGCGTTTGTTTGTAAAGCGTGACAAGGGCGTCCCAAGCCTCTTCGTCCATCGCCATTTCCACCGCTCCAGTGTAGCCAGCTGCGTTGTATTCTTGCACGGCAGCGCGAATTGCCTCGATGCGCTCATGCTTGGGGGATGACTTTGCTTGGAATGGCCAAACTGTTCGAGACGGTTATTCTTGGACTCCATTTGAAAGGCTGATATAGCACTTACTGATCGACATCATGGCGCCTTCGTCCAAGAGACCTGACGGCTTCCCGTCGGCATCTCGATAAATCTTGCCACCCGCTGGATCTGGCATATCGGCGACCTCAAGTTTTTGGAGAGCTGCCGTGTTGCACCAACAGGAGTGCAAGGAACCAGCATCAATGAAGATAGGTCGTGGATCGAGATCATCCAACATAGCAGCCGTCACGCCATCTGGGGTCATGTAATGTCTCCATCCTTTGCAGAGAATAGTCGGGGTTTCCGGGTTTTCAACTGCGTATTGTCGTACACACGATCGGATATCGTCAAGATTCTTACATTTTGATAAATCGAGTTTTCGGAGAGACTGGCCAAGCAAGAGTAGATGCATGTGACCATCGATGAAACCGGGAAGCACAACCTGCCGATTGAGGTCATGAACCTCTACATCTGGTGCGAGACCCTGAGCGATGTCGTGGCGAGATCCCACCGCGGCGATCTTGTCCTCATATACCAGCATGCTGTCAGAGAAGTGGGCAGTGCCGTCGAGGCCGGTTTCTGTCTTGGATAGAATCCGGCCGTTAACGAACAGGGTCTTGCCCATTGTGACGGTAGTGACGGTACTGTATGCGTAAAAGAAGTAAGACCAAGTGACTTGACAAAGCAATCTCTGCAAACCAACACTATAGGAAGCTTCAGAAGGAAAAGGAAAAAAGAATGGATAAGAGGAAAAACAAAGCAGAAAGGGTAGAGGTTGCGAGCGAGCTACAGTCTCTAGTGTGTGGAAGCTGAGTATCTGAATAAATATAATCTACACGCGCGTTGTCTACCCTACGTTCTGAAGCTAAACCAGATCTTCTACCTCATTTGAATTCCCACCTTCCTTCCCAGTATGAGCCCCACACCCCATTTGCGGTCTGACTTCTCGTCCAATGAGCATTCTCGTTTGATAAGACACTGACGCTAATATCATCGGTGCTCCGCTTAAGCCCCTAAACCAAACCCCAACACTTCTCCATTTCCGAGTGTGTCAATCTTGATGTAGAATTAGAGGCATAAATCTTAAGTAACAGATTCTACAGAAAGTGAGGGGTAGAGCGTGGAGTCCCGAGATGTCTCACAGTCCTGTTCAAAATACTCTCCATCAACTCAAGGAAGGTAGATTCATACCCTCTTTGCTTGCGGAATGCATCGACAGTTTTGGAAGAGGCTAAGAGCACTGCGTGGCTAGGTGGTGCCGTCGTCGTTCCCGTAAGCTACGTTGCCTATGAGATAATGGCTCCAACCACCACACCCTGAAGCTGTTTAAACCACGCCCTACGCTTGGAAGAACCCACTGATTTTCGCGCCTTATCGAAGCTCACTGGCAAAATATTGGTTCGGAAAAGCATGGCCTTGGGGTCAGGCCCAATTATTCGATAGTCCCTTTGAACCGGGACAAGATGATTCATTGATCAACCGACCAACGTCCTTTGACAATTCTGATTGCATAATACTTGGTGGCATCGTCCATATGTCCGAGTTACTCCTATCGGCCTAAACATAGAGTTCACGGATGTGGGAATGGTTACCCCAAGCGAGCTCCATCGGCACCCCACGGGGAACATGGCTCAAGAGTAGCATTGGAATCCTAGTGTAGGTCTCCTGTGTCCTAAGAGCATATAACTTTCATCTGCTCCCTAGAATCACAACTTCTCGGCATCGCTCTTCACGTATTCTTCTGATTTTACCGATACGCTCTATCTCAATCACTTGGTCGTTTTGTGAAGACCTATAAGCAGAAGCCCTTAGTGATGCCTGCTCGAGACAACGGCAAAATGAGTCACCCTAAAACGGAAAAGGATTCCGACGCCATCGTCCCAAGCGAAAAGCCTGACAATGAGATTCATCGACAAGTCTCCTTCGGCGACGCCACGGCCGATATATTACAAACAGATCTCGAGAAAGAAAAGACCATTCAAGGCACAGCCCACTTCCAACGCCTAGGTTGGAAGCGCCTCACCATCGTCCTCATCGTTCAAGCGATAGCCCTTGGTAGTCTGAGCCTTCCTGGAGCTTTTGCCACACTTGGAATGGTCATTGGAACTTTGGCTTGCGTTGGCATCGGTCTCGTCGCCATGTATGCCAGTTATATGGTCGGCCTCGTCAAGCTCAAATATCCTCATATCGATCATTACGTTGATGCTGGCCGGCTCTTGATGGGAGGCATCGGTGACAAGATCTTTGCTGTGGTCTTTGTAGGATTGCTGGTTCTAGCGACCGGCTCACACTGCTTGACGGGTACAATCGCCCTGGTCAAGATCACGGGAAGCAGCGTTTGTACCTTGATGTTTGGGGTCATCTCTGCTGTTATCCTTCTGGTGCTTGCGATCCCACCTTCATTCACCGAAATTGCAATCCTCGGCTACGTCGACTTTATCTCTATCATCCTTGCAATCGGCATCACAATCATTGCTACTGGTATCCAGAGATCAGAGGCCTCTTCAGTTTGGTCAGCCTGGCCGCAGAGTGACCTAAGCTTCACTCAGGCCCTTACCGCCGTTTCAAATATTGTCTTCTCGTATGCATTTGCAGCAGCCCAATTCTCCTTCATGTCAGAAATGCATACGCCAGCAGACTTTACGAAATCAATCATCACTCTAGGTCTCACAGAGATTGTTCTGTATACAATCACTGGAGCAGTCATATATGCATTCGTAGGCCAGGAAGTTCAATCCCCGGCCTTGTTGTCGGCAAGTCCCTTAGTGTCGAAAGTCGCGTTTGGCGTTGCGTTGCCAGTTATCTATATCTCCGGTTCTATCAACGCTACAGTGGCTTGCCGTTTCATTCACGGTCGACTGTACAGGGACTCAATTACCCGGTTCATTAATACCCGAAAGGGTTGGATTTCGTGGCTGGCTGTCGTTGCCATCGTTATCTTCCTTTCGTGGGTTATTGCTGAGGCTATTCCCTTCTTCTCTGAGCTGTTGGCAATCTGCGCTGCCCTTTTCGTGTCTGGATTCTCTTTCTGGATCCCTCCCATCATGTGGTACTTCCTTCTCAAGGAAGGAAACTGGTATGATAAACACAACGTCAAGCGCGCGATTTGTAACTTCATTGTGTTCATCATAGGATTCTTTATCTTTATCGCCGGCACCTACGCCAGCATCGACCAGATCGTAAGTTCTTGCGGTTGCGTATGTGAGCGTATGGAGCTGACATTATTACAGATTGCGAAATTCGACCGTGGGGAAGTCGGTCGGCCCTTCTCTTGTAAAGTGGCATAAAAGTTTTGTTTACTTTACCGACTTTCAAAACCTGCACCATCTACATGGATCTATGTATCGTCACTTTAGAGTGTTGAAGAACTTCGATGACAAATGAGATGTACTTGAGTGAAACAGATGCAACATTTGTGCCTGTCTTGTTGTGATCTCAATATCTTCGAAAGTGTCAGAGATTGGATCTAAAACTCAGTAGTCTGTATGCTCCATCCAAAAACTGGCTACCCGATACCCTGTAGGTCAGGCCACTATGAGAAAACTAAATGATGACATCAAACTGGCCTTTTCGTGAGATCGTGAAGCGTAATTCAGTGTTGTAAGAAGTGACTCGTGTGTTATCTTGCACCAGTGGAGATTTGTCTTCGTGGTCGAGAAATTGACTGCCACCCCCGTGAATTTCAATGGTTTGCACCAGACGCGGTGGCTTGATGTCATTAGCGCTTCGATATTCGCCCCATAGAAATAAGTGGCTCAAGGTCCACTTCGGCATCTCGCGATTCTGATTTCCCACCTTGCAAGCTTCAATTCCGAGCTTGACAAAGATAAGTCACAACATGCCTCGAGGACGCAGGGGCTGCTGGACATGTCGTATTCGCCACCGAAGATGTGACGAGTCAATCCCCGACTGCGAAGAATGCAGCACTCGGCACATCACCTGCCATGGGTACGACCTGGATGCACCAGAATGGATGAGCGATGATCGGCTGCTGCAGGAAGAGCTCCGACGCATCAAAGTTGCAGTCAAAGAAAACTTCCGACGCGTCAAAACCATTCAGAACCGACAGCTTGCTCGATCAACAGCCGAAGCAAGTTATGCCTCTCGGCTCCAAGCCATATCTGAGTTGAAAGATGAACAGGCAGCCAATCGAGCACAACCTAGTTCGTCAGCAACAAACACAATCTTTCGAGAGGCACAGTATCTCGTTCATTACCTGGACTATATCTTTCCCATCCAATATGCCTTTTACGTCGATGCTCCAGACCAAGGAGGACGAGGATGGCTCTTATTCCTCTTGGAGAGAAGTACGGGAATGTTTCTTTAGCGTGTCGCATCCCTTCTAACTTGACAATAGATGCACCTCTTCGTAACGCAGCTCTGACCCTTTCCGCATTTCATCAACATATCTTCTCACCTTATCGTGCCGAGAACCAAGAAGACGAACTGCTGCAGTATCATACCAAAGCACTACAGGAGCTGCGACACGTTGTTAGTCACCGAGACGTGGGCGGCTTTGCTGATAGTAGTGAGGAATGGCTCAAATTCCTCGCAGGCGGCATGTTCTTGATCTCTTTTGAGGTACAAATCAATTGACAGCCTCTGTGCTTTCTTCTGACTTGGCTCTAGGTATTCCAAGGTGGTATCAATAACTGGCAAGCTCACTTCAACGCTCTGGTATCTGTTATCCGTAACCTGACAGCCTCCGATTTCGACTTCGACGAGTCCGATCCTTCGAGTACAGACTTCGATTTTAAGAGAGGTATGAATACTGCGCAAAAGTTCATTTTGGGAAACCTTGTCTGGATTGATATCCTCGCACCATTGGCGACAGGAACCGCACCCCAGCTACCATACCACGACTGGCTCAATGCTGGCAAGATTGACATGTCGCATATAATGGGTTGTCAAAACTCGATAATGATGGTTATTGGTGATATGATGGCTCTGGGCTCAAGGGCTAACTCTGTTAGCACGGCATATTTGCAATCTGGTATCGCTGACCTGGAGCAGCGAATCTTTGATGGAATCGCTGCGCTTGGTGTAGGATCAACGGTACGTACAATTCCTTGCTACTGGTTTGTTTACTTGCTGAACCGAGCCAAACAGTCAACTGAAACCAGTCGCTCCGTAACTCACCTCTTTGCAACTGCGGGGCTTGTACAACTTTATACACTTGCCTCAGAACATGGCATCACGTCACCTGATCCTCACGAAACAGTCTCGCGAGTTATTGAAGTGCTAGATCAACTACCATCACATATATCCTTGCGTGCGACACCGTGGCCTTTATGTGTCGCCGGATCAATGGCTCTCCCCCCAAACGAGCAGTATTTTGACAACCTGTTGAAGAAGCTCATGGATCATTCCGACGCAGGTTTCACCAACTGTGGTACAGTATATAGTGTTATGAAATACGCTTGGGAGCAGCGAAGACAAAACCCAAGTCGGCTGTGGAGTGCAAGGGAAGCTATGGAGGGTATGGGGATTTGTGCTCTTCTGATATAACCTACGAATTAGACATTAAGAAAGCCCTAACACCCTGCCATGGAACGCCTTATCCAAGGCAAATAGTGCCCCACCCACCAAATGTTGACTGCCTGTAATTAAGATGTCCAAGCTCTCAAATTCCGCCCCCAATTTCCTCACCGAGTCAAGAGCCTGCTCGATGTTTGGTTGGTAGTGAATATCAGAATCTGCATGAGAACGCCTCCACACCTCACCAAAGACCTCCTCCGGTGCGTATCCTGCGTCCGAGTTCCCAATCGCACCTATGGCTACATGAAAATTAGCGATTGTGGCCATCAAGGCGACATAGATCTTCCCTACCTGTTTGAGAGTCGAAGTCTTGCCGCGGATCGTACCGAGTAAAAATGACACGCTGGATGTGGACTGTACTCAGCGCCATAGCCAACCGTTTGAGCACAATTGCTGTGTCCCTCGCCTTCGAAACCTGACTGAAGATCAAGATCCGCCGTCCACCTGAGTTCTGGATGAACCAGTCGGCAGCCTTTCCAACGCTCATCTCATTATGTGCGCCATCCAGAAACCACTTGAACTTGCCCTCAAGAAGCACCTGAAAGCGTCCTGGCCAAGAGAACTGACCTACGCCCCGCTGGATATCCTGGGACGTTAGACTGGCGGCATCCTTTTGAACTAGAAACTGGCGTACTGCAGCCAGAGCAACAGAACAATTCATCCGTTGGATATACAGGTTCAATTGTAGCGCATCTGTCGGCAGACACGGATGCTTTTCTATGAATTGAATTTCGACATCTTTTTCCTTCGCGCGGTTTCGAATAACGTCTTCAACGTCGGGGTGACCTTGAAGAGATGACACGGCAATGGCGCCGCTCTTGAATATTCCTGCTTTGTGCCACGCAATATTTTCGATGCCTGGGCCCAGTTGCTCAACATGATCCATCCCAAGTGGTGTGATGGCCGTCACAACGGGATGTTCGATCACATTAGTAGCATCATACTCACCCCCGTGATGAGTCTCGAAAATAGCGGCCTCAACACCCTCTTTGATGAAGGTGTGAAATGACACGAGAGCAAGTAGCTGAAGATATCGGGGTAAAGGCGCCTTGAAGTCGCTGTCTGCTCTTGTCAAGGCATCCCAGACTTAGAAGAAATATTCGGCGAAAAGGTGTCTGGCGATGGGCTGGAAGTTGATGCGAATTCTCTCTACGGGAAAGATGAGATGTGGCGACGTATAGAGACCTGTCTTCCGTGGAAAACCCGTTCTTTGTCCGCGGGCTCTGAGAAAGGACTCGATGAAAGCACACGTGCTTCCTTTTCCTTTGGTACCGGCGACGTGAATGATGTTCAGACGATCGATATCAGCAGTCTACTGTATTTAATACTTCTGGAGTCAAGATCAGGTTCCTTAGTGAGACATACTGAGTGACCAATTTGTTGAAGCCATTCTTTCATTCCAACTATGCTTGGTGTTCCTCTCAAGCCGGCCTTTTCTTTCGAATCCGGAATGCTGCTCGACTCCGCGAACGGCGTAATCTTTGCTGACGGTACAGTAGGCCTCTTTCCACGGCGTCGACTGTTGAGGATGTCGATGGCAGCCTCGAACGTGTCAGGTCAAATCAGGTCTAGCTTCAGTTTACTCACCTTGTAGTTTCTCTCAATTGGTAGACTCGACATGACTCTGATCCATTACCACGGCTTGAGAGAAGTGGGCGTTAGCTGCCTGAACTGCCCAATGTTTATACAATTCTTTTCTTTATCACATTCTGCTGAATCACCCCCGGACGGATCCTTCTGTTTACCCGTCACAGACACTTTGACGCCATGACTCACCGAAAAGACAAAGAAAATGCATGTTTGCAGTGACACTACCGCCATGGCTTTAACGACATAAGCGCTGGGATTGGAGTCATCCTATTAAATGATTGCATTGGTGATCTATTATGTACCTTTTGGAGCTAAATACATATGAACAAAGAGCAACCACCCACATTGATCGCGAATTCAAGCCAGTAAGGAAGGCATCCCCATTAAATTAGAAATTGATGATACGCCACTTTTGGCTCTTAATACAATCAGAACAATCCCAGCATCCCTTATCGCTCCAACTCATCTTGTTGTTACCGAACTGACTCCACTGTATGGACTTCAGTTGATGATAGCCAATAGCGCATCCAGACTCTGCAGACCAGGCCGACGCAGCACAATTCGGGTTCGAATTGCAAAGCGCTGCACATCGCTCCTCAGAATCCTGGTAGGGGAATTTGGAAGGTGCCGTATCATAAGCCCAGGGAAAGTAGCCACTGTGTTGGCAGACTAGGTCACTGGATGGGTTTGACTTGATCTCACAAACGGCCTCTGCGCTAGCGATGCTGGGAGCGCAGGTTGCTTGAGGGAGTGCGGTGGCGAGGGACGCATAGTAGTCATCTCGGTCATAATTGTGGCAGAAGCATTTGTTGCAGCTCTGCTCACTCCAATACAGGCTTCCTTCTTCGTTTGAGGGGGTAAAGGAGGAATCGTATATCGAGCGCGAAGCGAAGACACATTTTCGCTGATCGTTGTCATAGGCGGATGCCTTGCAGCGACTCGGCATGTGATAACAGAGGGCAGCGCAGTTTTGGGTATCAATCTGCCAAGGATACTCTTCGTCTCGGAGTGTGAATGTGTTTTTGAACTTTCCGGATTTGTTACAATCGGAGTAGTCGGCGTTAGGGTCAATGAGACATCCGTCTGAGAGGGCGAGAGTGCATTGAGCCATGATTGACTCGGTCGTTGTTGGGAGGTAAGAGGAGGAGAAGGTAGTAGGCTCAGTTCGTGTCGGAGGCTCGGTCGTTTGTTCGGAAGTGGCTCCGTCAGAGGTAGGGGCTTGGCTGGTAGTCATTTCGCTGGAGGTAGTGGTAGAGGGCACAGCAGAAGTCGTGACATCAGAAGGCTTGGAAGGGAGGACGGTTGAAGATGACATAACCTCCGAGGTACTGGTCTCAATATCCAACGGGTTCTTGATGTCGCAATCATGGCACTCAAAACAGTCAAAGTCATTCCACACCAAAGACCATTGCTTGCCAAGATCAATACCAGTAACACCTAATCTATCCGAAAGCATCCAACAAGAAGTCTCTTGTCCAAGAGTGTTTAGCGCAAAGGCCTTACAGGCTGAACCTTCTCGCTTGCACAGCAAGGCGCAGTCCTCAATGGAGTTCTGTCGGGGATTGCTGTCTTTCGTGCGGCCCCATGTACCACTCTTTGGAACTCCGGTGGCCCAGCATGCTCTTGGTGCGGTAGGCTGTTCGTTTTCTGAGAAGATTGGGATTCCGGGGAGGGATTGTGTCAGAGTCACTTGGGGTTGAACTGGTGTGCAGTATCCGGGCGGGGGTGAGCCGGCGGGGCAGACTCGTGAGCCAGAGGGTGAGGATGTCTCAGATGAGGCAGGATCATATGTTGCGATCGTGGGAGCATCCATGGTGGCTGTGGTTGGTTCTAGAGTGGGCACTTCGGTGTTGCTCTGAGACTTCGTGGATGGGTCCACAGAGGATGAAGGGCTTTCCGTTGATGGACTTGGGTTGTATGTAGCGGTCGAAGGAGCGTCCAAGGTGTTTGTGGCTGGCTCGGATGTAGGAACTCCAGTCTTCACCTCTGATTTTGTAGATGAGTCATGAGTGGGAGCGCTTGAGGCGGCCGACAAGGTGGTGACACCAGTGGGGTCCGACGTCTGAGTGAACGGGGCGTCACGAGTAACAGTCTCATCGGCGGACCAAGACATGGATGATGGACCAGAGTTACTAATATCCGAGGACGCACGCGTCAAAGTCTCATCAAACGACCGGGACTCTGCTGATGGCTTGGAGGTATCAATGTCGGAGGTAGTTGGGATGATAGTTGCCGCGTCTTCGGTGCTCGAGAGGCGCATGGAAAGTGTTGATGGTCCATGAGAGGTCTCGGTGGTGTCTAGCGCATTGGACGTTGTTTCCACCGCCAGCTTGCTGGTGGTTGTAGGAAGAGGTGTATCATCCCCGTCTCCGAAGTCAAGCTTGACGGTGTCGATTGTATCCGGTGTGACCTGGTTGGACATGAAGATGGAGTCCACATAGATAGCCGCCACTCCACCAACAGGACAGTTGATTGACACCGCAAAAGCACCCTCCGTGTTGGGAACGTCGGTCTGTGTGAGAACAGTGTTCCACTCGATGGCCTGTCCCAAGCTGAGAATCGTCGAAGTAAAGAACTGGAGGCCACCGATAGAAGCGCTCAGAGTACAGACATTGACGCCGTTGCTGGCCGTGACGACCGCGTAGAAGAACCGAACAGTGTACTTCTTCTTGGTGTCAAGGTCCAGGAGCTGCTGTGAGATACTGGCAACGTTTCCAATGCCTCGCTTGCGCTTGGAGGGATCGTTACGAGCTGACATCTCAACGCAGCCTTGCTCTTTGCTTCCGTCGCCAGTGTAACCTTTGTTGGTCACGATCTGGGCTTGACCTTCGACGATGAAACCAGGAACTGGTACGTCGGGGTCTCTGGTAGCGAAGTTTCCATTACTCAGTACGTTCTTGACAGCCAGTGGCGCCTCTGTCTCCGTAGTAGACGGAGACGCAGTGGTCGTGGTGAGGTTGGGGTGAGGCTTGCATCGACTTGCTTGGACAACGTTCCAGTTGCCCAAGGCGGCGAAGGCCGCTAAAGCAATAACTGAACGCATAATGAGGACTCGAAGCAGGAACTGCCAAATGAGTGTAAGAACACAGAAAGATGGGAAAGAAAGTAATGATCGAATTTCTGAGAAGCGGTGTCCTGATGTTTATGAAGCTTGATGTTATCGGAGGTGGGACCTTTAGACTGGACTGGTCCTGACTAGTGAACGCCTCGTCTCTTTACGAGCTGAAAGTAATTACAGCTCACACTAGAAAGAAAGCAAGACTGTAACCTTGATTTTTCCAGAGGCTTGCATAGCCAGCAACATAATAGATATTCATTTTTATTTCTGTAACACTTTCCCAAATGTTATGTGTTTATCTCTGTGTTCAAAGTGAATCCTATCTCATCGCGGAATCTCAGTTCAATCGACATTTGAAGAGGACCCTGTGCTCGATTGCGCTAGCTCCAGCGCGACACTAGCACTTGACCCCTGACTTGAACAACTTCAGAAGAGCCTGGAAGCCAATAGCGCGCATAAGCGCCACAGACTATTGGATTTTCCCATGAGCTTGTAAATATTAAGCTCACGCTCCGTACTCGAGATTTTGCGGTTAATAAACTCCCTCTTGTGACGAGCGGATTTGTTCTAGTCAGATATTGTAGTCAATGAGAATTTTGAGCCCAGAGGCAGCAACAACCTCCTGCTGCCCAAAGTGGTTGTGTTTTCACCTGCAAGTTCAAGTGGCTGAAAAGCAGCAGGCTGGAAAATACTGCCAGACGAATTTGCACTAATAGTGTGGATTTGAACGGTACGACTTGACGACTGACCTCCAACAAGCTCAATTAGATGAAGGAGTCTGCGTTTCTCCGATTTGCAATAAACAGTGCCTAAGACTAAAAACTGAAACTGGAAATTGAAATTTGTAATTTGATACTGTTCGACGATACTGACAATTTTATCGGTCAGGTAAGAGTTCTTCCACATTAAACCCGATAGTACCTTAGTATGCTAATCTGCAAATCTCCATTAAATTGATCATGGGACTTAGGGTAGCTTCACCACACAAGAACATGACAGTTATTGTGGCGCGCAATACATCACTCGTACAAACCGAATCAGAATCAAGATATGTCTCAAGATGTTGTGAATTGGAATGCTTGTGCCGTGTTGACTCACTGTAATATCATCTCTCCCTTCATCATAGTAATATATTTATTTCCCATCCCCATAAGAGCAATTCCTAAAATTCCCGAATCCGTTCTCCAGCCTTCTTCTCCACTGACCTGGCAATCATGAAAATCACAATTATCCTCGTCGCCTGTTTTGCGGGTCTAGTATTCGCCCGCAGCTCCAAAATCCGACAACAATCTGCCTCATGCTACGATCGATTCGATGCGATAAAAGATGCGAAAGCTGCGGGGTGTGCTAAGATCAGTACCTATCTTATCAGTGGCACATTTTGCAATCCATACGGCTGTGATTGCGAGTGGGGATGCATCGAGAGTGATGGGTATAATGACAAATGGATCCCATATAAGTGTCCCAATGGATTTGGGGTAAGTTACAAACCCCACTCTTATGATTGGAACCTTCTAACACGACATTGATGTAGAGCGATGTGTGTTCTGATTAGCGATTGTTCTTCGTGTATATGGGTGTAGATTTCTCCGGTAGATAGCCTCGCAGGGTAGCTTTCTCTTTTGGAAAGCAACAACGATGTCCATTTTGTACTTCTCCTTTGTCCTGGAATGTTTTGTAAAGAAGATGACAGATTCCCCGCAATCGATAAGCGAAGTCTTCTCCCTGCGAGGCCTGTACTATGAAACAGCCGTCTCATGTTAATCTCCAAGGAATTGCAATGTCTCACGCGCTTACTGTCTTAACCGTTCCTCCCACCATTGAATCCGCTGCCAAATCATGTTTCTCCAGAAAGGTGGAGACTGAGAAAGAGGGGACTCTTATCCCCGCTCTATTTCCAAGCGCGCCAGTCACGAGCTGACACTGCAGTGTTTGGTCCATCGGCACGGGACTTCACAGCGTGGTTTATGTTCATTCAAGGTCGATGGAAACCAGCTACCACATCCATGAGGAACACATACTCATATGTTGTGAAGTAGGTATTATCCCATGTTTCTTCAAACCACCACTGAAAGTCAGCATCGACTTGCTTCTTCGATCCTTCCAACGTCTTGATTGTCCATTTCCTCGCGAGGCTGATGATTTATTTCGTGACCAGGTTACCCTAAACTGTCAAGTTCCTTCTTGGCCCGTCTAAATAGCCTGACAAGGGCCTGCATTAAACTTATCCCCTTTGAGAAATCACCGACGCTCAGTGCTACGTAAAGGGTCAGTCTTGTCTTCCGACTAAGCGCTGTGACGAATCATGTAACAATGCCCAGGCGACAACAGGCGACGCCAAGCGCGCCAAGCACATTCTTTCCATAGCGAAATGAGCTGTGCCTCTCACGAACTGTAATTGTGCAGGGCTGTGTCTTTCATAATGAACTGATAAAAAGGTCAGGTTGGTAACTTCCACTGTTTATTCCATCCACTTTACTCTCGTTTCATCAACGTAAACCTCATTGACAGGATTACCTACAGCAGAATATGCCTACCGCTACAGAATTCTTTGGCATCACTGCCCATAATCTCGGTCCTCTAACAACCACCTTCACCGCTCCATCATCATGCGCAACCAGTATCAACGATAATAATGTCCTCTTTGTCAACGCAACTTCACCTTATTATCAGGAAGGTCGTGCTCGATGTGGTTTCGCGACTTATGCCGATTGCTTTCCCAGCGGTGACGAACTGGACGCTTTCATTAGTCAAACGCCCCACACTCTCTTTCGAACCACTTCTCTTTACTTCTCCCCCGGCCTCGCTTGTCCCGCAGGTTGGAAGACCGTCGGAGCATTGGCACATGCCGAGAGTGGGAAGATGAGCGCATCTGGTGCGCTTGCACAAGAGCCGCCGGATGCTGATCTTGAATTTCCACGAGCTGCCTGGGTTACAGACGTTTGGAGGAACATGTTGGATAAATCTGAGACTCTTGCATATTGCTGTCCAAGGTATGGCTATCCTACACATCGTCATAAGCTGTAAAGTGGTCAAACTAATAGAGATAGTGGTTATGTTGGCCATGCACATGGAGCATGCGTATCCACGCTCGGCCCAGTCAGCTCCTACTCGTACTCTCAGCATTGTGCGGTATGGTTCACTAATCGCGATTTCTACACCTCAGTCTCATCTGTCTCTGGCCTGTCCTATTCACACGGTGTATGGTCGTACCTCAGCCCGACTGACACCCAGGAAGGCGTCACCTCTACCATGGACTTGGGAGAATATCTGGGAGAAACCTCGAATGGCTTTGCTGATATTGCGGTTGCTACTTGGGTGCAAGCGGTGCCTCTGATCTACAAGAAATCGGATATGGAAAAGAAAAAGGATGATGGTGAAACTGAGACCGCGTCCACTGCTGAGATTGCGTCTGCCACTGGGACCGAGTCTGCCACTGACCCAACGAATGCCGAGAGTGCCGCTTCTACTGTTACAAAACAAAACACTGTTAGTAGACTCGGCTTGGTATTGGGAGTTCTTGCTGGTTTGGGCATGCTATTGTTTTGAGATATGCAAACAACTTGATACTATCACCACGTTTTCAGCTTCAGAAATTGTATATATAACGACTTGAACGAAGGAACTTGTAGTTTAACATGAAATCTTGCAATTTAAAACGATGACCTCACTCCTCCATATCACTCCCAACCTCGACCGGTACATCGAGGCCAAGCTCCCTTAGATACTCTGCAATCTCTGGTTTCTCCTGCCCGCACTGCTCCAGAATGTCTTCATCCAGCGCACTTGCATCAGCCCCATGAGCCAACAGTATTTTGACGGACTCAACGCTCCCGTTAACGACAGCATTAGATAAAGGCGTATTACCCATTTCATCTTCAGCTAGTACATCACTACCAGCATCAACAAGAGCTTGCAGTGTCGGATTCTCCATGTCGATCTCTGCAGCTAGATGCAAAGCTGTACGGCCGTCGCTGTCCCGAGCCTCTAGATCTTCTCCGCGCGCTACTAGTGCGTCGATGAGCATCTTTGGAGCTACTAGATGGGCAGCAAGATGTAGTGGACCATAACCCGTCGTGAAGCATTGCCATCGCTCTTGATCCTCTTCGAACTCCTCATAACTGGCTTGGCTCTCGTAAGGCCATGCTTCAGCTGCTTGGAGGTATGACTCAATTGACCCTCTTCGAGACGAGAGGCGAATGAAGTCATCGACGAAGGTGTCTGGGGTGGCTGTT
Source organism: Fusarium incarnatum (assembly GCA_004367075.1). NCBI lineage: Eukaryota > Fungi > Ascomycota > Sordariomycetes > Hypocreales > Nectriaceae > Fusarium > Fusarium incarnatum. The sequence goes on from QGDZ01000063.1 coordinate 203,048, forward strand.
GCCAGACTGGGGCTTAGTAGTCTGGCTGCGAACCACAGATATCTGTTCTTGTGTAGTCGTTCTCTGAGAGAAGCAGATGATTTGCAAGCACCTTGCGCGAAGGCGTCAGATGAGAGATATCGCATAAAAGCACTAATAGCTCGCTTCGCATAGTCGATGTCGAAGACCGCTCGCTTCAGGTACTCGCCAAGAAGTGGTGATGTGATTCGCATCGACTCATCGTCTTCGGTATAGTATACGAGGCCGCGGCAGCCTAGAAGAACTTCAGAACTGTTGAAGTTCTTATCATCATGACTGACTTCCCAAGCGCTCAACGCTTCGAGTGCCATGGGCATTGTGAAGGTGTAACCAGCCTCATAAGCTTTGACGATGTGGTAGAGTATACAAAAGATCATATCTTTCCACTGTGAGATCATGGTCTGCCTTACAGCCTCTTTGCAGAAGAAGTCTATCTTGTCCGAGACCGAGGCCCCGCCACAGGAACTCACAAGTTGGTCAAGATTGCCTACGAGCTCGGGCACAGTTTTTTCCGTGGACCAAGCCGGTATGGGGAGGAATCTATTAATCGTCAGTACCCAGTTTTGTCTTGCACATGAATAACTTACCGGCCGTCAAAGAGCTTAACAATGTTGTGGATTAACTCATCGTGACCCGAGGACAGGTCCTTGCCTGAAACATCTCGAAGTGTTCCAATGATGTACATCTCTAGGTCCTTATCACTCGCTCTAGAGTTTATCTCAAGAACTTCAGGCCGTATCGAGAAAGCACCAGTACACGCATTGCGGCTAGCGAACATAACCCGAAAGACGGCGTTAGACTCACTTGGATTTAACGAAAGCATTAAATCCCTCAGAGCTACCTCAGTAACACTATTGGCATTGTCAAAGAAGATGAAGACCTTGTCAAACTCGGATGCAACAAGATGAAGGAGTTGATCGAACTCGTCATCGTCTGGATATGGAGTATCATCCAGAGCTTTTAGTTGTTCCCATATGCTTGATGTGGTGGGGAGCTGCGATACCAGCTGTCTCAAAACAGAGGGTAACGCATGGTTGAAATCGACCTTGTTGTACTGTTTATGGTTCTGCTGGAACTCGACACAAGCAACTGCATTGCCCTTGGTTTCTTGAATGTCTTTGATGAGGCGGGAGCTGCACTTCCAATTAGCAGGGAGCTTCCAGCCTGTGAAGGGTAGACTCACCACAGAAACGTCTTGCCAGTCGCCGCTGAAAACACATTAGCAAAGGCCATCACTCGATTTCTCATTGTGCTCACATGGTCCATGAAGCCAAAGCAGAGACGGGGAGTTGCCGTGTAGCCACTCCTTTGTCTTTGGGTTGTCGAGAATCCATTGGCCTGATTCTGGAATGCGTGCGCGCTCGAGATGTTTTTGCCAGCTCTCTGATCGATCGCCGGGACAGAGTCTCCTCAGTAAATGATTCCTTTCGCTGACAGACATCTCGACTATCCTATCGTTATGAGAATAGTGAAGTTGATCTTGGCTTCGGTTGTAGAGCAGAGAAACAAACGCAACTGCTTTTAATAGCTGGTGCTGGTCCCTAGCCCTATCCCTGGTTGGGGGCTGAGTGCTATCGTAATATGCCACATTCACGGTGGGGCTAGGCAGTCAAGCAGGGGTCGAAAACGTTAGGTATGTCAGCAACCCGCTATTCTAGACCAGTGATTTTGCAGTAAAGAACAATCCTATCCTCTTTCAACACTGGCGAGAGTTAATTGAAGAACCTTGCTTGGCTCCTCATATTCAATTAAAGCTGACAGAATGATGGTATGGTAAGAGCATGCCGAGGCTGAGTAGCGGCGGAAGCACCCGTCAGCATTTCTACATAACCAGGGGCTAGACCATTGTGGACCTGCAGATCTTTGCCGCAAATTTATCTACTTTGAGTAATCGCCGGGCCATTTCGACCTTGCAGAGGTTACCAACACAGTCAGCAGTCAGCAATGCCGGAGAGCCGAGACAATATAACCGCCTTGGCATAAGGTTTGAGCTAAATAAACGTACTTGGCGTAAGCTCTCAGCTGAACTTACATGGATCTTTACGACGAAACCACTTACATTACAACTATTCCGATGATGAGCCACAAACACGCTACATATCACTGCGTATTACTGCGTATCGGCGATTATCGATGCGTATTCCTTGGAAACAACAACTTCAAATAGCTCAATAACACAGTGGAGGAAAAAGAAGGCAAGCGCATGGACCCAATACCGATTAGTTTCAAAGGTACTTTTTGTTTATTGGGTCTCGCGTAAGTGTGATTTATGTTGCCAAGTCTTGGGCAGGATTGAGAGAATCAGCTTTTGCACCGCTGGGAGAACAAGGGATACCATGTGAATGTCAGCATCAGATGATACTTACTTCGTGGCTACGCTCCTCCGATCTCCACCTGTGCGCGTCTGTAAGCTGTGATGTAGTATTCTGAGCGCTTCCGCTTCTCTTCGTCCCTGTTCAGGCAATTGACTCTTTGGAGATCCTGTGAGAGTTTCTTTAGGAAGGAGGACTATGAGTATGAAAAGAGGTAAGATCTTTGGAAGCCATACATATATAAGCTGTTGATGTTCCGCTACTATCTGTGTATCTTTCGAATCCAAGCACTACAGTCTCATTCAGCCATCAATTCAAAATGCGTTATCTCCAAAACATTGTCCTCCTGATCAGCGTCCTGGGAGCAGCTCCTGCTGTTCTTGCAGCTGCACCATCTACTGAGAGCTCTGGAGTTGAGGTTGCCCAGCCGAACGGTTTGTTTCCCATAGTACTGCACATGCCATGCTAGTCCACTCAGACTGACACCATCAGGCGCCGATGTGCAGCCACCACAGGCGTTCCAGCCTGAGTACAGCGATGCTGAAGATGACGATGACGAGGAGGGTTTGACGGGTAATGACGGTGCCACCGTGTTGGCTCAGCTTGAGTCCCGAGCTCGTGTCAAGTGCTTGACTAAGGGTCGCCCTGGCAAGAACTGCTACTACTCGCAGTGCCCTGGAAGTAAACAGTGTAAGGTCAACGCACGAGGAAACTGTGTGTTCAAGTACACTCAGAAGAAGCGGCCCTTTGGTTGCAGCCAGTGTCTTTGCTACCGCTCAAGCGTGTGAGGAGTCAATACTGGAATTTGTCAGAATAGTTTTGGATATTATCTTTGTTCAGTCGCTCTTTATATATGTCTTACACACTGAACCTCTGAACCTTCGTATCCATGTATCTGTCGGATTCGGAAATTAGGCAGATTGTAGTTGCTCTGATGGATCCAGACACTGTTGAACCGGCCAGATCTTGACTTGATGTTCTAGCCAAAGCCAGGCGATGTGTTACTTTATCAGTAGGAATATGTCTAGAAATGTGTCACAGGCTGCAATTAGTGTTCTTTGCTGTTTGAAGTCGGCGACTTGAGGTTCATGATGATCCCGATGACATGAGTGAGGACAAGTCGGATGATCATATTTAGAGTCCACATCCTTCGCTTCGTTCCATTCCCCTCTTGTAGCGGTAGAAAGTCTCTCAAAATCCCCACAGACTAACGCTGAGTGTGGCGAAGTATCCGGAAGAGACATGCCAGCCAACAAAGCATCCAAAAAGACATCACCGCTAAGTACCAATCATGCTCAACTGTTGGTTCACCCCGGTCGGCTTATACTCCACCACTCGGTTTATCCCTCGCCCACTTTGAAATTACCTTCTCTTTCGGGTCCGTCGATGCGCGAAATGACAGGTGACAGTCTTTTACCCACCACTCAAACACTTCAGAGCGACTTTCGCTTCTAGTCACCAGCGCCCCGAGTTATCACACCCTTGCTTTGTTTTCATCTCATTTACCGCTCTGGAAAATTAATTCCATAAATCCTTTTCGAAACAATTTGGAATGTCCATCAACTCATACGAGACATCAGACTCTGGTTGTGAGAGCATCGAAGAGCCTACGCCATGTGATCCCCAAGAGATCAAACGACAATTCCTAGACTTCTACAACTTTCTGACGACGTTGCATTTCGACAAAAATGCCTTGAAAGTGCCTCCTCCCGAGGGTTGGCCTCACTTAACACCAGGGTTCTGCGCTCACTTCAAGGCCGATCACACGATCGAAGTCTTGCGACATCTCCCGTATTTTGACCAGCGAACAAAGGTCCACATCCATCGTGGTTCAACCTTGGTGGACTATACGACTTTTACCCGTGAGGACTTCGAGAACGCTGTCGAGGAATATGAATTTGAAGACGAGTACTGGGGAATAGAAGGCGAGATTGATCCAAAGCATGTCTTTCTTATATCTCTTGGCGGTGAGCAAGGCACTTATAACCTATTCCTGAATGCTAGAGATGGAGAAATCATCTATGAACAAATTGGCGTCTACCAAGGCGATCATCCCATACAGCATTATTTCGACTCGTTGAAGGACATGTACAGGAGGTTGGAGCTTATTGGACTTCCGAACAGACGCATTATCGACACGTGGGGTGTTCCAGAACCGAAACATACAATCAGCCTTGAAGAAGTTTGTGAAGAAAGCGAGCAGTTTCCGACGAATCTTGATATACAATATCTCAGACAGTTGTTTCGAGATCACGGTTGGCCAGATGCATTCCGCAAGGATGACGCAGTCGAGGCGGTAGACAACATGATAGATGCAATTGAACGAGCCGGTAGAGCATGCGCAAGTTGGAAATTTTAGTATTCGACACCCTTGAAGGTTGGTCCGTTGTAAGTTAGTCTATAGTTGCGACTTGTATTATGTATATCTATTGATAATTCCTTGGTAATATTCTCTCATCCAGCGAGTCGAAGCGTATAAGGAGGGGCCAAAGCGTTCCCCGTTACCTGTTCCTCTTATCATGTGACCAGGAACTCCTATAAAAGTGACGCAGGGCCCCATAACTCAAGTCCGCTAACTCTACCAAGTCAACTTTGCAACTGCCAGCTCTCGACAAAATCAAACTTGCAATGTCTAGAAGGAAGGCGGACGCTTGCATACAACATGTTGTCGACTTTGCAGACTATGCAGGACGACCAGCTAAGCTTATTTGGTCCGATCAGGCGGACAAGGTTCTTCCACCCCTTACGAACATGTGCTTCTATTTTATACATCCGGAGTTCAATCTAGACAATTTCGATTTCAATGCTTTCCGGGAGGACGTCTTGGCCCGCGCAGACGAGCAGCTTCGGCTCGAGATATTTTGCATACCTGGGGGCACTGACGCTGACTGTGCTTATCATTATGGCAAGGAACTTGAGGCTCGCGGCGACCTTCTCGAGCAGGTTGACGAGGTTGAGAGGGCCGAAAACGATCCTGAATATGCAGCCACGCGAAAACCTGAGGGCAAGCTCCCCGGCCTGGTGTCGTCACACAGTCATCTATCTTTGGCCTATCACGGTCTTGTTTTTGTATACAGGGAGGCGACTTGGAGCCGCGATGACGACGATAAGACCATCGATATTGTTCAATTTGACCCAGATTTCCACCCTGAGGAACTTGGACCCGGGGAACCGCTGAAACCGAAAGCCCCTTTGCGGACGATACAATTGCTAGCTACGAAGAAATCCAAGATTGAAAAGTACGAAGATCAAGGAGCTTGGTTTTGGTTCTATGATCACATGCCTCGCCATTGGTGGTATCCCGCTCTGCATGCTACTTTTGGGGCTCAGGACATGGGATGGACATCATGGTAATAAAGTCAGGAATCCGTGGTTATATAGGAAACTGTGTTAATTTGAACTGTACAACTTGATAACTGACCTTCAAAAACCTTAAATAGAGTTGCGGAAACGGCCGGTCTAAAACTTGGAACCTCCATGGTCTACTGATGTGCAGAACGTTTTCTGTAGTTAGGCTATCTTTGCAAAGCATAGGGTACCATGCGACTTCAATAAGCAAAGATTTATATGCGCTCGGGTTTGAGTTGCTTGTGTTATTGCAAATCGTTATTTCATCTACAGCTGCTTTCATCGTTTATCTATCCTGTCCTAAGATCTATCATATAGCTCCGTTTTCAGAAGGGAAGAACTGCACTTGGAGACACAATTCTAGGGTCCATTCCAGGCAGCAGCAACGTCACAAGGCTGCAACAGGCCAAAGCGTTGTCTCTTACGTGTCATGTGACCAGCGACACCTATAAAAGCCTAAGCGACACCCCTTTACTAGAGAGCGATACCTTGACCAAACCAGTTTTGCATTTACATCGTTAATCTTCGTTCAAGTCATGCCGCGATTGAAAATACACGCTCGCAAACTAGAAACTACCCACGTTGCAGATCATGCAGGTCGACCAGCCAGGCTCCTTTGGTCACATAAACCAACTGAAGTCCTCTTCCCCCTTGCAAGCATCTGCTTCTACTTTGTTCATCCGGATTTAAATCTGGATACTTTTAATTTCAACGATTTCAGGAGCGACGTACTACACGATGCAGATAAGACATTTGAATTCCGGGTTGACATTTTCTGCATTCCCGGGGGTACTGATGCCGACTGTGCCGAGCATTATCGCAAGGAGCTTAAGTATCGCGGCGATGTCCTTGAGCAGATTCGGGAAGTCCAGGAGGCGTATAAAGACTTCTACAACAATCACGGATATGTACATAAAGAAAGGAAGGCCAGGCTTCCCGGCCTATTTGCGTCTCACCGGGGCGACAGTACAGGTTATCACGGCCTGATCTTTTTATTTAAAGAGGCGACTTGGGACCTCCGAGAAGACGATAAAAAGCTGGACATGGTCCAATTTGATCCGGGACTGACGCCGGAGGACCCCGAGCCGTGTGAAAATACGTCGATACTAGCTCCCATTAAAACAACACGAGTCCAAGCTAGGAGTAAAAGCTTCGCTCTTGAAGAAGTGCCACAGTATAGAGAATATGAGGATGAAACGGTTTGGTGTTGGTTTTCTGATCTGAGATGTGGTCGGCTGTGGGATGGAGCCTTGAAAGCTAGGACTTCAGCTGTCTTTCTCGGATGGACGTCGTGGTGATAAAGTTACAGGAATAAAATGGTTATAATAGTATAGGGTAGCTTCAGCGTGTCCAAAGTTGCCACTTAACCAAATTGGTTGACGCGTCAGCCAATCATAGGCCACATAGAGTCTGGACGCGTCGTCACGCCAACTAAGCAAAGCAAGTCTAAAGTCAGGCGCCCCTTAAACCCCGGTATCATCTCAATTCATCCCTTGCAAGTTATTATCTTGAGGTTTTCTATCACAAAACTACCGGCATTATGGAGCCTCCGGCGAAACGTATCAAGCTCGAACCGGACATTGAGCCCACTCTGTCAGGATTACCCACAGTAGACATATCTGCTGACAGCGATTGCAAGGCGGACCTATCTTTCGAGGTGAAAGCAGAGTTAAAACCTCAATGCGCCCAGTGCGAGTTATCTTTCCAAAGCGACGCCGAGCATGCACTTCACATTTCAAATTGGCACTATACACATCTTTGTAAAGCCTGCGACAAGGGATTACCAGATCAACAAAGCCTCGATGCCGTAAGTATCCACTCTAGAGTTACAAGACCCATTGATTCAAGCCCTTTTATAGCATAGAAAGACACATCCCCGCTTCCCATCAAGTGCTTGGGCTGCAAAGAAATGTTCAGGGTCAATTCAGCGATGGTGGAACACCTTGAAAGTAGGAAATGCAGCTCGGGCGCGAACGCCGAATTACTAGCCAAAGCATCAGACGATTATATGAATCAGCGCATCTTCAAATTGGAAAAGCCCCCCAGTTCAACATTGGACCCTACTTGCTCAGGTTGCGGGACTGTTTCTAACTCCATGAGTCAAGTCATTGCTCATTTGGAAAATAGAATGTGTTCAGTACGAGGCTGGCTAGATGATTACAGACCCTTGTTCCAGGCCCTCCAGCAACGTATCGCGGAACAAAAGGTGGACGTCCACGGGTGTACTGTATGCCTTAAGACATTCATAAACGCCCAGGCGCTCGAACAGCATCAACGGAACAAGCATAAACTCACCCACTGTTATAGCTGCTCGGAAGCTTTCGAGATGACAGGTGACAGAGAACACAACGCCGTTCATCGAGGTGCTGCCAACAAGCAACATTTCCATTGCTTAAATTGTCGGCCAAAAATTGACGACAGCGACCACAGGCACGTTTCGCATAGAACATACGGTCCTTGTCGGTTGACCTTTGAGGACGCACAATCTCTCGAGAATCACGACTGCGAGATTCATCATATGTGTCGACAATGCCTGCAGCGCTTCACTACTGCAGAGGAACTTTACATGGTAAGTTAGCCCTATCAAGACTATCTCCGAAATTGCTAAGAAAAGCGATAGCACTCTGAAGTACATGGAACTCCAAGCGAATTTGTCGATGATGCGATACGGAGGGTCATCTCCCTGTCGAAAGGAGCAATTTCTGAGTCAGTAGCGGCAGCCATACTCCACGACGTTATCGCTAGGACTGGAGGCACTATACCCCACACGCGAGCTGCAAGACGGGCCGTTCCTGCGACCGTTGAGGCTCAAGTCGCCGCTCCTCCTGTCATCAATACACCAGTCCGTATCAAGGCAGAAGCCAGAGCAACAACAACGACGGAACCGACCAACAGCTCGGCGGAGATACAGCCAGAACCTTCAATTCCTCCAGTTGTAGCGCCTCCAGGGCAAATTACGAAAGAACAGATGGAGCAACAGCCCCAGGAGAACGAGAAGAACCCGGATCTGCACTGCCTTTACTGCAGCTGGACGACAGACGATGAGGATCAGTTGAGGATCCATAACATCTTTTGCAACTCTGAAACGAAGCGCACATGGTGTGACCTTTGCAAGAAACAATACAGCTCCGACAGATGTTACTTGCAGCACCTTAGAAACTCGCCAAAACACTTCACATGTGACGTTTGCGTGAAGATGTCAAGAAAAGGTCAACGAGAGCTGGAACGTAACGCAAATACCTTGCAATATGTCTCGTGGGAGGCTTTGTCTACTCATATGAGAGAAAACCATGCCGCATGTATTCCATGTAATCGATGGTTCGTTAGCCACCTTGCGCTCTCCGACAGGGACCAGCTTAGAGAACACAATGAGACTCATCATTGGTCGGAACTATGCACAGCATGCGACTTGACGTTCCCAGATACCAAGTCCCTTGAAGAGGTAAGTGTTTTTCTCCGTCTGGAAGATGTTCCCTGTTTGGCTGATCTGATTCTGTCCAACAGCATAAAACAACCCACCCTGCAGAGCCAATCGACTGTCTCGGTTGCAGCAAGACCTTCGGAAGCTATTCACTTATGACGGAGCATCTGGAAAGCGGAAATTGCAAGTCAGGCGCAACTCACCAATTTATTAAACAATCCATCAAAGATCGATTCAAGGATCCCAAAGGTTTTGATAAAGACTATAAAAAGCTATCCGAATACTTCTCCTTCTGCCCTGTATGCGCAAAGGAATTCCCACGCTTAAGCCTTCTTCTACAGCACTACGAGTCCCGCAAGTGCTGGAAACACGGATGGCAGAAGCTTACGCCGGTGAAGCAGATGTTTTACTTGAGGTTGAAAAGAGCTATCCTCGCACATATCGAGTGCCTTACATGCGATACCGTTTTTAAGGATCAGAGGACACGGAATGAGCACATGTGGAATGAGCATCAAGAACGATATTGCTTCTTGTGCAAAGATCATTTCTCCCAAAGGACCTGGTCAACACACTTCGGAAATTTACAAGAGGCATGCCCCGAGGAAGAATCCTGGCATGGTAGACGCGAACCAAAGGCATTACCATGCAAGGATTGTGGCCCTGATGCTATATTTGGGGGCGATCGGGAGTTCTACAATCACTGCTGGAAAGAGCATTCGACTTGTGCAGTATGCGCAGTTACATATGACAACACGGAAGACTTTTCAAAGCATGATGCCAAAATCCATGGCAAGTGTGGAATTTGCGTGCATCTTGCAAAAACCTATTGGGACTTGAGGACTGTAAGTATGTTCCTATTGGTAAAGACTTTACTGATTGATTGTTTCGAAGCATTGTAAGGAGAGGCATGGAATCAAACTTCCACTGCGACCAGAAACGCCTCCTGAGAGCTTGCAGAGTCTGCCACAAGCAAACTCAGATCGGCCAATTCTGACTGGGGACTCTAACGCGGGGAGAGGGCGCGTAAAAGTAGAGGAAACGCCTATGGAGACAGGTCCACAGGCAGAGCAAAAGCAGGGATTGATTACGGAATGGTTCAACGCGTAGTATTCAATGTACGTCAGCAATCAATTCTAGAAAATTGGGAAAGTTTCGCTTTTCACAACAGACTCATTAGCTTGTTCTTTTGAGTTATATCAATATTTGTATGCTGTGGCTGCGAGTTATGCTGGACATTTGTTAATTCATTGTGCTCTATCTGTATGACTAGTCTAGTTTGTGTTTGCACAAGGAAGTACAAGCTCATATTCCAGCGTTGGGAGAAACTCGCGTTGGCTTGCGACTCTCCTCACTTTCTCGCAGCACCCAAGACGCCCCTAACCTGACCAATGAGAAAATCAGCACCCTCATCAGCATTTCGACCGTAGGAAAGATGAGGGGGTAGGACAGCAGCAGTGAGAACACCGTCGCATACAGTATCCCGGGGTCGAGAGGCACAGATAATCTCCGTTTTGGCTGGGTCAAAGTTGGGGATCTGGCCCCCATCAGCGCGATCCTGTGTGTCGCCGAACATGATGACACCAGCGATGCGATCCTGTTGGTCTTGAGGGAGATCCTCGATGACACGGTGATTGACGGCTGCGCCCTGGCTATTTGGAAGATTAGTAAAAGTTGCGAAAGCGGTCAAAGCAGAATGACTTACGAGTAGCCACCAGTGACAATCACGGAGTCAGGGCATTGGCTCATAGCATCGTCGAGAATTGATTTCATCTCGCGGATACCAAGAGGATCAGCACCTCCAGGGAGGAAGTTGGTCGAGAGCGCAGCAGCGTAGTCAACACCCTGCACGGCTACCTGGCCTGGGAATGCGTCCTTTAGATTATTGGCGACATCAGGACCGACGATAGTTCCCTGTTTCATTGTAAGAGAGGAATACATTCCGTATCAGTATCAAACATACCATGTTGCCAATCTCGGTAGAGCCACGAGCCCAGACGAAAATAATGTCGTTGCAGCCGTCGTCCTTAAACTCGTTGGCCGTGCTACGGACTCTGCCACTAATTTGGCGCTTACTCTCCCTTGCATAGTGGTCAAAGGCCAGGGCCAGAGAGGCGAGAGTGAGGACTTGCAGGAAGTGCTTCATAGTTGCAATAGATATTGAGTGGTTGTTAGTTAAGTAACAAGAAGTTCTTCTGATAGTTCGTAAAAGGAGACCTGCTCCGGAAGAAAAACGAATGACGAAGTAAAGAGTGAATAAAGGATATCGTGCCAGACGATATAGATGAAGTGAAGACGTAAGCTGATAATGATAATGTATATCGAGAGGAGTCAACGCGTAGGGACAGCTTTATATAGATATCGGTTGTTGCTGGCATTATTCACAACATCTGGCGCTCTGGCGTTTAGTCCCAAAGCGGAAGAGTTTACGAATATGCAAAATAAGCTTATTGATCATAAATGACAATAGGTATAACGTTGCGGTTACCTCGGCAGTTTCATCATCTCCGTGAGCTGAAAGCTGGGGATTTCCAAATATTATCTTTCCGAAACGGGCCTCGGCTGGCTGTTCGCCACCGTGGTTCCACCATTTTTCTTCTTCTTAAACATCTCTCGTTATTCCCTTGCCAAGCGTTTGTGTAATCAAAAATATTGTTTTATCAAGTACGCATTGCCGGGCATCTCATCACCAGATGTGTCGCTCCTGAGTAGTCCCCTGCCAAGTGAAACTAAACTCTCAGGTCTATCAAGACCACTGATATATGATACATTGGAACAATTGGGGAAATGATTGCGAATAGCGCGGTTATGAATCCTGCGTTTCAGGTTAAAACATGCAGACTTGAAGAAAGGCAATTGATTGGAAAACGCAGCTCAGTTTAAACAAAACCATTATGGTACTTGGCATATGGAGTTTAAAGAACATCTTACACTATTAATGTTTTAAAGATGTGATTCGCAAAATATGAAGAAAATGGCTAGATCCAACTAGAGAATGTACTCTGGTCGGAAGCTTATTGGGCACGGATCTACTCCATACTTCTAAAACGCGGAACGAAAGTCCAAAACACGGACCCTCATTCGGAACATACCGTGCTGAAACCGAGACTAGCGTTGCCAACCAGTCAGCCCAATGGTTCCAGCTGCTTGGATTGGAGATCAATGCTTCCTTCTTTTTGATTAACTCTCTTTCACTCAGACTCCTCGCTTCCTCTACACTTTTAACTTATCGAGCCCTTGTGAACACATCAAGATCCTGACCCAGGATAGATTAACAAGATAGCACATTCTACACTCTCCCTCATAGAATCGGTCTTTCCAACATGCATTTGTTGAAACGCCGCATGCGGACAACCTAGAATCAGGTTAGAATCAATATTGATCATAGATCTCAAGTAGACTTACAAGAGGATACTCGTGGGGCATTGTCGGATGATTTGAACAACAAAGTCTCGTCTGGCATCTGGTTGGTAACGAGACACCATCTGTGCTCAGAATTCTGCAAAACGTTACATGTCTCGGATACTGCGTGTGACCAAACGTTGCCCTTGGGCTAGTGAGTCATGATTTCCCTCTCGAGAGGTAAAATCGCCCACGCCTAGAGGCCAGCCGGTGACGGGAGCGCGAAGTGGCCTCCAAACTCTGTCTAGGTTAGCTAATTTTGTTAAAGTCTAGCACTTTACTTTGCGCACATGGAAATGCTCTGATAGTAAATTCAACAGCATCCAAGATATTTAACAACTGTTCTAACAGGTAGTGTTAACGCACTCACCGTATGATTTGGATATGTCTGGCTATTCACATCTCAACTGTTTTGTCATCAAGCAAAAGTGTAAATTCGCAATCCTCGTGGAAAATTGCGTTCTAAGGTTTCGTATGATCACGTGAGTGCCAGGTTGTCTTAGCGCATTCAGGCTGCCACAGGAGGTCCCACACCGTGGGTAACCGTAACCCTTCAGTAACAAACAATGCCACAATCAGAGCAGACTGAATTACTTTTACCCGCCTCCGGCACTGCCCTGGGCCTTGATCCGGCCTCACAGAGTCATTCGCAACGCATATCCCGCGAAAGACGTGTAATCATTATGTTATTGCTGTATGTGGTATTTTTAGATCTTGGATACGAATTAATCGTTCCGGCGCAAACCCGTGTCTTTGAACAGATTTACTGTCGCTCATATTATGAAAAGCATCATCCTAGCTTGATCGGCGATCATGGGAACGGTCAGATCGATGAGAAGCTATGCAAGAATGATGTGATACAAGGTGAAGTAGCTATGCTCAAAGGCTGGCAGCTTGCTTTGGATGGCATAGGCAGTAAGCTTTTCCACCGGCTCTATGACGTCTCACTGGACATTGCTAACAACCATCTCAGTGCTTGCATTTTCAGTGCCTTGGGCGTACGTGGCAGATGTCCGTGGCCGAAAGCCGGTTATGTTGCTCCTGACTTGTGCTTTATCTGCTAAGTACGCATTTGTCCAACTCATTTGCTCTTCCGATGGAGCCATACCTCTAGAGTGGTCATGGCTGTCAGCGTTTCACACTGTCCTTGGAGGCAGTTTCACTGTCGCAACAGCCCTTATCTATACAGTGGTTTCCGACGTGGTTCCAGAGGACAAAAGGCATGTTGCCCTTTTTATCCTAATGTCACAGCACTAACATTTCGTACCAGAATTGCCGTTTTCTTCCGAGTTCAAGCAGCTGCCATCATTACACAATTTCTTGGCCCCCTTTTGAGCGCCGGATTAATGGTCCGGAGTCCTTGGTACCCGATGGTACTCGGCTTGGTTGTCGAGTTTATAAGTATTCTTATACTCTACTTTCTGCCCGAGACTCTCGAGCTTCGGGACCCAGATTCCGCGGCTCCACTGTCGACATCTAGCGATGATACCAATCTAGAGCAAACCCCTCCCCACCATGTCAAGTTGCTTAGAGGTATTTCAAGCTCAATTGCCATTCTGACATCTGATAAGCGCATCTTGGTAGCTGCCTCATCCTTCATTGTCCATATGCTGTTTCTCAACCGAGATATTCTGCTGCAGTACATCTCGACTCGGTACAAAACATCACTTTCGAGATCAACTGTAATTATTTCGGTTCGATCTGGTCTAATCGTTCTCTTCTCACTTTTCATACTACCCCGGATCAATGCCTTCTATCGAAAACGACTAGGATCTTGTCGAGCAGACCTCATACTGTGCCGTATAAGTGCAGTCTTCCTCGCTTGTAGCTTCCTAGGAATAGCTATGTCTCCTACGTTATGGGCAATAGTCTTATTTCTCACGTTGAACTCATTGGGCTGGGGCTTGTTCTCATTTCTACGAAGCTTAATTACAAGTCTCGTCCACAAAGACGAAGTCGCACGACTAAACAGCATTATTGGTGTCTTTGATACAGCAGGACAAATGCTCGGAAGTCCTGTCTTAGCAAGACTGTTTTGGGAAGGTGTAAAGTTGCAAGGCTTCTGGTTCGGCTTGCCCTTTTTCTTTTATGTAACGGTCCTTGGTATCATTATCTTGTCACTTCTACAGATACATGTTTAAGATTAATGAAATACTTCATGGCGTTGTCGCTATCTGATACCTAGCGACTACATCAGGGCTTCCGGTTAGTTTGATTGGAGATCATGTCGCTTGTAGCCCGTGGATAAGCTTGGGACAGCCAGTTGTTGGTTACGAACTGCAGTGTTGTATTTCTGTTGGTCCGAAAGCTTTTAGTCCTGTTGGGAAGGAGGGAATACTCCGCGGATCCAGTCTTGGCCACAAATTACGGATAATCGAATTGGTAGGAATTTCTCACTTAGATAACATTTTTTACATTTTGAAGTCCTGTCAGAATCTAATATGTCGCTCGGCTAGTCGTCCCGAAGGCCCAATCGACTGACAACATTGGACAAACAGGAGACGTACTGTGGTATACCGAATTATTATAGATATCTGATATTCATCAATTGGTCTTCCAGTGTAAGTTACAAAGCAGCGACAAGTCCGCTTCCAACCATGAGCCAAGCACTGGCTCCTCGAGCTAGGATCTGATTGCCGTTTGATTCCTCGCTACGGCCTTCAGCTGTTGTTCCTCGAGCCTTTTCGCCATCCGCTTCCGTTCCATCCGACGCTTGTTGGGTCTCTTTCGGCTCTGTTTGCGTAGCTCTCATTCCGGTCGTTGCTTTTGTGGTGAATATTGATGTTGCTTCGACCTTGTCGCTCGCAGTGGCTGTAACGTCGGATTGGGCTTGGGCATAGCATTCACCCCAATGAATCGTATTATTTAGTCGAACCGAACCATACACCACCCCGATCATAGCATTGAACCATTTCTTCTTACAAACATGGGCATATTTCACAGCATATGAACTATGCTCTCCCCACCACGACGAAGCTGAGCTCCCATAAGATGACCAAGCAGGTAGCAGAGTCGTAGGCGCGTGGTCGCTAAAGGCGCACCAGTCTGACAGTGCGGGATATGGGCAGGTCGGTAGGCCCATGACGTCCACGTCGGTTAAGGGACAGTCTTTGATTAACTCGTCGCCGTAGGACAGAAGAGCTGTTGAGAGACTTGTATTAGGTGTCAGGGCTGAGAAGATTGGGTAGAAGTCTTCGAACATGCAATCGATGTCGTTGTCTGAGGTTGTTGGCTTTGCTGTCGGGAAAAGAGTATCGTAGATGGCAGCATTGGCAGCTGAGAAGTGCAAGAGGAAGACCGTGATGACGGGTTTCATCTTTAGGTACTGAAGAAACAGATTCTGAGAAGGATACCAGAAGCAATCTCCAGGTGTCATGCGAGAACTCTGCGTGATGTGACTGCTTTTATTCGCGCTTCCGATCACATGCAGAACCCAATTGCCAACAAGGCGGATTTATCCCCACTGGGTGGATAGACTCTGGTTAGGAAACCCCTGCAAGATTTAATTTGCAAAAGAACCTGAAGAATTGGCTTTTGGGTCTTTTTGAATGCTCTTGGCGCGTGTTGGTTGGTACTTTGTTGGCTCACTGCAGGCAGCAGTGCAAAAAGCGGATCGTCCTTTCCAGTGTAGCATGCCATACATGGGGCTCGGACATGGGGTTGCGGACCCCTGGGCCAACAACCATCAAGCTAACGCCATTGTGAATGTCACTTTTTCTTCTCGAAATTGGATCAGGGAATAGTTGAATAGCCTGGAAGCTATATGAGCCCCACCGGAGATACTGACAAGTATGAATCAGCTCGCTGTGATATATGTGGAACAGGGCCAACTGAAGAGAGGGGAGGAGATATGCATGTATTGCAGGACCTTGAGGGGAGTTGGACAAGACAATTGCTGGGTTATGGTGGGGGGGTTGATGGTTGGAAATGTACAGGGCGAAGAGCTGCTTTGCTTGGGCGTGAATGATTGAAATACGGGTGATATGATGACTGATGACTCGCCCTTACAGTAGCTACCAAAATATACCAAGGTCGGTTTACAACCCGTGAGGAACGGCAGGTACATTTGTGGGCGGGACGACGATAACCCTGTATTTGCAGGATCGACACATAGTTTTGATAGATTTCTACGCTCCATTTCTTCTACAAATTATATGAGCGCAACAAACATATTCTATTAAAGAAACGTAGTATGTCCCTTCCATGCTACCATGACTTCCAACCCAGTTTCTTAGCATTCTCAGTGGCATCATCAGCCTCCGTTACCCAAAGTGCAGCAAACCTCTCCTGCATCCAGCCAATCAGCCCTCCGCCGAGCCCGCCTTTTTCTCCCCTGGCTTCTGTCCGTCTCAGGTAGAAGGGATGTTCCATCGGGTTAAATCTGCCAATTTCGTCCGGATGCTGAGGAACAGGATCAAACTGGACAATATACATCTCACGTGTTCTACCCTCGGGTCCGCTGCAATCGAGATTCGCATCAGTATACATAAAGAAGAAGTTGCGGTATAGGAAATCATGGTCCTCTTCCTCAAAACGTAAGGCGGGAAGTCGGCTATTCCCATTAGCATCTTCATTGGGAGATGGGTCTTGAATTTCCTGTTGGCCACCTTGTCCCTTGAGTTCCATGGCTCTTTTGACCTTTGCAATCTGATCCCAGAGGGTACCTCGGGACTTTACTTCGGCGACATAGTGCGCATGACACTCCTCTACCGTGGCGCCAGGAAGGAAGAAGAACTCGTAACGAAATTTGCCACCTCCTACACCGTAGCATTGGTCATTCTCGAGCTTGGTGTAAAATGCATGGCCGTCAAAGTCAGATGGGTCAAGTAGTGGATGGACCATGTAGAACACCCAGCAAGGTAGAGGAGGTAAGGCAAGGTTAGGGCGTGTACTCTCCCACGACATAACAGCTTGTTTGCCAGTGTGATCAGTGAACGTGCGATTGCAGGGTTTAATTTCGAGCACAGGTCCCAAGTTGAACTGAGGTACACCGTTAGGGTATCTTTCCGCTAGCGTTCTGGCGCGCGTTTTTGTTCGGACCATGATGGCTTTAGTAGAAATAAACAAGGAAATGGAAGTATCTGTATTAGGGAAGTTCATTTCGGGTTCAGAGCTAATAGTTACATTTCTTGGTCCTAGAGTAAGTGGTCAGATGCGGCAGAATTTAGTTTACGTAACTTGCCGCTGTTAAGCAGAGTTAAAGTACAGAGCCAAGCCTAGGTAGGTAATAGAAGAAATATCGAACTGGATGTCCAGTATCCCAGGCAGCTTTATAGGGACTTCGGATGGCCCAATACTTTCCGGAGGCATGAGGTCTTTGATGCAGTCGATAGGCTTCTGGATTAGATCAGAGACCGCCGAAAGGAGTGGGTACCTGACTATAAGGGATAAAACGGTGACCACTGGTGCTGATTGATATGTGTAGATATTGCATCAAGCAAATTCAATTTCTTATCTAATCTCTCATAATCTTGTCATGGTATTCTCAAACATCGATACATGGCTCTCCATCTGGGTTAATGCTAACATCATTCTTTGCATTCAAAGAGTTTTCCATCGCAACATTCCAGTACGCGATGGGAAAGATTTGACCGCCCCGATTGATCACAATTAAGATCTTGTAGAGGAAGACTCTCGCACATCCCAGGAGGGGTAACAAGGTCAACATCAATGAGAGACGGAACACTTTGTTTTGGGAAACACGGTCTTCATAATAGGATTGAGCATGGGAAAGCCACCGCAATGTCTTCATCGCTAACCGAAGTACTATCTACTCGGGGTCTGCTAGTGACACATCCGGTGATACGATGCCCGGCAATGCGTACTTGATAAAACAGCACTATTGACCACAGGAGCCCGAACCACTATCATGCCTCTATGCCTCCAGTGTAGTGTACCCACCAAATCTCAGTAATTGACGCGCCGTCAAGTGATGTTGATAGGTCCCAAGGTAGGTTCCCAGCCCGATTTATCCCGACCAATTACGCGCTGGAGTTTGAAAACCTGTGACGGTCAGTCGACTAGTTCCACCAACGCGAAATTTGTGTGTGAGAGAAGGGAACATACCGATGTGGCATTGTCTAGCCGGAGGCCCATCCAAACTTCCAGGACCAAGTCCACTGGGTGGACTCCCGTATCCAGGTCCAAACCAGAGTCCACTCTTCTCCAACGAACTTCCAGATGTCAGAGAAATTGTGTTAATTTGAACTGTACGATTTGATGACTGACCTTCAAGAAACCCCAGTAAATAGCAGAGGATTCTCGTCCAAGTGGGTTCCAGGCCCAGGGCAGCTGCGCGATGGAATTGGAGAGTAGCGCCCACTCTCGTGCGACGTACTCGCAAGCGATGCCGATGGTGATGATGATGAACGGCCACAAAAGGATCTCGATTGCGGTCTTGATGATAAACCAGCAGGCCCGGAGGACGAAACGCAGGAGTCGGGCGAAAAAGAAGACCGAAAAGCAGACGATGACCGCAAAGGCCACATTGTCGGGGAGAAGATGAAGGAAATGCTGGATTGTGGCCAGCGCCCTGACGTAGCAGTCGGTTACGGCCATAAGCATGCGGAACAGAGGGAGAATGTAGTGATCCATTCCCTGCATCATTGCCGTCATGAAGGCGAGGATGGCCTGTGCAAATTGCAAAGCATCGGCTGCAGGGATCATGATGAAGGGCGGTTGTTTGTGTGTTTTTTTCCATGGCCAGGATGGATGGAAGGACGGGCAAGGGAACGTCGCGGGCGCTCGAGTCAAAGTTGGCTGACAGCATTGATGGCCTCAATATGCCTTCGGTTGCTGATGTCGCGAATGTTGGCAGATATCGGGTTGTCGGGTTAGGCAGATGGGAGGCCCAAATGATCGGTCGCATCGCGGCGGGCATCGAGATACTCCGCATAACCCTGCAAGCACAGAGATTAGTGAGCCGTCAGGTAGTTTGGGAGGGGGCTGTCATACTGCAGGGCTAGTATCGGTAGCGTCTTGCATAGTTTGTTGCTCCAAGCAGGTCTTGATTGTCGCGAGGGTGATGTTGCGAGGGAAGGAAAGGAGGATGTTGTGAAGAGGAAGATTGGAAGAGAAGAGGAGAAGAGAAGAGAAAGGAAGAGAAGAGAAATGATAATAGCGCCAGGCAGAAATGCGGTGCCGATGTCGGAAAGTAGATGCTGCCAATAGACCGGTTGCATATTACTCCTGCCACTGGCACAGAACTGGCAGAAGAGTGAAACAAGTAATTTGAGTGGGTCACTTCTTCTTGCCAGCTACTTGCAATAACATTTTTCCAGAGGGCCTGCACACTTGTTAGAGTATCGCGACGTTTTTACCTGTGACGGCAAGGGAACGCTGTGCGTAAAGATGGCGGGTCGCGACCTAAGGACGGGCGTTGTGGTGAGAGCGCCATATGGTATCCAAGCGGGCGCGACCATTTGGTATAGCCATGAGGACAGCATGACTCTTGATCATGACATGCCATCCTGAGTACACAGCAACGCGAAATGAAATGATATCAGTCCCGGGGCGCGATGCGTGGAGGACCAGCATCCAAGACGTGTAGGCGCTTTATCCTCTTAGGGCGGCCAATTGGCAGTGAGAACATAGCCTGGATACACCCATGGCAGTACTATTTTGAGTTTTTCCGAGGCCTAAGTCCCCAATATACAGATCAGTACAAACGCTCTGCATTAATCCGACGCTAATCAAGGGAATTTCAATACATGGAGCGAGCCACCATTCATATGCGCTAACAAAATAACCTTTCTTCGGTTCATAAGATGATCGCCAAGTCTCGATTTCTTGTCATGTTTACAGATTCAGCTGGAACACGGCCATCGTTGGGTTGACTTCAGCCTAGCTAGCGAGTGCTGCTAGGAGAAGAGCAAAGGATGCAGCAAGATTAAATGCGCACGTCTTGAGTGTATAAGAAATATCTGAAACCTTTGCGCCACTAAGGGCATAAGAGATGAAATAGTTTACCTAAATCTAGACTAAATCTGATGATACTGATAGTCATCGGGTTAGTTTTGACGGATCCTCTCATTCGCCTACTGTAGGATATTGTCGCCGTCACTTCCGCACATGGCGCCTCACGACTCACCCCGTCCCAGGACCCGCTCTAGGATACAGAGGCAGACGTGATACAACAGTAGGCAGGAGACTTACTGTTCATGTACCTCGTTGATCGATCATCGACTTGTTTGGTGATATGAGAGAACCAAATGTGACCTATGAACATAAGTTGGATATGACTGGAAGATAGAAGCCGGAATAATGGACAGAAGTGCGAAAGGTGATCAAGATGAGCCAAGAGTGCGCGAAGGTCGTAGGCAGAACCGATTTGCTGTTGTTTTGATGCCAATCATCCCACGTCTCAGGTGGCAGCGAACGAGCTTTCATTTTCCTTCTACACCACTACAAAGACAATATTAAAGCAAGAGAGAAAGTTTCGGATCATAATAGGTCCGTAAGTACTAGCGCTGGTCTCGCGCCAGTGCGTTCATGTTGACTATACATCGGTTTGCTCGTGGCGATGGAGGACATGAGTGCGATTCACTTGTGGCTCAGTACATGCCACTTATGGTTCAATGTGGAATGCCTTGTCGTCCATCAACCAGATTTTAATATTTACCTTTTGTCGCAACTACGTGAATCTGTAGCTCGTTCTGTTCATCAGGGGTCTATTTATCTATTTCAGTCTTTAAAAGGTCAGTTGGGGCTTTTCCTGCTGCGTTGAGCTTTTGTACTTGACAAGAAACGAGACAAGGCGATACGGGACGTGGGAGGTGAATTCTATATGGCGCGTTAGCGCCGTTGATTTATCTTACGTCTAGCCTAAGGTATGTACTATTATACAGAGGAATACTTTTATACGGATGAGTCGGCATGCACAGAGGCCTTGGACGCTCCGTTGCGATCGCCGTACCAGGAACTGCTGTCCATACGATTGTCGTGCGTGACATTGTATGACTTTGAGACAACAATATCAGCCAGTTTCACGTTTTTTGGAACGATGGATTCCTGGCTTCCTCTATCACTTGGCTTGGCTCCCTCATTGATACTTGGCGTGAGCTCGTAAGGGCCCAAGTCTGTTGTCCCGTCGGCACGAGTACCCCGGGATCGACCTGTTGCTCGATACGAGGAACTGATCTCTGTCAAAGACTGGCCCGTCCAGAAGGCCTTTGTGAATAGTGGTCGGAGAATCGGGATGTTGACAGTGAGAATTCCGACGATTGTCTCGCGAACACCCCATGAGTTGATCGTAAGAGCAGAAGGATTTGCGGAAAGGGTGAGGACAACGCGAGTGATGGCTGCTGCAATGACGAAGGCGCCAGATGACAGAAGAAGTCCGATGACGAATTTCCTATAACGTATTAAAACATTGGAAATAAATGACAATTAAGTGTTGATACTCACTTGCGCAAGGGAACTTGGAGTGTCCAAAGAAGAGGCAAAGGAATACAAAGAATGAGACCGTCAGTCCTAGAATGGTTAGAGGCTGTAAATGAAAGCCATTATGGTTATTACTAACAAGACGTTAAGTACGGTAGTAACCAAGAAGTTTTGCATCTTCAAGGTGCATTTTGCTGTTCTGTTGTCAGTGACAATTCAGACGGAAGAGTGGTTGTACAAACATGGGGGGGCTGGCAGAACCCTGTTGCAGTTAGCAAAGCACACAATATCCGGAGATCTAAACCTACTGCCAGTTATGTTGATATGGAAAGCATCCAAAAGTAATCTAATGTCCCATCAGCAAAGCTCGCTGCGTCATGGTTGAGGACCCTACTGTGAGAAAGACGGCGGCATATGAGACAGCCGAAATGATAGAAACTGATTTGACGAATACGTTGTGCCATGTACCGATCGTCATGCGAGAAAAGAAGCACAACATTGTACCCTTAAGGCACCAAATCAATGCCGTGTAAGCATACCAGGCTGTGAGTTGCAGCTTGGAACCCTTGGTATATTGGTCGAGCTCGTCCGCGGTCAAGGCTTCGTGAAGATCAGTATTGTATTATTTACTCGTTATCGCTTTTCGTTCGACGTACTGTGTGTTTGCGCTGCGACTCCGCCTTCGATGTTCGTGCCTAAATAATCTAGAAAGACTCAGTGTATGTCTCGTCGAAATTCGTTGATATACATACAGATCAAATGCACGGTAAAAGCATCGACTGTGTAGAACAGCTGTACCAGAGCGGAGAAGAGGTCATCGCCCTGTAATCCGCGGAATCCGACCGTCTTCAAACGCACTGCAAATCGGGCGAAGATGATCGAGGTACCAATGCCATAGAGGGTCCAAACCTCGACAAGGAATGATGGTCGGTCTTCGGAAACCGGCATTATGATCTAATGGGGATACAAAAGAAAGAGAAAAGAAGAAGAGAAGATTAATCAGTGGGTAACAAGACAGAATGCGAAAGGAGGCGACCCTTCCTTTATCCCGTGCAAGACTTACTGAACTTTACTCAGGAGATGCACTAATGCAAGTCTGTTCCATCGTGGCCAACTAACAAAATGGAAACACTGAGTCTTCTCAGTGGTGTGTGGGCTAGTCCTCGAGTAGACAAGACCAAGATTTCATCCAACCCATGGTCTCGGAGCTTTCCAGAGCTTGTCTGGTTAGATCATAGTGTAGCGCGGGTTCGTTTTAGTGACTGGCTACCAGCCATTCACGTTGGACTAAACTGTCTAGATCCCACATAGTAAGCCGATTCCCGTCGGTTCTCATCTCCCACTGACTCGCGATACCCATGAAGTCCCATCGATCATGGAGCGGAGATCTTGATCGATCTTTTTCAGAACCGATTAAGATTGATACATATGACCTATCATTTTTATCAGTAATAAAAAGGCCTTTGTCGCGATGCGACAAGTTAATTACGGTCCCTTCGATACAACTCCGGTTCCGGTAATTAAAAACAATTAATTTAGCATGATTACTATATTCCATTTCTCCACCCCTACTCGCTGTCACTAGAAATATGATCGCAATGGCTTCCCACACAAGTGCCTCTCTGTCCCTGATCCTTTCTTGTTTCGCTTTTATGTGTGGCTGAAGTCTAATAAATTGCACCCACTAAACGTTTCATTGCAAGTCACTGGTGTCAGCATCACTGGTGTTAGAACTCCTTTTCTCCACATCTTTATCGCGCTTGTATTCATCGTCTCAGTTTTAAGTGGCTGATCCAGCAAATTGAGCCAGTGCTTTCGCCACTGCACATCCGATCTCGACCGGCTAGGTTAGTTTGCGTACCCAGATGTAGGCAGCTATGGCTCGGTAGGGCCTGTACTGTGACGATCTCCTTATCTGTGAGCTTGGTGGGAGACTTTTCGACAGGAAAGGCACGTGGGGACGGTGATCGCCATCAGGATGAGGGTCATGGGGCTTCATCTTTTCCGCATCGCCAACCTAGAGACTCTTCTCAGGTAGCTCCTGCTGGATCGTGTCGAGTCTCTGAGGTCTAGAATAATCACCCCATCCGTTTCTCATCTGTATTTGTCAGAAGTAGCCTTGACCTGAGTCATGTTATTGTCAAAAGGTTGATGAGGCTCTTGGCTGGAGCTCGTGACATGAAATCAGTTGAGATGAACAGAGTAGCCGACTCTATTTGACATCAAAACCGAACAGATCATCTATTCGCCTTCTACAGCCTTGCAATTTTCATCTCGGCCTCCGACATTGGAACAGCCAAAGCCACTGCCGTCTATCCTCCTAACAGTTCTATCCGGGGTTTGTCTGTGACACATCTGATGATGAGATTCCCGGCAACATGTACTTAATAAAACAACACTTTCGATGGCGGATGCTGCTCATTCCAACCAGTCCATTGCCTCTCTCGCCGAACTAGTGTTCTAGCAGAGGCAAACCTGATCAAAAAGCCAGAACCCATTCCGACGTTACAGCAAATCTACATCCCCTCTTTCCCTTTGTCCCCTTCCATGGGGGAAGCGCTTTCATTGGTATCAGGCGCGATAAAGTCAAGGGTGCCACTCCCTTTCGCCATATATAAGATCTATCATCACTGGAAGATTCACAGTTGGTCGATTCTCGTTGGCCGCCAGTGCAGATATCTGGCCTGTCGCTCGATTCGTAATTTTGGATATTCTCGCAGTCACATCTCCTCGTCCTGAACAAACAACGACAACAGTCTCCCATTGATGACTCAGGTTGTACCTCAACCCGTGGTCGGTGTCTGGGCCCCAGGATCATCAGGCGCTGATGAATGACCTTTCGCTGGCCGACTTAGACTCTGGTTTGGTCTGTCTGCCAACTGTGGCTTTACTGGCAATGACTGTCTGGATTGGGAACTCCGGAACCTATTTCTTGGTAGCATAAAAATGAATGCATCTTCCAGCGTCTTCGATTGTCACTGACGTTCAACGTTTGAGCTCTGAGTGCTCTTGTGTTGATTTGATATGTAGATTGGGGACTTACGCCTCGGAAAAACTCAAAAATAGAGCTCTGAGTGCGAAACCTTTCTGGTTGTCTTGATAGTTAAACTACACCCCAAAGATGACCATATCTATGTTGAACGGCCGTTTGGATGTTGCTTGTATGTCAATCGCATCAAGTGTTGGCTGGCAGTTAAGGTTCCAATTAAACGGTGTGAACTGCGAGATACCGATTTAGAAAGACGCTACTTGGATTAAACATCCAAGAAGAAGATCTTTATAATTAATCTAAATACTAAATCTGCCTGCGCTGCAGTGCTTTTTAATTTATCTACAAATAATAATCCAACCACCACTAAGAAGAGAACAACACCAGATATTTACATGCTAGTAAGCCATTTAAGCAACACCGAAACCGGCCTTGGTCATGGCATTCTTAGCGCTTGAAGCTGGAGCAGCAGAAGCGATAGTCTTGCCCTTGAAGTTGCCGAGGAAGCCAGTGTCGTCGCCAGGGAAAGTACCGGAGCTTCCAAAGGCATTGATCTCACATGCGCGACCGAGGGCAGCTTTGCAGACACCAGCCGCGCCAACGGTAGGGACAGTAAAGGCACGACCCTTGGTGCCAGTCTTGAGAGGGTTCTTGACGTTCTGGAAGATGTTTCCTTCAGCAAGAACTTGACCGTTCTCCTCAATCTCGAAAGCATGGTCGAAGATGTCGTAGAAGTAGTTGTTAACGACGTGAAGAAGGGTGTTGCCGGAAACCTTAGGGGCACGACCAGAGATGTGGTACAAGTAGTTACCCTTGAAGGTAATCATCTGTGAATTGTTAGTAAATAATCCAACTTTATCCCTTGTATGGAGATGTGGACTTACATCGCTCTTTCCGAGGAAATAGATACCCCAGTAGTGAGAGGTGTTGCAGCTGGCAGACCAGTTGCTGAAGCCATCAATCTTGTTATTAGTGATAGAAACGCGACCACTGGCACCAGTGCCAAGAACGATGTGCTGACGGCCAATGAGGGAAGTAGTGCAGTGGTCAATCCAGACATTGTCCGTTCCATCGAGAGTAATGGCATCGCCACCCCAGACCAGGCTTGGGTTGAGGTCAGTGATGTGGATGTTTTGAATAATGACATTCTTGACGCCATTGGCGAGACGAAGACCCTTGCCTTTGATAACACCCTTGGAGCCGACACCGATGATGCTCTTGTTTGATCCAACCATGAGAGGGTTCAGACCAGCCTTGTCATACTTGACAGTAACTTTCTTGGCATTTGGCTCGTAGTTGTTGCACCAGTTGTCCTTGTTGATAGACAGCTGACAGTTGGCGCCAGTACCCCAGGGGGCGCAGCCAGTCTCAGTCACGGACCCTTCAGAGCCCTTGAAGTCAAAGGTTCGCTCCAAGTAAATGATACGAGCAGTGTTATCCTTGAGGTAATTGGCAAGTTCCTGGTTGTTCTTGGGACGAACGACCTGGCCACCTTTGCCACCAGTGGTGCTGGAGGCGAATCCTTCAGCTACAGTTGGCAGCGCGGCGAGAGCTGATGGGATGATTGCCGCGATGGCTACAAAGGCGTTGAGCAGACGCATGACGGAGACTCGCAATCGAAATAGTGATGAAACGAATGTGGTGAAAGAAAAGAATGCCAGATTCCTTGTGAAGAAATTGGAAAATAAACGGGTGAGTAAAGAATGAATGAGTGAGTGATACATCTATAGCATGGACTGAGATGCGTCCTATTTATATAAAGCAAGAGAGCACCTGCTGTGGACTTATCGTGAAGCCAATCTAAACATCTGCCTTTGAGAATTGACAAACAATCTCGAATACAACTGTCGACCGTTCGAGACCTTGGTCCTTCTCTCATTTCGCTTTCATCTCTGATTCCTCCACGAATGGTTCGATGCGATACAATAGACAATGGAGTAGTTCCAGAGGCACGGTTGCTCATCTGAAACAGCCGTACTGGTGGGTAAGTGCCGAAAGCCGAGTACCTGGTTCGTCAAGGCGATCGCAGGATTTCAGTGAGGCTTTGGCTTGTGCCGAGGTCGAGTGAGTGGAAGTTAGGTGCTTATGGTATTGACACAATGTACATGTATAACTACAGAAGACATCACTTGGAACCTGTCACAAGTTTGTGTGAATAGCCATTACCCAAATGGAACATTCTCCCGTCGGACTTGAAGAATTACCGGTAGACTGGTGCTGATCCAGTTAGGCAACGTAACAATGGGAGATGACAAGGCTTGGCGCTTAAGTCCGATGTGCACTAAAGAAACCCCCAAGTGCGGACATTTGATATGCCGCGGAGATCCTACGCTGAGAGTAAACCTAGCGTTACACTGCCCAAGCTAGTTTGCGTGTAGTGACAGGGTTCAGGGTCTAGACAGCCTCGCTCAATTAATCCAATACGCGTATACAGTAAAAAGGTCACTGAAGCAATAAGCCACGACCCTCCAGCGCCACCCCAGCAGGGCCTTCCCACTATGACTCTTGAATACAAGTCCGATACGTACGGGTGTTCAGAACTTCGTTTCTTTCTTGTCTCTTTCTGGTCTTCTTGTTTCTTTCTGTTGACATTGGTTTGTAAACCTCTTAAGTAAAATATATCAAGCTAAGCAGTATAATTGCTTGCAGTTGCCTGGCACTGGCAACTAACTGTGAGCTAATGATAATTCTGTGATATTCTTTGCCTTGGATAAAAGTGGAGACAGGGTTAGAGAAGAGCAGCAAAATCTCTCTCCTCCCCTCGATCTCTTCATTCCTTCATCTTCACACCTCACCAGCGATGATCCTCAGGCCACCATGAGTCAGACACCTACAGTCATGAGCGTCACGCCGACCCGAAGGCAACACCGCCGCTTACTGGCTCTTGGTTGAATTACTTCACTTTGACATTCAGNNCTTCACTTTGACATTCAGAGCGGTGGCCAGCCCGCCTTAACAACCACGTTACAACGACAGCACAACTTCTTCTCGTTTTCTTACGCGCCGAAAATGTCTACCGAACGAGTCCTCCCAGAGATGGGTTTGGGGGGGAGATAAAAGGATCTCAGTATCCAGCGACGTTAAGTCCAGAACGATCTCCCCTGGAACTTGCTTTACCGAAACGCCTTTATCCAACGGCCCTATCTGACGAGGAGCATACGGAATGGGTTTGGTGGAAGGAACGTCTTATCACCGCTGCAACCATGCAGCGGCTTGCCAGCCATGTTTGTGGCAAGGCTGACACCGATCGTGGTCGCCCCATGTCTTGAACCAACTTCGTGGCGGTGATGGCAACGACGAACGGTACGAACATCCCCCCTCATGTCTTACGCCAGAGCGCGCAACTGACTTTTCGAGAAACAGATACCGGCAGAATCGATACCCTCGATACTCGATCACCGACATTGTGCCCGTTATCGCAAACCGCCGATGTGTGTTCAAGGATGTCCGTCTGACAAACTGGGCAAAGCGCGCCCAGGCGAAATTTGAGAACGCTGGTATCAGGCAGATGCGCCCAAACAGCCTGGGCGAAGTTATCCCGTTCAGAGACCAGCTTGCCGGCTCCCGGCAGCTCACCAACAACCCACCACCACCACCATCTCCCACTGCCCGACGATCGAGAAGTAACACCCGGTATAACACCACCCTATGTTCCTCCTGCCGACCAGGAATCACTCCCTTTTGCTACAAGGGTACCCTGTGAACCAAGCTAGGTACCAAGTTTCGTATTAACTGAGGAAACCATTATGCAGGAGTTTCCCACTTACGCCGGTCACATCAACCGGATTGAACACGATATCTGGATAGGGCATATCCGGAATCGTCTTAAAGGGAGCATCACAGAGCTCAGCGCGAAGGGTCGCAGACCAGGAGCAGACGATCGCACAACGCGAAGAAAGGATCGCGCAGTTGGAGATTCTCTTGAGGTTGGAGGACAACGGGCACTGAGCAGCCGATCTTTGTTTTTGGGCTCAAGCCGGAGGATCAAGAGCCCGATCACAGGAAGGATCAAGGACATTGGGGTTTTGTATCATACATTCAGCGTCTCTTCTTTCTCGATCAATTCGCTACTTTATTACCACTTTGACACATCAACATACGTCGACTCACCGCTCATGATGCTCAGCCTAGGTCCCTATAAGTTATACTCTTAGTTCTTCTGATCTTGTTCTCCACGGGTGCCTGTCCAGCAGCAGTCTGGCCGAACATGAGTACTCTCCTATCATGACGTAACAAGATACTCTCCTATTGGACTTTGCATTCTTCTTATGAATTCGTATATCCCCATGTGTATTTAGTGTAAGATAGAGTGTTCCTCCAATGTGGAAATGAGGAGATCGCGACGTTCTCTTCGCTGGAATGCAAGTGAGGCTGGTG
Organism: Fusarium incarnatum; assembly: GCA_004367075.1. Classification (NCBI taxonomy): domain Eukaryota; kingdom Fungi; phylum Ascomycota; class Sordariomycetes; order Hypocreales; family Nectriaceae; genus Fusarium; species Fusarium incarnatum. The sequence goes on from QGDZ01000063.1 coordinate 232,293, forward strand.
ACCTTTACGTGGCTAGTGACCTTTACGTGGCTAGTGACCTTTACGTGGCTGGTGACCTTTACGTGGCTGGTGACCTTTATGTGGCTGGTGACGCTCCAGGTTGTCGGTCCGACAAGGCCAGCGCCCGCCAACCTGGTTCGTTCCACCTTTGATCTGCAACGATTGAGGTGTGTAAAAGGAGAAGTGGCTTAGATTTGCAAATTTACCTTGTTCTAAGCTACCTCGCACCACTATATCATGATCCTGTTCATCTTCTTCAGCATGAGAATCTTGGCGCCTTTTGATGATGATTGGTGATTAGATAAGACTCTGATAAGATAAGACATGATAAGATATCTTTCTACAGCTTGGGCGACCTTGAAGCTTGGTTGATGGATTTTGTGTTAAAAGAGTTGGGGTCTGTTGTCTTTTTGGCTTGAATACCAGAATGATTGAATGTGTTTGCTTTTTACCACTGATTCTCTGGACGTGTTTCAGCAAGCTCAACACCTCAGCGATCACAGGCTTTGTCGCCTCCAACTGCTTCACATCGTTCACTCATCAACACACAATATCGAGGATATGACGAGCTTCCTGCTTAACTAAGAATCGCTCGTCCCAGCAACCTACCTTGGTAGATTCTATTTGCATTCAGTATTTAGATAGTGTGTTGAATATACTGAGAGATAGTCCAAGCCTTCATTCTGACTTTTTTTGCTCTCATTGTAGGGTAAGGTCCTCGGCTTGGGGAGTAGCCGCATAACGCGTCATGAGCGCGCTAAACCCACGTGTCAGGTGGAACCCATCCATACGTTTTGTAACGTTACCCGACAAATACGTAGTCTTGATCGACGGGTTCCACCTCGGTTGGAGATGCTTGCTTGAAGAGGAAGTGGGTTAGTCTTGCCGCCCCATGACCTGACATGAATATCCTCTTCATTAAATTCCCGACGTTCCAGAACTCGTGGTCTCATCCCAAGATGGACTCCACTTACTCTCATCCGAGCTGCGCCATCTGGAATAGTGTCAGGTGGGCTAGAAAAAGATCAACACTTAGTTAAGGATGTCATAAAGATTAGGATAGTCTATCTTAAGCCTTAGTGCCTAATAAGCATATCTAAGTTTTCTTGTTGCCAGGCTTCTGTGTCCTGGTTAATCTTCGGGCATCTGGGGTGTCTGCGGGCCGCAACCTCGTCTAAGAGTCTAAAGACCCGACGCTAGGCTGGAAAAGTGTAGCGTCCGTGTTGGATCTGCGATGAGTAAATCAGGCAGCAGCTATTGGTTAAGTCTAAGAGAAATGGGACACAGAAACCGCCGTTAAGATTTGACGTCATTTGGGAGCTCCTCGGATACTACAGGATACTTCAGGATGGGATGCCCCAGAGCTAAAAGACCCCATCGATTGATAAGATCAGATGAAAACTCCACTTGGTGCTCCGAGGAATTCCACAATCTCGACCTAATGACAGCCGCCGTTATGCGCCCGGTCTTTCGGTGTGGGCGACGGAAAACTCATACTCCAAGACTTAGGGCGCCCTAGGACGCGTAGCCTCAATCCTAGTTCATACGATGATCAAATTATTTCATCTCTCAAGCTGCGTGCTCCACCTTTCATCATGTCCTCGAAGTCTGGGCATTCACCCCTTTCTCTTTGCAAGGGGTCTCCAAGCCACACCAACCACCTTACCAATTCCGGATGTAAGACGACATCAACGGCATATCCCGTGTCTGCTTGACCTGTTTGAAGGGGCTGGTTTAGTCGAGGTAATGCAAGTTAAGTAAATACAGGGCTAACATTGGCTGGGTTGTTCTGCCTCCCCAGTCCCAGTTCCCCCCGAGATCCGAGGAACATCCCTCGAATGCAGTTTTCTCAGAGCTTCGGACTAGTGGAACGTCTAGTGAGGCGCACCACACCAGTCTATGCATATGTCACTGAAGCGGTAAGACCAAGAAGTCGCAGCATTATTACGAAATTACAGTGTCATTATGAAGTTGACAAACTGCTTTCACGGCAGACGGTGAGATGAGATGCAAGTGGGTAGATGATTATGTATTTAGACACGCAACAGCGAATTGGAACGAAACTATCAGTTGCGGGAAATATATCTACAATGAATTCAAGATCTCCAGAGATCTGAACGCGGGCTTTAAATGCACTGCGAGTACCACTCGTTGTGCTTGGTGCACTTGAAGCCAGAAGCGCACTTGGTAGGGCCAGTGTAACTAGCTCCGCCCCCACACTGAGCATAAGCAGCGGCAGTGACGCCAGACTCAGCCTTTGCGTTAGCCTCGGCGGCGGTAGTCTGAACAGCGGGTTTCTTGACAGTGGTAGTTGGCTTGGCGGCAGTAGCCTTGGAGGCGGTGGGCTTAGTAGCAGAAGTGGTAGGCTTAGCAGTGACAGCCTTAGTACCCGCACCAGATTGCCAGCCACGTTCCCGGGACAGCTCGTACCACCAGTTTCGAAGCATCCAACCATCAAAGTCGGTGACCTCAGCAGCAGAACCAGCAAGCATGATGAACTTGTCCTGACCAGTGGGAGTCCAGTCATAGAAGTCATCAAGAGCAAAGGTATGACCGATCTCGTGCTGCAGGATGTGGATGTTCTTGGAACCAAGGAGCTCCATGAAGTATTCGCGACCGATGCGTTGACCCCAATCACCTCCAGCACCACCCTGCATACCGTCGGTGAGCCAGAGAGAATTATCGTAGTGTCGCTCAGCACCACCGGGGCACTGGCTGTAGTCGCCGTCCTGGTGGAAGAAGCGACCGCACTTCTCAGAGCATTGGGGAATGCCTTCAGCGTCGGTGTCGGTGTAGATGTCGAGACCGTCGGTGGAGCCCTGGAGGAGGCTCTTGTCCTTGACAGCCCATCCGACGACATTGATCTTGACATCCTCGTAAGGGAAGTTGTCCCAGCCAGAAACCCACTTCATCCAACTAGCATATGAGTCTTGAAGAGCAGCAGCAACCTTGGTACGCTGCTCAGCTGTGACAGAAGCACTAGACTCCCATCGGACACAGACATTAAGCTGGCCCTTTCCAGCAATGACTTGATCCCAGCCGTAGTTCTTGAAACCAAGAGCATCGGTGTAGGTTTCGACTTCGTGATCCCAAACCTCTTTGAGAGCACCGGCGAGGTTCGAGGGAGGGTTCCATCCAGACTGTCGCTTTGTGGGACGGTTACGGGGAACACTGGTCCAAGACCGAGCGCTGAGCGGCGAAAGGGACTGCCAGACCGAGCCATCGAGGTCAGACTGGGCTGAGTCGAAGGAATGGGCTGCAGTAGCGGCAACGGCAGTTGCAAGACTAACGGTGGACGCGAAACGCATGATGACGAATTGATCAAAGAAATTAACGAAAGTGGATAATGAGTGAAAGTATTGACACGCAAAAGAACGAATGAAAATGTCTACCAGAGACTTGTAGATAGTTGAGGCACTAGAAAAAACACCACTCACTTGGCAGCATATAAGTACGTTTGGCGCCATCGCAAAGTCATGAAAGATACGGTATAGCTCGGGGTCTAGAAAGGCTCCGCTACTGGCTCCTTGATTGGCGGGATTAACCCACCGGACACCACAGGGCTTGTGTTGGAAGCGCGGAGTCACTGGAAACATTTAAGTGGTCTGGGAACGAGGCTTAAATTTGAAGACCAAACATCCCGTTTCATGTGTCATCGGGCGACATCCCGGTGATCGGCGGTACGGCACATCGGGACAGAAGAGGCCGAGCGCCAAGCGCGGAGCGAAGTGGGATAGACTACTTATCAATCTTGGAGATTCTTATTCTAAATAGGTCGTTTGATGTCGAGATGTTAATCAAAATACATGAAATGAAGCGGATTCAATCCAGGAACTCCATATATACTGTAGTGGATATAATAAATACTTCGACAGTCGCTCTCTTGTTCATTCCGTCTTCGCAGGAATCATGTATCCGACGACCCGTTTCTCCCACTCGGCTTCCTCAAGCACGCGATCCATTTCCCGTATGATTTTAAAATGAGTACCAGTTTCAGGCTGCGCCGAGCACTGAAATTCTTTCAATACGCGGTCTCTGTCCGCGTACTTTTTGCTCGGAAAGCCGGGGGCATTATGTAATTGACTGGCGAGCGTCGAGTGGTAGAAGGGCTCAAAGATCAACATTCTGTTAAAAAGAATTGATCTCGCCCGAGAAATCAAAGGAAAGATACCTTCAACTTGATGCTGGTTTTGTTAGACTGACCTGGAGTCAAGTCCAATTACTTTCATTTTTTTTTGCTTTCTACGCTCGTTTCTGCGCCAACTACATACATTCTTTCAATTACTATTCTAAAGACAATACTCTCGTTTAAAGCCAACATCACGATGTCGCGACTCTTGACCTTTGCTGCTGGACTGGCTCTGGCAGCTGCTCAACTCACCTCGTCGTCGCTCGAGAATCACGTCGATACTCTCACTCTGGGAAGCTCCTTTAACCCCGTTAAGGAGGCCTACTGGACTGGTCTCCCCCACCATCGTCGAACTCCCTTTGCCGTCTCCCCAGATGGCAAGACCGCGTTCCTCGCCTACCTCGATGCCAGCGGTACTGGCGTACACATTCAGGGCGTCGATCCTAAAACCTTCGCTGCCGTTGGTACTCCTGTCACGATCAAGGATGGTAAAGAAGCTGGTGGTCTCGTTGCTCACAACGACGGTTTCGCCCTTCTTACCAACGAGGTCGTCTCTGGAGAGGCCAAGGATCCTCTTCCGGTGATCTACAAGTACACCAACGGTAAGCAAGCCTTCCGAACACTTCTCGGTGGCTCTGGCTTCTCGGGTGATGCTCTTGCCTCTCCTGATATCAACGGTGACCTTGTCTTCTCCGAGAAGGCTGGATACTACGCCGCTTATATCGTCGTTACCTCGTACAGTGGCTCTGCTTCTGGTCACTTCGGTGATGCTATCCGCTATATCAACCCGGATGGTAAGGTTGAGGAGATTCAGGGTGCTTCGTCCTCTTGGGGTTGCTCCCACAACACCGGTATCGCCTTCGAGGCTGCCGATGAACCTCCTTTCGCCTCCATTTGCGCTGAGGATCAGGGAGCCATCTGGTTGAACACCGAAACCCAGGGTATGAGCAATAACGGTGTCAAGGTCTCTAACGAGCATGTCATCAATGGCGCCAGCAACGAGCCCATGGGCGGAATGGGCGGTTCATACAGCTCTCTGGCTCGATTTGTTGGCTCCGATTCTTACATCTTCTCCTGGGTCTCACGTGGTGCTATCGACCTTACTGCCAACGAGTGGATGGGCGACGGCTACACCCATTCTGAGCAGCGAACCACCAACCGAAATGTCGCTATTGCTGTCATGTCTGACAAGAAGACTCTCGTTGGTGAGCAGGCCACCTCTGAAGTCGGTGCCAAGGATGGCGACAGCCAGGTCAACTGGATCACCGACGGTGCGAACGATTGCTCCAATGCACACGCTGCTGCCTTCGATGCTTCAACTGCTCTCGTCTCATGGGAGGAGATCTCCAACCCCGTCTGCGAGAACGAGGCCATGGGCTGCAGTGGAAAGTTCGCCGGTACCAAGTTCCAAGCAGTTGACAGCAAGGGCAAGAAGATTGGCCAGACCATCACTTCGGATGATACCTACGTTGCTGGTGACATGGTTACAATGTCTGATGGTCGTATCTGCTGGCCTTACGTCAACATGGCCTGGTCTCTGGATGGTCCTGCTCAGGCTGCGGATGTGAAGAAGATCTCTTTCGCTTGTATGTCCAACGGTAGTGGCTCCGGCTCTGGTTCTTCTGCCTCCAAGGCTTCCACTGCAGCTGCTCAGCCGGCTGCTACCAAGTCTGCCCATGCTGGTACTTCCAAGCCCTCTGTTGCAAGCTCTACTGTTGCTGCTGCTAAGCCGACCACCGCCAAGGCAATTGAGGAGTCTGCCGAGCAGTCTGTCGCTCTTCCTGATAGTGCTCCCCGTCCCTCCTTTGTCACTGTCCCCGTTGCTGTCAGCGATGTTCTCTCCGCTTCCACCAAGGTTGTCTCTTCTTTTCTCGCCGAGGAACCCTCCTCTGTTGTCAACAAACCCGCTGTGCCTACTACCACGAAGGCTGCTGAGATTGAGTCTCCTGCGGATGGTGACAGCGAGGACTGCGACGATGGTGCTTCCGGCAATGTTGCCACTACCAAGCCTACTGGTCGCAAGAACCGCACTCGTCGCCCCCGTCCTACCGGCTTTACCAAGGGCAAGAGCGGAAAGAAGTGTGCAGCCAAGACCGTCTTCCGCACAGTCTACGTAACTGCTACTGCTACCGCTACCGTTCCTGGATACTAACATCTCAGCTGGTACATGGGAGCTAGCCTTTGCTGGGAAAATTCCATTACGGGTTTGCGTAAATCATACACAGCCTGTTTCGTTGTAATCAGATGTAGCTATCATCCTGATGTTCTGCTATCTAAGTTGCAAGTACGTGTTGCAGCAGGGCAATACTGGAGAACTTGATGTTAAAACCTCACCAGTTGAGGACGGTAGCAAAGTTACTTAGTTCATTATAATTACAAGCCAGTTTCCAGCACACCAAGCAGCTTGTTTTTTTAACTTTCTTAAGTGGCAGAAACTTAAATAGAAAAGTTGCTTGGTTTGCTGGAGACTGGCTTGTAGTTGTAGTAAAGTAAAGCGAGAAGAGACTAGCTGTTTAAAGGACAGTCCGAAGTAAATGACAAGGATAGATCTCTTAATGCGACCGTTGCGGATACAACCACAAATGCTCTAGCACGCCATATCAGGAAGTTCGCATACCTCGCTTCTCTGGCGACGACGCAACACTGGGTGACCTCATGCAATCTGACGAGTGACAGCGCAGACATTGATACGGCGTTGCTGCCCAATCATGGACCTTCCTGACACGCTTCTTCTCCGAGTATTGACGAAAGCCAATGAAAAGCAGGTCTATACGGACTCGAGATGGGGGTAGCGCGCGTCAGTGGCACCGCTAATTAGTTGAAACTGTTGCGGCTTGGCCGATCCAGTGTTCCCCTTCACCCTATCTTATATCACGTGCAAAAGAATGACTAGAATACGAGTATTCCCCTTTCCCCGGCACTAGACTTGCTTCCTTGAACAACCGTACTTCCCACTCGCTACTGTACGCTATCAATCAGTCAATTCTGCACCGCATATTCTTACCATGGCACCCCCTAAAAAGCCTCCTGTGGACAGTGATAGGCTTACTAAACCCCGCAGAACGCACCGCAAGTCTCGAAATGGCTGTCGTGCCTGCAAGGAACGCCACATGAAGTGTGACGAGTCCCGACCGATCTGCGCCAACTGCAAGATTTCGGATCGTGCTTCCATGTGTATCTACATCAACAATGGGTATCAACCGTCGACTTCCCAAGCAGCATCCAGTGTCCATACGCCGTCGCCTTCCCGTCTATCGCCTTATTCTTTTCAAACAGGCCCGGCATTACCAGCATTTGGCCCTGGTAGCTCTGTCAGCTCCGCTTTAACGCCTTTCAGTGATACGCTAGGCAGGGGCGATCTATTCGATCTCAATCACTTCGCCCTTTACCATCACCTTGTGACAAATCGTTACGCCATCACATCGACCAATCCTTCAGATGACAGTGTTGTCTCCCAAGCACTGGACCATGCACTAAGAGTCCCCTACTTGATGAATCAGCTTCTCGCCCTCTCTGCTCTACATTTGAGCAAGCCCCCATCCCTTCTGCAACCATATCATCAACTCGCCACCAATCTCCAAACAAGAGCGCTGACCTTATTCTACGAGGAGAAGCAGGAGGTTTCAGAAGAATCATGCGTGCCACTATTTCTCTTCTCTTCCTTTGTTGGAGTTCATGTTCTCTGCGATAGTCTCCAAGGTCCAAGAGAGAGTTTCAGTGCCGTTCTCGACCGCTTCATCACCTATCTATCCCTACATCGTGACGTTCATGCTGTTACCAAACAGTCCTGGAGCACAGTCGAGCAATCGGGACTTGGGCATAGCCTTCAACAAATTAAAGGTGCATTCCCCACGATCGAGAACGGAATACAAGCGACTGCTATGCTCGATAGGATGATCGATCTGAACGTCTCCTTGTCATCAGCTACCAAGTATTGCAACGCCGTATCCGCGCTACAGCGGTCGTTTTCCCTCCATTCAGCGCTGAAACAGCAGAACGGACAACGATTGGATGCTGCGATAGCATTCTGTCTTGATGTTGATGATGAATACCTGTATTTACTGAAGCAACGACAGCCAGAAGCACTGGTGATCCTTGCATTCTTTGCAGTCCTGCTTCATTGGAATCGATCTACATGGATAATTGGCGACGGAGGGCAGTATCTGATACAGTCCATCACATCCCATCTTGGGAGTCATTGGGCAGAATGGCTACAATGGCCTAACTCAATTCTCCAGTTTACAGACCCTAGTCCGAGCTATTCATGATGTCAAGCAACAAGAATATATATAGTACTTTAAACACTCCTTGACACACCTATACCACTGAGTCTTCGATGTGTATATCTGCTATGGGCCAGCTGTACTTCACTTCATCCTACTATGTGACTGTCATCAGAACGTGCTATGCGAATTTCTCCATACCCATATTGAAACGGATCGGCGGTCATTAGTCCTAGCTCGAGATCGTCCTTTATTAGGGTTCCATGATATCACGATCTGTATTGAAAGTGCTCTACAAATTTCTCAAGCCAGCTTTGACCGTGTCTTTCTACTGCGTCGTCCCCATTCACCTTTCCATGCGTCTGGAGATCTCCCCACCCGATAACCCCAATTCCCTGGTTATCGCCGACCTGACAGCTGTACCAGCATTATACGGCTTGACTATAGTGGAACGAGTGGGAACCTTAAATTCCTACGCTATACCTAGTTGTATGTATTTAAGGAAGGGTCTTTCGCCTCTGTAGCTATTGGCACACACGCGCTGAAATGCCAAATGAGACTAGTGGAGCAAGGTAAAAACAAGGATGACAAGGATGACAAGGATGACAAGGAAGGTGACTCCGAAGAAACATTTCCATGTCTAGAATTATATAAAACAAGGTGGTCATCGATCAAGTTACATTACTCTTACTAATATCGCAGTATATTCCATTCTGTTGACTTGATATCAAAGTTGAGCTAAATTGTTAATCATGGAGAGGCACCATCAATTGGGAGAGCTGGGTATCTCCAAGTCTTTCTCCAAGCTTCAGAATTGGCGACGTGCCTGTCAACTCAACATAGAGCTCGACGATCACTATCACTCGAAGATCTATTCCTCCGGCTCTATCGTTCGAGGTCGCCTCATCATTTCGGCATGCAGTACTTTTAAAGCCGCCTCTATCAGAGTCTCTCTTGACGGACTTACAAAGATCCGGACGGTTGGCCAGTGCATTACAACGACTACTCTGCATCGCTTTCTGAAGGTCGATTGCTTTGCCCCTGACATTGCTGAGTTAATCCAGGAAATACTCATCGAAGGAGACGTTTATACCGTCCCCTTTCATTTCGCCTTCCCTGCTAAGTTAGACTCGACTACTTGTACGCACAAGGTCACATCAACAAATGTAAGGGAACAGCACTTGTGCCTTCCGTCCACAATTGGAGGATGGGGTCATGAAGATATGAGTCCTGATACGGCTGCCATCGAATACGCGATAAATGCATGTATTGAACCAATTTCGCCACTCGATTCCCGTCCCTCACGCAGCTTGACCCTCAAAAAGACAGTCAAGTTCGCTACAAAGTCGAGAGAGTGCCCCCCACTACATGTGTCCTCGACGAGCCAGCGATATGCGCTCCAGACGACACAGGCCCTTCGCCAACACTTGTTCAGACAATCATCTGGGACTGTCAACGTAACAGCAACGCAGCCCGAGCCCCTTCGCCTTCATCCATATGGGAAGGCCGTCATTCCATCCTTCATCGACGTTAGCCTCACCTTTGATCCTTCAGAAGATGCAATCCCACCTCCACAACTCGACGCCATATCTCTTTGCATTCGATCTTACACATGGTGTCAGGCAAATCCATGCTCATATTTTCCTGACCTGCATGAAGTGCCCAACATCAAGCAGCCACTTTGTGTTACACTGCCAGTTGAGGTTCAACCTTCAATGTTGACGTGGTCAAAGCACGTTAGTAATTCGCAGCAAGTCAAGACCTCTACACCATTCTATAGCTCAACTCTGAGGCTGCCTCTCTCTATTCTGGCAACTACGAAGACAGTCCTGCCGACATTTCATTCTTGTCTGGTATCTAGGACTTATGATGTTTGCCTACGTCTCACATTTGGGAAACGAGAGTCGACAATTGTTACGCCTCTTCAAATCATAGCAGAAATCTGAGCTGCGTTATGTACATACGTCTGTGTTATTGTCATTTCAAAGAGTCTAATCACTAATAACATAACAAGATAAAATAGATCTTTCAAAATAATTTCATGAGAACTTAAATGTCCGACCCAATGACCTATTGTTTACTAGAACATAAAACCGAGAGTCGTAATGGGTGTGCGGTCGGGCAGCAGCCTTCAACGCAACACCTCACGTCGCAAGTCATTTTTTCAGTTGCTTACCACAAACTTGTCAAGATAAACACCAAGCTCTTTTAAACCGCGAACCAGAACCTCCGTTTCACAGACATAGCCCATTCGGATATATCCTTTAAAGTCCTCGCTCGCTCCGAAACATTGAGAGCCGGCAACAAAGAGGAGCTTGGCCTTCTCCAGCAGTTCCAAACAAAATTTGGTATCATCAACAGGTTGCCCGTTCTTATCGTTGAATCGGATAAAGGCTGTCGTTCCAGCCTTGGGCTGCACCCAAGAGCATACTGACTTATACTGCTTCATAAAGTCCTCGAGTATCTTTGCATTCGTCCTGGCAAGTGTGATATTCCGGTCCACTAGTGCAGGTCGTACTGCAGGAGAGAGTGCAAAACTGGCGATTTGATCATCGATTTGTGAAACACTGATGGTCGTGTAATCGCGAGCTTGCATTATAGCTGAAATGATGGACCGGTCTCTGGAAGCGATCCAGCCGATGCGGATGCCGGCTAGTGCATAACCCTTTGACATAGAGCCTGTTGTAACTGTCTTCTGGTGTTGAATAGTAGACACCGGTTTGGGCACCTCGATGTCGCCTGAGGTACCTCCATGAAAGAGCGGACGGTACACCTCATCTGAGAAGAGGATCAGATCATGTTCAACAGCTATCTTCGCGATGCTGTCGATAACGCCGTTGGGAATCGGGGCGCCAGTCGGGTTGTTCGGATTGTTAATAATAATCATCTACAGACATTAGCTTCTGCTCAGATTGAGAGTCTGTATCTCACACCTTGGTGTTCTTCTTGATCAGACTAGGAAGTTCATTGACATCAGGGACGAACTGGTTCTCTTCCTTCAAACGCCATAGAGTGACCTCAGCACCAAGACTGCGAGGCGTGTCATAGAGTTGCTGGTATGTCGGGTAGACACAGATAACATGGTCCCCAGGACCGACCAAAGTATACAGAGACAGGAAATTGGCTGCGATAGCACCTTGAGTGATAATAACATCCTCAGCTTTCAGCTGTACTTCTCCAGCACTGCAGTGAGCAGCGACTCGCTCTCTTAGAGTCTGAGATCCAGGGATGGAGCCGTATGTGAGCTTAATGCTTGTGTCGATAGGATTCTTGGTGGGGCCTCTAGCCATTTCAACCAAATCGTCGATAGATACAGATGCAGCGCATGTCTCGGCAACATTGAGTACGCCCGGTGTCGTTTCATACGCATCCATCCATTGCTCCACAGCGAAGGGGATGATATGAACCATTGTTACTAAAGATTTACAAGAAGATAGCTCGATAAAGTCAGATGTTAAGCAGTAATTGCAAATTATTTTTGTGTGGTTTAAATAGATGCGTAGACGTCATGCGTTGTGGAGGGCGGCTTAGAAGATGTCACATTGTAGTTGGCGGACGCTTACTGTGTCATTGACCAACTTGCAACATTGGACAGTACAGTCTTGCGGCCCACAGTCTTTTCCAAACGCATCTCGGAGTTTGTTGCCTTGCCTCATTTTTCTGACGGGTCCACCAGCCTTTGCCCCTCCCGGCTGGAACATATTCACGCAGGTGTATCCTCGACCCACCCTCTAAACCACTCCCGTGCAAGTCAGATTGTCTGTGGGTCCTTGGCTTCGGAGTCTCCTGCCAGGCCAAGAAGCATAAGTCAATCGAAGCTAAGGAAGCACGGACAAATCAGCTTGATAATAAGCTTTGAACGGGAAGAGCATCACGTCAAGACCGAAAGGATGTGAGCAAAGCTCAATTGAATCGATCCATTGATCTTCAAAACACGTCGGGCATTTGGCTCTCGTTGATCAATATTCAATAGCCTTACTCAACACTATCAGAAACATTTCAATTAACCTATCATGTCAATTCTCCAACGGATGGGTTTTAGTTTCTTGCATTTCCTTGAAAGACCAACTGCGACTGGTAGCCCCGGAAAGTAAGCAGCGTTGTAACTTCAATGCATTCTCATTATTCAATTACATTCTATGTAGATACATAATCCGAATTCAGTTACCCTTCAATAGCTTGCTGTCATCTCAATTTCAACATCAGTATCCAAAGGTAATTGATGGACAGCAACACAAGTACGACACTTAAGTCCTTCAATGTTAGTTATTTACCTGACTTAAGAGATATGTTGTAAAACCTACAGGCTTAGGGTCAATAGGGAAGAATTCATCCCATGCGACATTGAAAGCTGCAAAATCCTTCATATCGGCAAGGAAGATGTTGGCTTTCACAACTCGGTCTAGACTACTACCAGCAGCCTCGAGGACAACTTTGAGGTTTTGAAGTGCAACGCGTGCGCGGTCTGTAACGGTACCAGGAACGAGATCATTCGTTGCAGGATCGATGCCAATAGCGCCACTGCAGTAAACCATGCCATTGTATTTGACGGCTTGCGAGAACTGAGGCAGAGGCGCACAGGCGGCAGTGGTGTGGACTGGCTCTCGGTACGACATTGTGTAAGAGGAATTATATCGGAGTAGGGTAAAGCTGAAGGGTGAAAAATTGGAACAGTAACGTACTGGGAAACTGATTCATTATTAGTATTGATATTCTATGTACCTAACAGTTGAATGACAACCAGCTCCTCAATAATACATCAGTCTATTACGTTGTTTTTAGTAAGTTGTTTAATATCTAATCATATGTTATGTCGTTTATCGATGCATTGAGCCAAGTTGCTAGAGTTCAGAAGTGGGGGAACTTGAGGTAGGAGACTCCGAAATGCGGGACCGGGTCGAGCCGGTCAGCTCCGATCCTCGCACAAGAATGGTGCTGATCCAGAGAAATACCTGATTGTGTATTTAGGGAACTGATTGAAGCCACATAGAGATTGCTGATGCTGCAGTTTATTTTAAACATGTGCTTGGGATATCCAATGTATTTAGATATGGCAGATTTCCCAGCATCAAACAGGTAAGATATTGATGCCGACGATATGGTATGCTTCTGTCCAACTCAGATAATTCCCTTGTCCCTCTGCAACATCAAGTATTTGCCAAATTTGTTGGACGATGTCCCACTGCTTGCTGACATTTTCCAATTTATAGCAGAGCATCCGCTCCCAACACTTTTTCCACACGTCGCGCCTATCGCTCGTAGCATTACAGGACGCAACAAACGCAGGCCAAGTGATTGGTGCCATGGACTCTCCTTGCCCGACGGTTTCAGATCTTGATTTAATGTCTTCAGCTGCTTGGGCGTATTCAGCGACGTGGTCGACTTCCGGAATGAGGTCCGCTCGCTGGACATGCTGTATGCGAGTGCAGTAGTAGATGAGTGCGGCAGCATGCCATGCCTTTGCCTGTTGAGTGAATACCGCCATCCTGGAGTCACCACTGTCAGAAAAGGATGTGATATTTTCTGATTCGAATCGCCATGATTGGAGTCTGTTTCCAAGTTCTTCACACGCTTCTAAAAAGTCGTCAGGTAGACTTTCCTTATTTTGCCTGAAGCGAATGAGATGCTCAGCCAGGTGGCAAGTCTCGTTGATAGCCGGGGCTATAGCTAGCGTGATTCCGTAAACATATTCGTAACATTGGCTCGACTGTAAAATTATGGTCTCTGCGGCATGGGTGTTGTCGCCAGTAGTACCCCAAGAGATTGGGGATGGTTGGAAGAACATGGTCCGTGACATTAGTGACAAGAAAGCACCTAGTTCATTGAGTTGTCTGGATGGACGGCTCATTAAGTTCCATCGATTCCGCAAGCTACGAAGCTGAGCTGCCGCTTGTATATGCATAAGAAAGTCGTCACCCTCTCCTGTTAGGACCTATGACATGTTAGTGCTCTTGACGAATGATCAATTGGCAAATAACGGACGCTTATTGTCACGAGAGATAGGATCGCCATCATCAAGGTCTGGTAATTTGCTGTAAGTGGCGCTTCCTCAATCGTATCTCGTAAAGATTGAATGGCTCGGTATCTGTATTTCGCTCCGATGTCTCGATATTCCATAAGTCGTGGGTCGCATTTCCAGCGATGAAAAGCCGCCGACGCCAACAGAGATTGAGAGAGTGCCGTATAAGCCAGCCGTCTTGATTTCTCTATGTGTAAATTTTCTTGCAATATGCCCTCGATCGCTGTGGATAGGTAGAGGGTCCGAAATGGGTTCTCGGGGTGACTTATCGGAACGAGCACACCTGCCACGTGGATGTTGTAATGTCTCATCAGGTAGTCGACTTGAGCATCTCCAAAGAGGGTTGTATGGAGTCCCTGCACCATACTATAGTCGGTATCGGTTGAACCTAGTGATACTTCTAGCACTGGACGAGCTTGATCATCAACACCTAAAGCACTTTCTTCTGCCATTGATCCGGCTTCTCTGTCTTGATCTTCACTTGAAACAAGTGTGCAAATTGTACTTGAATCATTTGGCGAATTCCTTACTGTGGAGACCGAGGAACATGAAGAAGTCACGGGGCTCGCCGGCCACCAGAGGGTGAGATCTGGTATTGACTCCAGGCCGATTGGTAATAGCATCTCATCAGGAGGCTCATGAGCCGGGGGGTGCTGGCACTCGCTGACCTCAGATGAATGATATCCTGGCGCGATAGCAGCCTGCGACAAAGATTCATGTCGCGTGACCGTTGTATCCACCGGGGCTGTCTCAGTCGCGGTTACTGAGAATGCCGAGAACGGACCATGAAACCCTGATACCCCAAGGTCGGCATCTTGGTCAACATGCAACAAAAGCATGTCGACAGTCTCGGGCTTATAGGCAGGTAAGTTCTGGTCTGTAGCACAATTAATAGATCGCTAAAATTCGACAAGGGTTGCACTTACCCAGCTTCATACTCATACGACCTTGTATAACAGAACTAAATTGGGTCTCTTCTAACGAGTGGGTCACCCATTGCAGCCTGATGTCGTAGCCCTTGCAGCTTACACCACGCTTTTCGCAGTTTTTGCATCCAATCGGGCGTTCATCACATTTGACTTTTCGGCTTTTACATGTCCAACAGCTGTGAGAGTCAATGATCAATACAATAATAATCATGCAGGTGTCAGGATCTATACCCAGTGAAAGTCATAGCACGTGACGCTTTTCGAGGCGGCATTGTTATCTAATGGTGTTCGTTTCGCTCATATGTGGTTTGATCAGTAGGATGAAAACAGTTGGAAGTTAACCTAGAGTAAGTATTGCACCGAACCAGAACGCTAGATAATTAATCCGACTCCGTCAACGCGCATCAATCGTTGGGAGACCATCTCCAAATAGGGGTTAGTCTGATCTAGGTCAACTAATGACAAGCGGAGAAAAAGAGCACAGGGTCCACCTAGCCTTAAATCTTTTAATCCAATCCAATGAAACCATCCTTTAAACATAACTTGTCTTTGGTCCTCGATCTCCAACAGATGAATATCGACACCATAGGACAGTGAAGAGATTACTACTGCATCTTATTTGTATTTGAAATGGATAATCTAGTTCAGTCTTGTAACAAACGCCTCCACTTTATCCCAAGACAGAGAGCTAATGAAAATCCATCTTAAGATCTCTCCTGCAACATCGCCCTTGCAACGAAAAGAGTCTTCCTCTGGAGAAACTCTCATTAAAAATTTCCCTTGGTTTTCATGCTCGCTGTCTATAACCGCAAACATGTTGGGGTCCTGGTTGTTTTCTATTGCCTGGGTCCGATGAGAATCCCTGACATTGGACAAAGTTTGGAGCTCTGGCTTGGAGGCTGTGTAACAGTGATCCCAACCCTCTGCATCATCATCGCTGTCTTCGCTTTCATCCTCCCACTCATCATCACCCTGCTCGTTTATAACAACATTACCTTCGTCTTCCTCGTCACCAGAGTTAACAACCGTCTCCTTGTTCTTATCAATCTGCTTATCTTACATGTTGACCTTATTCGATGGTTCGTGTGATGATCCTCCGTGATCCGCCGGACCTATACAGCATGAGAGTGATAGTAGAGCCTGGAGATTGCAACTGCGTTGTGCAGCTTTCTCATTTTCCAGATGAGGATAATAACATATCAATTATTAGATGCCAGATTTCTCTCCTTATGATTTGAATAAATAAGGTAGGGCGACACACAGTAAACCTAAGCTAGAATAATTCGATTGTTCTAATTTTCTGTTTGTAGTTTAGACTTGTGGCTGAAAGCTCATATCCCCAATCGAGATCTAGCATTCCATCTACGCCACCGATCTTCTATAGACCAGTTGTATGAAAGACATATGGAACTCACTAGCCTAAACTGTAATAGAGAGCATCATTTCCTTCTGCGGTAAAGAAGACATTGCCGAAACAGCCGAGGACATACTAGCTAAGCGTTCCCGAATCGCGTCGGACACTGCACACGGTCTCGAATCTTTTCGTGACTACCGGAAACGCACTGAACAGTCCCCTGACAATGCCACCCATTCCTACGGTCGACCGCATTGATTGGAGGCGCACGAGCTAGAACAAAATAAGTCTTGCCCATAGTGCCTCATGATGAAAGCCAGATATCAAGCTTGTTTTCTCAAATCACTCTGGCACTTTCATTTACTCTGTGGTCTCTTAGATATCTCCTTCTCCCATTCCTTCCCCCAAATTATTGCGTTTATTCAATAAAATATTTATTCATTTCTCCCATTATTCAACCAGTTGGTAACCTTCCTTTTCCCCTACACTCCTTTATCATGGCGCTTCGTCGCATAGTGGGCTTCTGGGCTCTGGTCCTTGGCAGAGTATCCGATGCAACTTTGGTAGGCAAGCGCGCCATTCAGACACAGCCTATTGAGATCATCGTCGGATCGTCTACATTGTATGATACTTTGACCAGGTATGGGACGTGGGGACTTCCGGCCCGCTCTCTTTAGCTAATAAGCGTAGTACATTTCTCATCCGCACTGATGCTACCTACACTGCCAATACCCCCGTTTATGGGCATGGTGAACCAAACACTACATACAACATTCTCCTTGATTCTCAGTTGCCATCATGCGGTACTGTTATGGTAGAGAGCCATGTGACTATACTATCTTCGACCGACCGTACAATATCTGTGCCCGAGACAACCACTCTGCCGACCGAGAATCCATGTGACATAGTAACTGTGATCGTCAGAATGCAAGGTTACAAGAAAGGTGATCCCAACGCTCCTTCTTCCCGGGCTCCCATCTCGGCTTTATCTGCTCCTGATGCACAAAGCTCGGCTCCATCAGGGGCAAACAGTTCTCCCATTTCTCAAGGTGCCTCTGCGATATCCTCAGACCCTACAGCGTCTACGAAAGGTACGGATAGCACTGCTGTTAGCAATATACAGTCTTCCCAGGGCGACTCTACAACGTCTTCAGATCCTGGAGTGCCGTGGACTACAATTACCTCGCAAGGAACTGGTACTGATCCTACGACCACCACTCAATCTCCAACTAGACCCGGCGAGACAGGAACGGTTTGGGTTATGGCCGCTAGGTCCCAAATGAGCTCGGACTCCCCGATTGAGTATACCACCATTACGAGCACTGGCACCGACACTGGTACTTACACCACCACCGAGGCCCCGTCAGGACCTGGCCCTGGTACGGTGGTAATTGTGGTACCAAGCCCATTGGCTCAATACACAACTGTGACATCCTATGATAGCTCGATTACAGCCGCGGCGACGAGCACAATGACTCCCAGTGCCCCAGGGGGAACCGGTACTGTTGTTGTCTATGATCCATACGAATGGGTGACCACCACCTCTTATGACGATGCCGCTTCGTCTGACCATATAACGACCATGTGGCCTTCAGCGTCTGGTCACGTAGGTACGGTCGTCATGGTTATGGCATATCGATGGGTGACAGTTAGCTCATATGACCAAACGATCACATCCGCATCCACAAAGACTATCTCCCCGGCGTCCCCAGACCAAACCGGTACCGTCGTGGTATATCAGCCAGATCCATGGGTCACAGTAACTTCCTATGCAACTGTCACGGCAGCGTCAACAAACACTATATCTCCAACTGCTCCAGGCGCAACAGGCAAGGTTGTTATTTATCAGCCATACCAGCGGCAGGTAGTCACCTCTTACGATTCAAGCATCACAGCCGCATTCACGACCACTATGCCACCGCCTCCTGATGCACAGGCAATCAGTGTTATTGTATACCAACCTTATAAGTGGGCCACCATTACATCTTATGGAGAGTTTACATCTGACTCTACATCCACTATATCTGCAACTGCTCCAGATGAAACGGGCAGTGTTATTGTGTATCAGGCTAATCGGTGGACAACCTTCACTTCCTTTGGAGAATTTACAGCTGCATCGACATCTACGATATCACCATCCAATCCAGGTCAAACTGGGACCTTAATCATCTTCAATCCACAGCCATATACAACTATTACTTCTTACGGAGGTGCTACAGCTCAATCGACAACAACTATCGCTCCGTCTACTGCAGGGGCGACAGGGACCGTGGTCATCTTCAAATCGCAGCCATATACAACTATTACGTCGTACGCAGCTATCTCAACCGATACCACACACACCTCGCCCCCTCCTGCTCCTGGCCAGACTGGCATTGTTTTGGTCTTGATGCGACAGCCGTATACAACTATTACTTCGTATGGAGACGACGTTACGGCTGAATCTACAACCACTATAGCACCATCTACTCCAGGGCAAACGGGCACTGTCGTTATCTTTGATCCACAGTTTTACGTGACCATTACCCGATATGGAAGCGTCACGGCTGCCGCTACAACGACTGAAGTAGGTGACGGGCCCAGCCCAACTCGTACTGTCGTGGTTGATCTCCCTCAGCCCTACACTACAGTCACTAGCTATGGCGCTTTCACCGCAGCCACCACCAAAACATATCCGCCCTCCGAGGCAGGGATGACAGGCACTGTAGAAATTGATCTTCCGCAACGTTTTACAACTGTTACGAGCTACAGAGATGGTCTGACTGCGGCTGGGACTACAACATACCCAGTCGTTGTGCAAGGACAGTTTGCTACTGTTGAGATTGATTTACCTCAGTCATACACAACAGTCACAAGCTACATTGCAGGCCTCACAGGCCCGGCAACTACGACCTTACCAGCAACCAATCCAGGCGATGTAATGACTGTCGTCCTCAGCCTTCCTCAGCCTTATACAACTACCACGACATATGTCGACAGCCTGACTGCACCTTTGACTACAACAAACCAACCGGCTAACCCTGGGGACCCTGCCACAGTTGTTATAAAGAGTCCTCAGGCTTATACAACTGTCACAAGTTATGTTCAAGGCTTACCGGCTCCTATGACTACGACGAACCAGCCTGCTAGTCCTGGAGATCCGGTAACTGTTCTTGTGCAAAGGCCTCAGGGTTATACAACTATTACAACCTATGTCGATGGTCTGACTACACCCTTAACTACGACCAACCAGCCAGCTAATCCTGGGGATTCTGCAACGGTTCTTATTAAGAACCCTCAGCTCTATACAACTGCTACGACTTATGTTCAAGGCTTAACAGCTCCCATAACTACGACAAACAGACCAGCTAATCCTGGGGATCCGGTCACTGTTCTTGTACAAAGGCCTCAAGCATACACGACTGTGACTAGTTATGGCTCTTGGACTCAGCCTCTTACTACAACATTATCCCCGACTGGTCCTGGAGGCTTGGCTACTGTTCTTGTACAGAATCCCCAGCTGTACGCAACTATTACCAGTTATGGTACCTATACAGCGGCTACAACAACTACCCGAGTACCGGTATCTCCCGGTGGCGTTGCTACTGTTGTAGTAGGACTGCCCCAGTCATATACGACTGTTACCAGTTATGGTCCCTATACAGCACCTGTAACAACCACCTTAGCACCAGCATCTCCAGGTGGAGTTGCTAGTGTTATAATCGGGCTGCCCCAGCCATATACAACTGTAACCAGTTATGGTCCGTTTACAGCGGTAGCAACCACTACCATGGCACCAGCTTCGCAGGGCAGTGTAGCCACTGTTGTGGTACAATCGCCTCAGCCATACACAACTGTAACCAGTTATGGTCAATTTGCAGCAGTAGCAACCACCACCATGGCACCGGCATTACAAGGAGGTATAGGTACTGTCGTGGTAAAATCACCTCAGCCTTATACGACTGTGACCAGTTATGGTCAATTTGCAGCAGCATCAACTACTACAATGACACCAGCGTACCAAGGTGGAGTAGCCACTGTCATCGTGGACCTACCTCAGTCCTACACAACTACCACAAGCTGGGGTGCTTTCGCAACAGTTGGCACTACTACCTTGTCGCCAGTTTCGCCAGGTGGCGTTGCTACAGTGGTTGTGCAAAAACCCCAACCATATACCACTGTAACTAGCTATACCACTGTCTCAAGCATCAGCACATCCACCGTTACACCTGCTGTCGCTGGGCAGACTGGCACAGTAGTTGTCATCGCTCCCGCAGTTGGAACCAAGGCTGCAGATCAAACATGTGGCAACGCTGGTCTGGAATACGCTATCTATACCAACTCGTACACGAACAACGATGCGCCCAATTACTCTTCCCTCAACGTCGGATATTTCGCCACCGCTTCACCGACGTACACTGGTATTACGACTTCTATGGGCATCTTAGAACCAGGAGGAGTAACAGGAGGGAACGCCGGCCCCGCTCAGGCTATCTATCCTGGCTCACCAAGTCAGACGTGGCAGTACAAGGCTGTGAACCATCGCGCATTCTTATATGCGCCTATTACTGGTACTTATACTGTTGTTGTCCCCTACTCAGATGAGATTACACTGGTTTGGTACGGTAATAAGGCTTTGTCGACATGGACACGTGCCAATGCAGATCTGGAGCAGGGTTATTCATACGGGCCTTCTAGCTCTAAGACCCTCAAGATACAATTGACAGCGGGTACTTACACGCCGTTCCGAGTTTTCTGGGCTAATGCTCAGGGAGATTATGCTATGGTAATTACGGTTACAGCTCCGGACGGGACTGTAATCGTTAACAACTCTGGGTCATCAAGCAAATACTTTGTTAGATTTGCTTGTGACTCTAGTACACCTACTTATCCTGCATTTGGACGTGGCGGTTAATTCTGTCGGTCTCTTGTTTTATATCTCCTAACATCTCGTTTCCTTACTATTTTCTACGGGTAGCTAAATCAAGATTGATTAACTAGCCATGCTATATCTCCACCACTAAATCGCAATTCTGAGGTTTCACGACTTTGCTTCGCGTTCCTCAAAATGTCAACGAAACAGAGTGACTGGAGTCGTATGGCGTTTGACCTGGCTTACCGAACTGAAAGCCATAGAATTTCGCGAAGCCAGAGAGGAGAATGACTTGTATGCGGTGATGTCAATCTGCCCAGTCGAGAACCCCAGGAACGAGCTGTCTTGCGGTATTAAGCTGTGCGCTATGTACAATGTAGTCCCCTAGAAAACTTACTTTTGGACGCCCAGTTTCAAAGTCAATTCTTCGTACTTTGCCTACATAATCAACAGTCAGCTCAAGCTCGTTTGAAACACACATCCCACGCCCCAAGCGCCGCTATGGCCCTCTTTCCCTCCTGGGTAAGAAAGCCTTCAAGAGCAAATGCCTTGTGAAAATGACTTCCCTTTAAAGCATGTCTTTGAATGGCTCTAAATGTCTAAAACGGGGAAACGGGAACACACCAGCTCTTCGCCACCAGAGGAAGACAGCAGAGGACAGGGTGTTGGGGACTTGGTTGTTCTATTAAAGAGGGACATCCACGCGAACTACGTGCAAAGCGTTACAGGGTTGTTTCCCTCTTCAGTTATGGTTCTGGCGAAAGCATGCGCAGTAAGTAGGAATGCCAATGTTGGGGTTAAACCAGCCACTAAGCCGCCATTCCATTCATGCCACACTATTCCACAGGAGCAGTTTTAAGTTTATCAAGTTATCCCACATAACAAGGATACGCAGTTTAGTACATCACTATCTAAATAGGTCCTAGCTTACATTATCCTCATCTGGTTGGGCTTTTCTACTGACACACATCTGGCGATGAAAACCCCCACAATGTGTATCCTTATAATTAGTTCTGTCTCCAACTTGTATTGTGCGCAGCTGTTTGCCATCCGTCCCGATACACATTACGTCCAGGCTTTCGTTGATTATATCGTGATCCTGGATGACTATAATTACGGAGCGAATGTGCATAAAGGCGTGGAACATGCTACACTTATGCCTCATTAGCGGGATGTTCTGGATTGACAATATGGGTGCCAAAATGCCTCTACCGGAGTTAATCACAACATGTTCTTCCAGAGCATCGATTTCCGGAGCGGGCTTACCCTTCACAGCACGATATGAAGAACAGCAACACCAGGTCTGCACATAAATTCTGGAGGTACGTTGAAGAGACCGCGGACTGCCCATGATGATTCGAGAGGGCGACATGATCACTTAGTTCAGTATTTTCATAGCGAAGGCGTCGTTAGGAGCAGGAACGGCAGTGTGGTAACAGAAGTAACTCTCAGAACGGAGAATGAATTTGAAATAAATTTGTCACATAACGCGGCAATGAACAAGGACCTTAAAAAGCAGCCGAAGGCGAACATAAACTGCTTGGGACGCCTTTCGGTATATAATATAACGTCATAAGCGACGTTCAAAAGCCTCAAATAGAATGTTTCCAGATGATAAACTTGGTATCTAGTCAGTCATACCCTCCTTGCTTTAAAACTCAACAGCTAGAATATATGCGCGCTCCGAAGCTATTAAGACAACCACATGCATTATAGTGTATATGCCACAGAGGCATTGAAAATGTTCAAATGTTAACTATAGCTAAGTGTTTGCCGTTGTCTACCGAGTTGCTAGAGCTGTAATGGAAGTATATACATGAAGTAATTTGCTTGATATAAGGAAGCCTATATCAGCCTTGTCATTTGGAATCAGGGTAGCATTGAGAGTAGAACGGGTTCAGCGTCTTGCAGTAAAAGCCCTTGCTACACTGCATATTTCCAGTCCACTTACTGCCACCGCATTGCTCGTACTGCCCCTGTGCCTTGGATACTGGTAGGGCCAAGATAGCGTCACTGGCCCTCTCTGCGACAGTGACAATGTAGGCACTGGGGTTAGCGGTGACCATGCCCGGAAAGATCGAAGCGTCACTGATGAAAAGGTTGTCAGTGCCGTAGACCTTGGTGTTAAGATCAACGACGGCAGTACCGCCTTGACGACCGTCATCCTTGCCGAGCTTATTGGTTCCGATCCAGTGATTGGCACGGCGGTTGCTCCACGAGACGACCATCTGTACGTACTATTAGACCAACTCTTGAACCATATCAAAGATTCATGAACCACTTACATCATCGACGTATTTCTGTGAGGTGACACCAGGAGCTGGTTGGAGCCACTCTAGACCCTGCACTCCGGAAAGAGCTTTACGAAGGTTATCAAGCGCAGTCACAACAGCCTTCTTGTCATCTGCATCATTGAGGTAGGGGTTACCAGAGACAACGGTGTTGAGAGCACTGGTGATAGTCATGCGGCCGCGTGACTTGGCACCTCGGCCCAGGTACTGGCTAATGGTGATGGACTCTGACTCGCGAGTTAGGAATAATGTGATTCGTTGCATAAACTGTCAAGTGGTACTTACTGTTGCTAGTCTCACCCAGGCTTGGCTCGACGCGAGCAGTCCACTGCATAGATCGGACGCGACCATCAGCACCATAGATCTCATCGAACATGACTGGGCCGATGTTGGGGGCAGCCTGGGCAAGGATGCCAGAGCGCCCATCTACCTCCAGATTAGTCTTCATTGCTGCGTTGCAGAAGATCGTGTATACTGACCCAGGTACTTCTTCTTATCAGCGGCAATGGGATCATTATAGGCTTCGTAGAAGTCATAGAACTCAACACTGGGGTGCTTGATGACTGTATCGGTCTACCATACAGTTAGTTCCATGGTCAGGTAATTATGTTGAATGCACTTACGTTGGTATGGTCCTCAAGGTTGTGACCAACAGGAAGGTCAATCCACTGTTCTTTATCGATCATGGAGCTACCATCAAGGCTAGATTTGGCGACGACATTAAGCTGGTCTTCCGGACCAATACCACCTACAAAACATGATTAGAATCACGGAGGCCGACAGCATACAATGAGATGACACTTACTGCGAAGCAGAATCTTAGCACTACCAAAGGTACCCGCCGCAAGGACGACACGACCAGTCTCGGGAGTGAGCTTGACGGTACCGACATAACCAGCACCAGCGAATGGCTCGACCTCGAGGCCGGTAACGTGACCCCCAGAGCGAACAAGACGTCTCACCTGGGTATTGGTCCAGTGTTTGAAATTGTTTCGCGCGTTGGCGGAGACCAGATAGGTGGCTAGCGGGCCTCCACGTTCACCTCCGGAGAACATGAAAGGCGGGTGGGTGTAAGTCCGGTTCTTGGCGGCAGGCTTTTCAAGAGCGTTCACTTCATTCCAACCAGCCTTCTTGAGTGCTCCAGCGACAACGTTGAAACCCTGGTCGAGGTATAGCTTGCCATCCTTTGAAGGGAAACGTGTACCGGGAATACGACCAAAAACACGCTGCTCGTACTTGGCCATGTCTTTCGCCTTCCAACCATCGGGGAAGTTGAAGTCCCAGTCTTGTGGGTTGGGACGCCACCACAGACCAGCATTGATAGCCGTTCCTCCACCCAGAACACAACCAGCCATTTGATCAGTATCAGGACAGGCAATGCCGGAGGAGTCGGCCCAGATCTGGTTGCATAGGCCGGGAACATCGAAGCGTGTCAGGTCGGTGTCTTTCAACCAATCTGGCTTGCGGGTACCGCCCCAGCGGCCAGAGGATGGAGGGCCCTTCTCGATTAACAGGACCTTCTTGCCAGCTTCGCTGAGACGGTCGGCGATGGGGAGACCACCAGCGCCGCCGCCGACCACAACGTAATCATATGTCTCGCTTGGGACGGGAGTTCCGGTGGGTGGTGCAGCGGTCGCGGTAGGCTCACTGGTGGCGGTTGAAGTGGGCTTCTCACCACCGTCGCATTCGCCCTCGACTACCTTGGTAGCAAGCTTAGCCCACTTCTCATACTCATCATTGAAACTGTTGCTGGTAAGCTGGCCACCAAAGATGCTCTGAGTGTCGTGTTGGAGCATCCGGGCCTCAAGTGGGCATTCCGGGTTGATCACATCCGTGGTGCTATGAGCCCAACCGAGTACTGCGATCGGAGACGTGGTCGCCAATTGACCCGAGCTCCCGTCTTGTGACCAGGAAGTGCATCCCTGGCAGCGATAGATCAGAGTAAAGCCATCATCGGTGATGCTGGAAGATATTTGGGTCAGGACAGCGTCGCCCTTGTATGGGACAGGCTCGACTTGGGCAGTAGCCCATTGGAAGGCAGTGAGGATTTCGCCATCGTGAGGGTAGGCAAAGAGCAAGAGTGAGTTTGTCATAGGTCCGCCGTAGGAGAGACCGCACCATCCAGTACCCTTCCCTTTCGGAGTAGCACAATTCTGTTCAACTGGTCAGAATGGAGAGCTATTAATCTTGTGTATTGCCTTACAAGGTATCCAATGAACTCATCGGCGTCGGTGGTCTGTCCATCTTCGGGGAAACTGAAACCAAAGGTCATGCTAGGTGCCTTCCATGTGTCGAACACGATCCCAGTGTTGGAATCGGTGTAAGGTGCAGGTGTTGCTTGCTGAGCAGATACAAACTGGGCGACTTGTCAAAATTAGCATTTTGTGAACTGTCAAAGCGGAATATGCTCTGACTCACGAGGCGCTATGGCAAGCAGCCATAACGAGCGATAGGAAACCATGATGATAAATCCCCAGTTAATGATTGGAAAAGGGCAGGTAGAATCTCTGTAACTTTATATCAATTAACTCTTTTTAACTTTAATTATTAAAAACCCCTTAAGGTAACAGTTGCACTCTTGGTGGATCCTCGGAAGCTACTCGCCCGCAATTGGCACTCTCCTTTCGGCATCCCTCGGAGGCTGTTTGCCCGCGATTAACAGTTTCTTCTTAGCAGCTCTCGGAGGCTGTTTTCCCGCGAAGCAGTTTTCGTTGAGTGGTCTTCTGGTCATGGAAAAATGTGTGTAATAGATGACCACTCGCGGCACGTTTCTCCGTCGCTCAATCATGGTATCATGTACATTAATATTAAGGTTGTCTCAGTGTGTACCCTGTCCTGCATCCCGAGGTTGATTCGCTGTCTCAATCCAGGTTCGTGTTAGCGTTGTTTAACGTTTCATGTGCTCTATTTCCCAGACGCTCCTACCAACGCTTATTGGACAAGCGCCTGAGTGTGGTTACTCAAATAGCTTGGCTCTATTGCTAAGGATCAAGTAAAAACCAACATTAAAGTGAAGGGTTAGATTGTTATGCATCACGTAATTTTAACAACACCTAAACAGAAACAAATCAACTTCGAAGCATGGACCGACGGACGCTATGATCCTAGATGCGCTTTAACTTACTATCTATAGCTTTTAAGATACAGCTGGAAGGTGCGCGTAATAGAACAGCACAGTGGCTCATGACTTATTACTGCACTATCCTAGTGCAGAGTACTTTTGCTCTAAGTCTAGGCAATCCAATATTGACAGCGCTTTAGGTGTTTGCTATTAATCATAGACCCTTCGCTCTACGATAAGTTAGCGCAATTTACATCTTTGCTTTATTTAGAAACAGGTAACCTAAGCTGGAACTTATAAGCGAGCTATGTTATGTTCATACCCAGAGGTTGCTATCCGGAGTCTTCCAGCATGTATATCAATGATCCAAACCAAGGTACCACAGATAACTGATGGGAATCGAAACAGCCGAAAGCTTATATTACAATTCACTTTCCTCCGATTAATTAAATCCTAATTGAAATGCTATACTCTTTTAATTGTAAATTTACTACAAGTGTATAATTTTAAATTAAATCCTAAAAGGATGTTTATTTCCCTAAATGTTTACTGCAGGGTGAGTTCGTTTGTCGCTTATTTAGCAAGCGGTCAATGGACTCACCTGACTAGTTAGTCTTGGCATTGTCTACGGGGTTACTATTTCAGGAAAAAGTGTGGCACAGCGCAGTCAATTTAACGTTTTTCGTGGCGCCGGAGGTGATCCTCCGTTGCATTCTTTTGTGGCGCCTGAATATCTAACCCACCAATGCTGTTAGCTTTCGCTTGGACAGAGGTGATAACGCTGAACATTGGTAGGTACCCTCCTCAGCACTAACACAACACTAACTTCAAGTTATTCCTGCATTGGTCGTAGAGTCTGATGTTACATCTCGATGTCTTATTGCAAGTCCACTGTACATTGACTTTCTGTCGCGTGACAATCTCTTCTTAAACATCGCTTTAAAGAAATGCGATAGGGGAGAGCTTGTAACCTCCGGCAGGTAGTAATAATTAAAGTGTATATTCTTTTAACTTTATAGCAACGTTGCGCTACCGGAACTCAGAGACAAGTATTGTATTAGGCAGAAGATAAAGTATATATGATATTATAATTAGGATCGTAGATAAGCGTCCTCTGAGCTTGGACAGCAAAAAGCCTTGGACCCAGTCCAACAGCAGGCTCCATCCCCACATTGACTGCGACCCATTTCCTCGTATCCATTTCCGCATTCTCCATCCCAGTAGGGAGCCGTACCATCCCAATAGCAATCAACCCGGGCATGTACGTTGCGCTCAGCTAAATTCATTAGCTAAACATTCAACTCTCAAACCAAGGTGGATGTGACTTACACAAAGTTGCAGCTGCAACTGCAGATACAAGAGCAAGAAGTACTTTGAGTTGCATAACGTTGTCAGGTGGTGGATGTCACGAAGTAGGAGGACTGTATAGTCTGTGTTTAAGTCAGAACGTTATTAATATAGGGAGCGTAAGCTATTATTTATACAACTCAAGGCGTAGCCAGATTGTTAACAGCATGATCTTGACCGCTATTTCTACTGATATTGAGCGCGCAACCTACCCGCAGTTCTTCATATACTAAGGTTTTGACTTTATGCAGTATTGTATGAATCGTGGCTGGCTGTAAATATTTAATCACAGCGTACGTAGTAATGATATACCTTTTCAAGACTTAGATGACAGGAAAACAGGATTCGTAAAGAAACGACTGGTATATGCAAGGTTTACAGATTTGTAATTTAAGCCACGTTGTATTACAAAGATGATTTAATCATGCGAACAAGAGCGATCAGACTGCCCACAGCTTAATCCACTATAAAGTGTCTCAGCATAGGGTCAAACCGCTTCCGAATCTGACGATGGAATGATAGCATGCATGGCAATCACTTTCCACCTCAGAATTCGGGCGGTTACCATTGGTGACATTGCCAGGACGACAGACCCCTTACTCAGACTAGGTAACCATGTCTCAAGTTTGCGCATTTTAAGTGAGATTTACGCTGTGTTATTCAACCGAGTTCTTGTAGCCTCTTTGTACTTATATATTATTGTCAGGAGCCGGTACTTGGTTGTCATAGCTGGATTGGCATCACCGCGATAACTTGCACGTACGCCTTTCCAGCATTTCAGCTCATATCGTTTGATATCTGCTACGTATACAGTATGCGAGACCCTCAGCGGGCTAATAGTCCATTGGGCAGCCCGTCCTGTGCTTCAAATCTCCCGTAACATCGCGGGCGCGGCTCTGACGTCAAATAATTGCATCAATCGAAGTCAATTCGTAGACTAGAGATCGCCAGATGTGGCTTGATTGTGAGGCCGGAAAGGAATGAAGATGAGAGATGATAGACCACTAGCGAAAGGCTGATTGGCCACGGCTGAGCTAGTAGCACTTTCAGCTGTAGGCTGAAGTACGAGGGGATGTACACCCATCATCACGTGACGGCAATAATCATCGGTTCCCCTCACTTAGCTGCCCAGACGGCAGCCATGAGGCTGATCTTTAACAAAGTCAGTGAACCCTACACTAGTAGATGTAGGTGCAGCTTGATTGGCTTTTGTGGAGAGTTTGTTCCAGCCAATATTCGAGACGCTTGGTCACGAGTTTTAGAGGGATACCGTCCCTGAAAGGAGTAAAAGCCAAAACGTTGTGGTTTCAAACTGCCCTGAGAAATTTACTAGGTAATTTGTTTATTCGATTTACATGTAATGGAGCATTTTACACTACTTGAAAGGACCTCTTGAAAAGTTTAGTGAGCTTCTTACTCAATCAGCTTGACTTTTACCTCCTTTTACGCTTCTTCTGACATCCGCACATAGCTTCCATCATCTCAGCAGTATGTTGTTGCCCGCTATAGCCTACCCAGAATGCTTCAAAGCCCTGTGTTCCAATGTCCTTGAGACATTGAACAAGGTTCGTCCACATTTCTTGGTCATATTTACCGTGGCGACAATTCCATTCTTCCTCGTCTCGCCACGCAGTATCTCCTCTGCTGTATGCGCGTATACCGATTCTCCTCAGCCCTACTGCACTGCAGTCTTTGTCTGACCATTCTCTTGCCATCCTTGCAAATGAAACGATGGATGCAGCGTTCAGCTTATGCATGCAATTGTGGCTTCCCGGTCCCCCCTGAGAATCGTTCCTGTGTAGATCGAGAATCAGTGTATTCAAGCAGGGTGTCAGCCAGTTACGACAAGCTTCCTCGTTGGGACGCTCGTAGGCCACGGTCAAGGCCATACTTAGTAGATTAGGAAACGCAGAGACTTGAAAGGTGTTTTGGTCACGGTCATACCCCAGCCACCCAAGGTCGAGGGACCTGAGATGATCCTTCTGTGGGGATAAAACATCAACTAAGAGCCCGTGATTCCAGCGATAAGCAGGATCAGGTTCAGTTTCAGCCCAGCTGTATCCGTCGTAGGTCATGTCATTAACGACAAATTCATGAAGTTCCTTGGGCCATTCGAGAAATCTTTTTACGGCTTCTGGTCGCATATGCAAGTCATAAAATTGAATATTGATAAAGCTTGCTGTTCTTAATTGATCCTGTCGATCGTCTGTCAGATCTGCCTATATCTCTTGGTAGGCATGTAGCACTTACTATGGCTGGTCCTATTAAGGATAAGTCAATCTGACTCTCATTCCGTACGCGCTTCAAAGACAGTTTCCTGATGTTCGGAAATGCACAGGCCAACTGGACAATAGGGCTTTGGAGTAGCTGGTTGTATACTGCTAGGTGCTTGATATAGTTTTGCAGGAGGGGCCGTCGCAAGATCTCATCGCGAAAGAGCTTTTCCTGGGGCGGACAATGGAAGTAATTGGTCGTAACGTCCAGTGACACATTTTCATACATCAAAGGCAGTAACAGAGTATGAAATCGTTTACAGACCCAGATGAGCCTGTAAATAGCTGCATACCGAACCCAGCCCCTCGCTGGCCCAGGCATGACCGAATCGTCAATGTCGTCATAGTCAATTTTGTCAAAGTAAAAACTCCAATATCCTCTCCGTTCAAGCGAGAACTCTACGGGCTCCCTGACAGCGTCCTGTAGAATCTGCTGTAACACCTCGTCTGGTAGACGTAGGAGAAGTGAGCTTGAGTTTAGCTTAGGAGCGTTGAGAATTGAGCTATCATTATGACAAAACTTTGGCCAGGATGACGCATGGTTCAGAAGAGGATAGTCTGGCAAAGGATCTTCGGAGCTGTAGGTAAGCTCTCCCGACGGTAAGAAACAAAGTCGCGTCTGTTTTGACATAGTATCTTGAAAAGTGCAATTCAGAAATTAGTATTCAAGGTTTGGTTCTGTTGTCTTTTGCGCTTTTGTAACCGTCGACTAGTTCACAACCAATTGGGGATGGAAACGAGGATCTGAGGGGATACACTGTCTTAA
Organism: Fusarium incarnatum; assembly: GCA_004367075.1. Taxonomy (NCBI): domain Eukaryota; kingdom Fungi; phylum Ascomycota; class Sordariomycetes; order Hypocreales; family Nectriaceae; genus Fusarium; species Fusarium incarnatum. The sequence continues at coordinate 263,537 of QGDZ01000063.1, forward strand.
ATATGAGTTGTAGAAACCCCTGCTTTTGACGCTACGTAAGCTGCGCACAGGCATGGCTGACCGGAGGGAAGTTGGGCCAGATCCGGCCGACCATTATTTCCGGCCGTATTTCCACACACCGCCAGTGACTGCATCTCAGCCCTCAACAAGTCGGCTTGGACAGCCAACTCAGGCTGTTGTTTGCAGGTATCTACTCTCCACGAATGGAGCCTTTTTTTCTCCAAGGAACTGAAACAATAGTTCCCGCCATAGCGTCAGGAGACTTGCGAAACCTTCTCGTAACCATAGCTTATCTACTTTGAAGCTATAAGTTACCAATCAGTATCACCATGAGCGACCGCGATCATGGTATTGTAGTACGTAACTTGGTGATGCTCCTTGTAGTGTTCACGGGCAAAGGACACGATAAAATAGTTGATTGCATGGTCCACGTTTGGTACCTGGCTTTTATGCGAGAGTCTGACCTTCAATTACTTATTTTACGAGCTCGGCCTCTTATTCAAGATGTGTGTTACAAGATCAAAGATAAACCGAGCCTCAGTATTGTCGGGAAGAGTTGGAAGTCTAGATAGTCCTCTTTCCGACTTGATCTTGAAAAGGTGTTGTAGGACAGACTGTTGACCTTTCTTAAGGTCCGTAGCGGGTTTACGGTTGAGAAAACGAACCTCCTACGAACAGCCGTTACAGTGGCGGAGTCTCGAGTGGATTATCGCGACCGGTCGTTTCTTTTCCTCCCCTCTTCCCATCGTGTTGTCAGATAGCAATTTCGGTAAGACGGACTGCTACTCCCATTTGGGGCTTCACGCAGTGGATTCCAACACCCAAACCGGTAAGTCCTCAAATGACGAGCGGGCGATACAGACCTTGCAAAGAAAGGACATTCTTCTAGACTGCTGATAAATGGCCGATGTATGATAACGCTGATCTTCTCAACGGCTGGTCTACAGAGGATATTGAGGCAACCTCTACTTAACTAGCAACGTCAGACATCTGAAACATGTATTACTACATAAGGGGTGTTCTGGGGGCATTCCTTAGCAGCATGTCAAGCAGAATTGTAGCGCTTGAAGCTCTTCAAGTCGGCGCATCTGATAAGCCTAGTCACCTCAATGAAAACTCCTTCGGTCGCATAGAGGTTTGTGACTTCCGCAGTTACGAAGTTATACCGCCTGTCATTGGAAAAGATTCATACTAACTTGAAACACGTGTCTAACATCTCAGACGCGGGATACCTCAGTATCCACAAACCCGTCGGCATTATGTCGACACTGCTTCGGTTTCCCCCTGTTAACAGTCACGCAACCCTCGTTACATTATTTGTGAATATTGTGGACGAGAATCTGATTAACCAAGATTGGATGGCTGAAGACAAAAATGGAAGCCCCTCCCCTAACACCTCAACAAAGTGATTGGTCCAGTTTCTTCAACCTGAGCACGGGCCAACCAGTCGCTATGACCTGGGAGTTATTATGTTCTCGTTTGCCCGTGATTCCGTGACCGCTTATAACTCCGTCTTTGACAGGTGCGTCCCTTTGGAATTTCATGAAATCATTTGATTGCAAGATACTGATAATGATGAAAAAGTTGCCAAGGAATTTATGAGTATGTGAGTGTAGCAGCGTAAGAAGAACACACTGGTCTTGAAAAGTGGCCTTACCGACTTAAATTTGAACCTGAGCAGAGAGGAGCCAAGGAGGAATTCAACATGATGATGAGAGGAGGATTAAGCGGGAAAGGACGATATATGGAATGGAAGGGTCTTTAAAGGAAGAAGAGATCAGAAACGTAACTTGAATATATATGCAGTACGTCTGAGGAAGCGCAGCTAGGTACAGCGTCTATTACCTACAAAAATGCAAATCGTGCAGGATTATTGCTATTGAACCAACTATTGAAGTCCAATAAGTGACACTGGCACATTGATTTGACTTGGGCGCATAAGGGAGGGGGGCTTGGCCAGTAATGAAATACCAGGTCTTAGCTTTTCTTTTTCAGAACTGTGTTTATTAATGTAGTATAGAGTGTGGTGCTGATGTGTCCATAAAGGATCCACTACTAGAGCTATTACTTGGTATTGCCAGCAGATATTACCCTTCCAATAGAGGCCAGTGAATTATCGTTGTTATCCTACAAGTGATTTCCTATTATAGTGTAGATCTACTACCGGAAAAAAGGTTATACGTGAACTATACGGATAAAGTGCTAATCTACACGTGTAAGATCATCACTGCAGTTATCCGCTTTATAGTCTTGGCGCCTTTGTGCAATCCTACATACCCCGCCCTTCCCGTAACTAACTCCCATGATCTGAGCAAATATCCTTCTCTTTTTCCTTATCGGTGATATGCTAGCATAGTCACTTTAAGTTAGTAGATGCATTCTCTTAGGCAAGTAAGCCGGAAAATTCCGTTTTCAGCAATATTGTCTATGAGATATAACATGCTTTAGTGTGGAGGAAACGGACTGCATGTGCTGATATGTACCTCTTTGGAAATTGTCCAGGATGGTTATCTTTAGGCGCTGAAGTATGACGGATTGAACCCTGGTACAAGTTTATCTATTTAAATGGCCCCTTTATCCCAGCGTTTCCGGCCGTTTCGTTTGTATCACTTATTCCTTTTTCACGTAAAGTATCTGCGTTCAAATCAATTTCTCGCCCAATGACCGAGCAGCAAGTGTCAGCCGTCGTCACGACCACTGTGTCCTCCAAGCACTGCCTTTTCATTCTCCTCTTCGGGATCCTCCTTATAAGCTATATATATGGTCGATTTCGTCCAGGTCTTTCACGCATTCCTGGGCCGCCCCTTGCAAGATGGACGAAACTCTGGCGTCTTTACGACGTTTACAAAGGCCAATCTCACCATACGGCCATTCGACTGCACCTAGAGCATGGTCCGCTTGTACGTGTAGCGCCTAACGTGGTGTCGGTTGGTGATCCACAGGCCATCAAGATTATATATGGATTGACTGGGGCTTTTCCAAAAGTGAGTGAGCTGTCAATGTTGTAGCTGCATGAACCGTACTAACTTGTTCGCCTAGTCAGCGTTCTACCCTATCCAGAGCATTTCTTGGCAAAAGAAATCGCAGATGAATCTCTTCTCTACACGCGATCCCGTTTACCACCGTGAACAGAAGAAAAAGGTTGCAGGGGCATTCAGTTTGACAAGTCTTCTGGAATCAGAGGCTGCTATCGACTCTTGTACTGAGCTTTTCATGTCCCGCCTTGACGACTGGGCTGTGGGTGGCAAACCGATCGATCTTGGCATGTGGCTACAGTACTACGCGTTCGACGTCGTGGGTGAGGTCAACTTTGCAATGAAGCTTGGGTTCTTGGACTCAGGTAGTGATGTTGATGGTATGATTGCAACGATCGAGGGCATCATCGCCTACTCAGCCATCTGTGGACAAGTCCCTGAAATACACCCGCTATTGTTGGGCAACCCTCTTTTTCCATACTTGGTACCTTCTATGGAGAACTGGAATGCAGTCTTGAATTTCACTTTAAAGGCCATCAACTCACGTACTCCTATGAAACGAGACGGCGAATTGGAGCTCACTGATGAAGGAGGAAAGGACCTCTTGTCAAGGTGGGCTGCGGTGAAGAATAAAGATCCACTCAAGATGAGTACTCGAGATGCTATCGTGCATCTTTCGGCCAATGTGTTCGCGGGCTCGGATACTACCGCCATCGCCTTACGAGCAGTCTTCTACTTCCTTATTAAAAACCCTGACAAGATGGTAAATGTAATCGAGGAAATCGATACCGCAGACAAGAACGGAAAACTCAGTGATATCATCTCATACAAAGAGTCTACTTCACACTTGATATATACCAAAGCAGCGATTAAAGAGGCCATGCGTCTCCATCCCTCAATTGGTCTGATGATGGAGCGGCACGTTCCACCTCAAGGGGTCCAGATATGCGGGCGTTTTATTCCCGGTGGCACGATTGTCGGCATAAACCCCTGGGTTCTTCAACACGATCCCAAAGTATACGAGGATCCCGAGTCTTTTATCCCTGAGCGTTGGCTAACTGCTGATTCCGAGTTGCTCTCCAAGATGGAGACTAGCTTCTTCACCTTCGGGGCTGGATCGCGTACTTGTGTGGGAAAGCACATTAGCCTTATGGAGCTTCACAAGATTGTACCACAGTTGTTAAGAAAATACCACGTTGAGATGGCAGATCCGGATGTTGATTGGAAGGTACTAAACCGTTGGTTTGTGCAGCAACGCGACTTTACCTGTCTCTTAAGGAAAAGAGCAATTGCTTGACAGAGGTGTTTAAAAGGACACTTCCATCTTACTTTCTGCCCTGTTTACGCTTAATCGACGAAGTGAATGCTAAGATGCTGACCTCTGCCGATAAAGTTTAGCGTTCAGAACTGGTAAGGTTGCAGCGCTTACGAATCCCTCTGAAGTTGAAAAGGTGGTTCAATTGGGAAAGACGTCAATTAAAACGACCGATAAGATGCGTAGAGTGCCACTTCAGCATGCACCTCCCAAGCGCTTATTTCAACGTTCTTGCATGCACCTTGTTAAGCATAGAAGTTCCAGGATAATCTATAACATCGAGCGGATGTAAAACAAATCAGCGAGACCAAGCATACCTTGTTTAAAGCTAAAAGGAACATCTCTAATATCTTTTATAAAGTCTTTAATAAGATATTTAGTAATAGAAGTAAGAAATAAAGAGAATAGATACAAGGGCTAGGTAAGATATATTTATTAACTATTTTACTCTAACATCGCCAGATTCGATAGCCTCCTGTATCTCTTTCTTCTGGCTTTCGTAAACAGCTTTGAGATTTTCATACTAAATCTGATCTACAGCTGCGCCCGATTGCCTGGCTCGCTCGATCACGTAGTCCAGATACGCAATTGTCTTGTCGTTGTAGGCGACCATGGCACCTTTTTTGAGATAGATATCGAATTTAGCAAGAGCTCGCTTGATCTGCGCATCCTCACTTCGAAAGTCCTTCACCTCTCTATAAAGCTCGGCCTTAAGTACCTCGGCGGCCTACTTTGCATTATTATTCTTTGCTATCGCCTTCACAGCAGCAGCATTCTCGACCTCGGTCGGCTTTGTGATGAGAGCGTATGAAATGTGCAGGTGTAGCTTTTATCTGCGGGAGCACTTCTTGCAGTCTGTGCCCTCGAGATTGAATGCCCAACATTTTGCAAGCTCGAGATGCCCTTGGACCTCCTGTGGCGTTTCAACGTAGCAGGCGCTATGACAGATAGACTTATACACTCTTATCTCTTTCTTGCTAGTGGGATCATCGTTCTCAAGCCTGAGGCACTCGGGGGCGCCCGCAAACCGTATAGGGCTTGTTCAGAGGACGCCTCTCAAGCACCGTCTTGGTGATGACCAGCATGTCTTTCAGCTTAGTGTTATCATTCCTAGAAGTCTCAATCTCCTCAATCTTAGCTTGGCACTTCTTCTGGGCGTCCTGAAGATCCTTGGAAAATTCAAGCATCGGCTTCGCCATTCCTGTGATGAAGGTCCATGTGCGATTGAGACTAAGCGTCATCTTGACTTCATGAGTGGGAAGCCAAAGTGTTGTCTTATTGAGATGTTGCACCTTCTCAGATAACTTCTCCCAACTAGCGACAAAGTCGTTTTTACCCGGTATTTCTTTACTAAGCTGCTTGTACACAGTAAGGTATCAGAAGCTTTTAGAATTAAATAAATAAAGAGTAAAAGTACTAAGTTTAATACTAGTGTTATACTTAATTAAAAGAGCTTCTAGAGATTTGCAAGTATTACTAAGCAGGTACCTTATACCTCTTAAATTAGTAAGGCTAAAAACAATATTTTTATTTATATTCTTATAAGAATATAA